>CM062817.1:572746389-573346389 GCA_031772625.1 Pinus tabuliformis | reverse complement strand
TTTTCTAAATTATGCTGAGAATGTGTAGACTAATGTGGGATCTCTAATATTCTTGTCATCATTGTTATGGCAAGATGATATTGTCTAGAATGATGAGACATAGTGTTCCCTTGTTTCACTAAAACCCTTATCATCATACTTATGCCGAGAAAGTTACTATTTTTGTAGCACTCATCTGAAGATATAGTGATGCTGATGAGCCTCATAAATGGGTAATTATGTGGGCTCATATTACCTCCTAACCTAGTCAAATCAACCATTCTCTTAGCTTATTGTATGATTTTCTGATTATATTTATGCTTATAGGGTGAGTTGAGGTAGTTAATATGCCATGTGGTCTAACATGTATTTAATGTAGATTATTGATGGATTTCGAGGTCAATGTCAAGGATCTAGTGGCCAAACTATAGCAATAACTTGAAGTAGACAGAGGAGAGGACTTATAGGAGGGAATCCCACTTATTTATTGCTCCTCACTTTGAATTCCCCTTCATTCAACTCGGAGTACAAGCAACTGAATCATGCACTAGAAGGTAGCCGAGCAAGTGGAAGATGATTAAGAGTTATCTCGAGTTTTGGGAGCCAAGCCTCCCTGATTTTAAGGAAGTTGTTGGTAGCTTTAGATGTATAAGTAGAGAGGCCTAGGGCCTCACTAGGGTCATATTTTTTTTGCTTGTGTAAACTCTGCTCAAATTTCGAGCTTATTATTTTGTGACAGTTTCATGTAATCTTGTTATTTTTTTATAAGGAAGATAGAATCCTTTTTGAGCTAGCACTGAGTTACCTCAGAGGACTAAAGGTCTTGGGTTAGGGCCGAATCCAAGCAGCCAAGCTTCTCTTTACTTGTATTTGTATGCTTTACTTCAGTTGGTAGATTAGTTTGCTGTTAGATGTATTTTCCTTATGGTTAAGAATAGGTTGCTTTTGATGATTTAGTAGTTTGCTTCCATTTGTGCTTTCTGTAGTAGGTTAAGCAGTGATCAAAAAAGATTCAAAAGGCTAGAAATAGTGAATTTTCCTCTCTTCCTCCCTCTGGAACCATGATTTGAGGCAAGGACTCTCTTGCTGCCCCAAAAACACAGATTTTCCTCATTCCTAGGACTTCTAGTGTTTGCAGCTCTTTAGTAGGTTGATAGTCCAGTTTTGCTTTGCTTTAGATCTCCTTTATCATGTTCACTTCTTGATTTTCAATAGTCCTCTTTCATGCTTTCCTTTCTTGCAGCATTTCTCAGCATTTCCTTTCATACATCATAGTTTAGACCATTTTTATGCAAAACTCTGTTTTCCTAGGATGCACTCATTTCATTTGTTGCTTGATTTTCTTGGTTGACTGTCAGTTTCTATGAAGAATATATTTTCCAGTGGTAGGCCAACTTACTAGGAATCACACCCTCCATCTGACCCATGCCCTACAGGTCTCCCAAACCTCACCTTAATTCTGCCCTAGTTTCCTTTATTTTCCATAGAACTTCTTCCTCTATCCTTGAGCAAACCCAATCCTATTTCTCTCTCCTGGTGGTTCATGGTAGACCTTAGGCACCCTAACACCTCATCCCAAGCTTCATCCACCTTTTCCATCCACTCTCACACCCTCAAAACAACGAAAATTTCTCTCGGCCTCCTCCTGTAGTTTTCCTGTTTTCCTCCTGTAGTTTTCCTGTTTTCCTCCTGTAGTTTCCCTATGTCCTCCTGTAGTTTTTCCTGTAGGCTTTCTTTTGAAGGCCGAGTGTGGGAAAAGCCTCTAGAAGGCCACCTAAGACCTCCTAGGACCCATCCACTCCATCCTACATCCTCCAAAACTCCAAAACCACCCTCTAACGCCACCTATTTGCTTCCACACTCACACACAATAAATTAGATGCATGATTAAATTCACATAAAAACACATAAAAATACAAAAATATGTTAGAAGTTGTTTACTTCCTTGAGTAGGTAACGGAATTTCTTTCATGGTTTTCATAGTGTTTTTGGTAGAAGTAGAATTGGCTTATTAATTAGACTTTATTAGGTTTTGCTTTACATTCCAGTCTTTCTCCTTTCTACAGTTAGAATAGCATCTGTAGAGTAATATTTCTTTCCTTTCATCACACATAGAGCTTCTTCTGAAATCTATAGAAGTTGGCTTGAGCTCCTAGTGATCTTGCGCCGGCTGACCAAGTGACAACTTGTAGTGAGAACTAGTACTTGTGCATACAGCACCGATGCTTCCAAGTTTGTTACGAACTACCGGGTTGATAAAAGTAAAGTTGGAAGCCCAGGAGTTGCAGCATTCTTGCTGCAATACTGGCACTCACCACTTTTTGGTGCCGTTGTTGGGGAAGCATTAGAGTATTCTGTGATTACTACTTTCTTCTATTTCCTATTGCAACATTTTGCTAATAGTTTATTTAAGCAAAAGTAGACTAGTCATTTCTTTTCTTTCAATTCTGCATTTCCTTTCTTTCCTTTTCAATTATGCAAATTTCCATTCAGCAAGTTCATTTCAACTAGTTGCAATTTGTTTTTTTCAATCACAATTTCAGCTTCTGCAGGTACTATCAGTGTGGGGAAAAAGAAACAAAAACCAACCAAAAATATTTCCTTTCATGCCTCGTAGGAATAGAAATAACTCAGGAAAATTTTGCGCAACACCCCCACTGCTTCACACAGACAATCTTCTCTCTTCTTTGGTGGCTGCAATCAAGAAGAGCCCTTAGGTGAATAGCCAGACATATTTGAAGAACCTATAGGGGAAGAAGAAGAAGAAAACATTCCTCTGGAGCCAATGGCTGAAAATAGAAATGCTAGGGGAAATGGAGAGAGAATAGAGGGTACCCTCCCCATTCGAGAGACTAATGGGGACACCAAAATGAAGAATATAAGCCCTTCAACCCTACCTCACTTCCATGGCCTGACTATAGAAGATCCTAACACCTTCTTGTTTGAGTTTGCTGTCATCTGTCGAACTTATGACTATGCAGAATATGAGAAAAAGTTGAAACTATTCCCTTCTACTCTTAAGAATGCAGCATTACCCTGGTTCATGGGATTACCTGGAAATAGCATCACAACTTGGGCTCAAATGCAGCAGGTCTTTAACAACAAGTATCGAGACTATTGTAGGTCAAAAGATACTAAAGAATAAATCTTCCGAATGACCATGGGAAGTGATGAGTCCCTGGAAAACTATGAAGAGAGGTTCTAGCTCAATTACAAAAGGGTTTGGTGTACACTTGACCCTGAGTCTCTGAAGTTGGTCCTGCTTAGGGGAATTCGGGAAGACCTTTTAGACACCCTCCATCTACTGGCCAGGGGAGACATCTACCAACTATCCTATGAGGACATAAAGACTATTTTTAGAAACCATTCTAGAGAAGCCAGAAAGAAAGGTAGGGGGAGTCAACCCATAGCCAGTAACTCTTCCTCTAATTCGTCCATTAAAGGTGAAAATGGAAACATGCTGGAAGACTTCAAGAGTGAGATGTTGCAGACTCTTTCCATGCAAATGGATACCTTACATATCAAAATAAAACAAGAGGAAGCAGAGAGGTATTTCGCCATATTTTGTCCTAGATGCGCCAAGAGGCATCCGAGGAACGAATGCCCATTGAAATCTATAGAATTTTGTTCAATCTGTGAAGAAAATCATTCTACAGATAAGTTCTTTTGAGCTAATTTGTGGACCTAAATTAACACAATTATTTCTTATCAATCCGGGTTGTTTATGCTTTGAGGCAAGTTCACTATATGTGAAGATCAGACGTAATCAAACCTTCAAAGATAAGTTATTCAAAAGCTAAAAGTAATACATTCTATAACTCTAATTCAATCAGCTTAAAAAGAGAAAAACATTGAAAGGGTTCTTGACCTCAAGAAGTCCACCTTCACCTCAATTATCACTTAATGAATCAGAGATTGAAACCAAAAGCTTAAGATGGATAAATTATTAATGAAAGAAGCTCTTAACTTAAGAGACACATAAGGTATTCCATCATAATTCATTCATCTCAATATACAAATCTCAATGAAAAACTACTTGCATGCAAACAAAAGAAACTAGTTTTGATTCATCATTTTAGCAGAAGGGATGCCCAACTTGAACACCTGTTTTTCCAACTCAATAAAGTGATGAATAAGCTATTAACTAATGAAATCAATCACTATGCATAAACCATAAAGCAAACTGAAATAAAGCTTTGAAAAACTAGTGCTACAATCAACCAGATTATAAGAAAATGAAACTAGTTAACAAGGAAGTGTACTTAGCTTGGAATGGGGGCCCTCCACCCTTGCCTTGCACACTTTAAGAGGTGATATCAGAAGCTTAAATTCAGTCACACATCCATAGCATTGAACATCAAAATAATAATAACACAAGTCTTCAAATTAACTCCTCAATCCAAAGATGTCACAGCATAAGAGTATATCACAAAATCAATACATAAGCCATCAAAGTTTTGGCTTTAAATAAGAAGTATCATGAACAAACTGATCTATATTCACTCAAACAAACCCATCTACTCTCATCCACATATCTAAGTCGAATTCATTACGCCTATCCCAAGAAAGATGACCATTCCTATGAAATCTCAAAACTGCCCTATTTCTATGGGATTCGTGAATGACTAGTCATGGTTGACTAGCACCAAATGGGCCTAATAAAGATTGTTCTGTTCGAACTAAGCATTGCTGGATTAGTCCTAGTTCCCAAGTTGTTCATCCATGCATTCCATTCGTGCCCAAGTGTCCTGCAACCATATCAACCATAGATCTATTACGGGAATTTCAGAATCTGCCAATTTTGCACTAAAAACCAAATTTTCATAAAAACTTTAGAAATTGAAAAATAAAAATTAAATACCTAAATGGATATCAAATATACATCAAAATGGGATAAATGAAGGGAAAATGGATGGAAAATAGATGGATAAGTAAGTTTCTTTGAGCAAAAATAAGACCAAAACTAAGGCCCAACATCTCTCCCTTGCTTATCATCAAGCATGTCCCCATGCTTGCTTGCTCCTCTTTGACCTCCGTCTTTCTGTAGTAGATGTTGTACCTGTAGATGCTTCCTGTTGTGCTGCCCTAGCCAAACAATCTAGACCTGTTTCATGTCTCTCCCTAAACAAAGCTGCCTTGACCTTTTGTTTTTCATACTTTGCCTGCCACATGTTTTTTTCCTTTAGCCATTTAAATGCTTGCTTAGAAAGTAGATCATTTTTCCTTTTCAGCCTCCCCAATTCTTCATTCAATTTTTCATTTGCCTTAACCAATTTAGCATTATCTTTCTTATTTGCCTTGTTTTCTTCTTTTAATTGTTTCTCCAAGATTTTGCTAATTTCCAATTGGTCAGTTAAATCCCTGATTCTTCCCAAATTAATTTCTCTCTCAAAATCTTGTGTTGTTTTCATTAGTGATGTTGTTGCTGCATCATCATATGAAGAATCCTTCTCAAATGCCTCTTGTGCAATATCATTTTCTACTTGCTGTCTTGGGGAATATGTTTCTACTTCCTTGTCTAAATCAATGGGACTTTTATTCCTAAATCTTCTAGGAATAGACATAACAGATGTTTCATTTTCTTTCATGTCCATGCTATTCTGTTGTTTGGCTCTTGTTCTAGGATACAAGGGTGAGTTCATCAATCCTCTGTTTTCCTGCTCTGTTTTATCATGTACCTCATTAACATGTTCAATGAATTGATTTTTAGACATGAATTCTCGCCACACTATGCCCTGTGATCTCACCTGATACTGAACTAGGATTTTAATTAATCCTTGGTGGTCAATCTGTCCTGCTTTAGGCCTGTGTTCATGTTTGACTATTTCAATCATTCTCAAAAGGCTCCTATATAGGAAATAAGGCAAGTTAATCTTATCCTCCCCTTTTATATGCTGCAAAAGTCTGACATGATACAAGTGGGCCACGCTATATCCTATATCACAGGTCAAAAACTTTTGGATAACCAAAACCAACTCACCCCATGGTTCATTAAACCATTCCCTGGGTATCCCTTTTGTTCTATCAAATGTCCATTTCTGTTTCTTCTCAAGAAAGAAAGTCCAAGCTTTCTCCTTGAAGTGCAGGCCTTTGTAATACTTCTCACCTATCATGGGTAGATCTAAAGCTTGGGAAAGATATTCCTGGGTTACAGGAATAATGACATCTCCCACCCGTGTCTGTTCTTGACTGAAATTGTTTATAAAATCCCTGGTTATTTGTTCAGAGTGGCCATCAAATTTTTGTAGGAAACTTATCATCCCTGCCTGGTAAATTTTTTCTATAGTTTCCTTCCCCCAGCTCTCTATTTGAAATTTTGGCTCTACTCTGACTAACACTGCTTCTGTAAACCAATGAATGAACTCCTCTGCTGTTACTAATTTCATTTTGACACAAAAAAGATATAATTATTTGTTTGTTTTCAAAATGAAATTTTGAAAGCGAAGAAGCTTACCTTCCTCCTCTCAATCAACTAAATTCTGATCTCTGCTTGACTCTGTTCTTTATAACAGCACTGTTTTAGTTCCCTGTTTAATACACCTGTATACCCTTGTTAATATGCTGCTCTCTGTTTTTTTTTTTAAAAACAAAATACATATATAAACAATATCCATACATGCTCCTGGCCTTATTTCATTGCAAAAATTCAAACCATTGTTTACTGTGTATATTCAACCAGGAAAACTGTGTAGTGCGCATGCATATGGCTCTCGGCCTCATCAAAAAACATTCAAGATGCTCTCGGCCTAACCAAAAATATTTGAAAAAAACGCTTTTGACTGATCACAAAATTTGGAAATTATGCATACGGCCTCAATTACCAAAACAATTACCAAAAATACGCTCGGTTGCATAAAAAATATGGGCAAGAAGGCACTTGGCCTTAGCATGGCAGATTGAGGGCTATACACATACGCTCAGCCTCACAAACACAAATGATAATAAGAAAACACGGCGCATTTGGCTCAGCAATCAAATCTTCTTTTGGCAAATCAAAATTTCACATGCATTATGCATTCAATCCTTAGGCACAGTAATCCCCTGTTTTCGGTGCAAACAAAACAACAGTGCGCAGCAAGGGTTATGGACGCATGTCGTTTCATAACAGTGAACCGTTTGTTTTGACGTTTGAACCGGCGCGCAATCAAAACAATGTATGGCAATAGACAAGCGCAGTGCGCAGTTTATAACATTCACATTCACATTTTGATTCCCACTCACCGCCATTCAATATAACATGCCATAACAACTAAGTTTCGTGCCTCCCCTGTGTATTGTTTCCATTGTTAACACGGCATATAAAAATTCCTTATAACAATGTCAAATCTTAAACGTGTTAACCATGCATGCATTGTCATTTAAGGGAAGCGTGATCCATTAGCAGTGCATTCCAAGATTCACGCAGCGAATCAACGGATTTGAGGCTATGGTTTCGGCTTACCTGTTATTAACGAGCGCTTTGAGGGATATCCGGCGCTCCAAATCCTTGTTTCAACTTGTGCAATTGACTGGTGGCAGGGACAGAGCAATCGTAACCATTAATTCAGATAGTTCATGACCTTGACTTACTGTATGCCGAGTTTTAAACAACTAGCCCTTACCTGGTTAAATCCCGAAAATCTGTTATCCTTGAACGTGAAACCCGGGATGATTTCCTTCTTTAAATCCACCCCAACTCAATTCACTCTTCTTTTTACTATGCTGCGGCCTCAAACACCATTGCTCTGAGCTATTTGGCAATGAAGATTATGGTTTAAACAACGCAAAGCTCAGTCGGCTCATGACTGTTTCAGGGCTATACTGCGCTTTGTGTCTATTGGTGTTTACAATGCGTGGTTTACATGGCCGTCCTGTTTGACTAGTCGCCCGACTGTATCATGAGGATGGCCGAATCATTGTTTCATACGCATGACCCCTGCGCAGTATACTGTCCAATGACCATGAGTTGCCATGCCACCGTGTTAAGCTTGTACCTGTGTGCTGGCCGGTGGTTGTTTGGGGTTAACGTTTTATTTATTACGGTTGTTTTACCATTATGCCCACCGTCATGCGCTTGCAATGATATATAACCATTGCTTGTTTTGCAATGATTCGCATGCAATGATATTTCAACCTCCCCACCGTAACGTTTCAATTGTTGTTTTATATGCGGCCTTCCACCATTTATATCATACCATTGTGTTATGAACCGTCACTTATAACTGCATCATATACCATATGTTATGTTGTGCACCACTTATCATATGCGCGTTGGGTGATATAAATAATTTGAGCGCATTCACACATTTTGTTTTGAACTATGGTATAGGTTGTATGACATAACTTTTGATTTCCATATAGCGCATATTTGATTTGTATAACATAACTTTATAATTTTAAAATGACCATTTGGGTCATATTTAAAATTATCACCATCACTAATGCTTTGAGTTGTATGTGCAGGTTGAAGGTTGTCCCAGTTTGGTCTTTCTAAGCTCGTAAAGAAAATACTTTTAGGAGTAATAGGGAATATGTATGGAAATGAAAAGGGAATAGGGTTATGAGGTATAAAAGTATGGAAATGAAAAGGAATAGGGTTATGATGTATAAGGGTTATAGGATATGAATGATAATGAATATCCTCAGGTACTAATTTGAATTTAACAAAAACTAAAAATTTCTAAGAAAATTTTGAATTTTTAAAGCACAAAATGACTATACATATACTCCCCTGGATGATGGCTGTACAAGTGAGATTAAATCAATTGATCAGATGTTGTAGATGGATCAAAATGTAAACTTTATTGCTGCTCCTTGTTCTTCATGTTCTAGTTCTTGAATTGATAATCAGGTCCCTCTGTAATGATTCGTTGTTTCATGTCCCTTTGTTGACAATACAAGTTCTGTCTATACTTCAGCGTTCCAGCTAAAGAGCTGATGTTTGCAACTTCAGTTGTCCACTTAAAGAGCGAATGCAAGTCTCCCCCTTGTTGAAGATATGACTTGTCCTCAAGTCATTGGTTGGTGGAGTGTACCTGCATTAAATGTATCTGAGAACAATAGAACAAGTAGAAGGAATTCATAGAGTCCAAGTTGCCCTGGTTTTCCCCTATGAATTCGTGCTTGCAAAGTGCCAGTTGCCTGGTTTTCACTTGCAAACAATTTATTTGTTTTTTTTATGTTTTTTTTTTATATTTTTTTTATGTTTTTTTTTTTTTTTTTTTTTTTTTTTTTATTCAACTACTAGACTGGAAGATGGCTGATCCTGTGCCATGAGTTCCAGTTCTGTATCTTCGATCAGTTGTTTCATAAATGCTTCTTTACTGATAGGCCTATTGTAAACTTTGAGCCTATGTCCATTCACTATAAATGAGGTGGAATCCTGGTCGATTGTCTTGATCCTGACTGCTCCATTATCAAAGATTTCGTCAATTTCATATGGGCCTAGCCAGTGTGTTGTGAACTTCGCTTTGAAGTCTTTGAATTTGGAGTCGAAAAGCAATGCCCAGTCTCCCTTGTGAAATGTCTTTGTTTTGATATATCTGTCGTGCCACTTCATTCTTTGTTGTTGCACCAATGTAGTATGTTCCATGGCTTGCTGACGATGCTCATCTAACTGATTCAGTTCCATGATCCGCTGCTGTTGTGCTTCTGTCAAGTCGAGTCCTAGTTCAGCTGCTAGTCTGTATGTATGTATCTGAAACTCTATAGGCAGTAGTGCCTCCTTCCCATATACTAACTGGTATGGACTGAAACCAGTTGTAGTTTTCCATGTGATCCTGTAGGCCCAAAATGCATCTTTTAAGTTTTCAGACCAGTCTTTTCTGTTCATCTGTACTGTTTTTGTCATAATATTTTCTAGGACTTTATTTGTTGATTCAACCTACCCATTTGCTTGTGGATGATATGGTGTAGATTTCCTGTGTTTGATCTTGTATTTCTCCGTTAGATCTCGTACCAGCTTTGATGTAAATTGTGTGCCCTGATCTGTTACAATTTGTCGAGGTACTCCATATCTGACAAAGATTTCTTCAAAAGAAAGGTGACCACTGTATCGTTTGTTGCCCTGTTTACTGCTTTTTCTTCTGCCCATTTGGTTACATAGTCTGTACATACTAAGATGTACCTCTTCCCATTTTATGGTGGATTGATAGGTCCAACAAAGTCAAGTGCCCACTGCTCAAATGGTTCTATGAGAACCTGTGGCTTCAGCGGCATTTCATCCAATGTTATTGGTCGTCCTATTCTCTGGCAGTTGTCACATTGCTTGACATATTTCTTAGAATCTCTGAAGATGGATGGCCAGTAATATCCCAGTTGCAGCACCTTATATGTTGTTCGTTTATCTGCAAAATGGCCACCACATGGTTCATCGTGACATGCTCTTAAAATGTCTAATATTTCGTCTTCCCGTACACATTTTCTAATTATCAAGTCTGAACCAGTATAAAATAAATCACCATTGACCCAAGTATATCTAGAGCTTGCTCTAACAATTTTGTATTTTTGCTTTTTAGTGAATTGAGCTAGAAACCTTCCAGAAGATAAATAGTTTGCAATATCTGCAAACCATGGTGTTTTGACTGTGATGGCAAACAGATGTTCATCTGGAAAGTTATCTGCAACTGGATTTGGATCGTGGGGTGAGTGTATGCGGGACAGAAAGTCAGCCACTTGATTTTCTTTGCCTGGCCGATCTTGTATTGTGATATTAAATTCTTGCAACAACAGTAACCATCTTGTTATTCGTCCATTGGTGATGGGTTTATTCATCAAGTATTTGATTGCTGAATGATCAGTATGAATGAAAACTTGATATCCTGTTATATAGTGCCGGAATTTATTTACTGCATGTATAACGGCTAACATTTCTTTTTCTGTGACTGTGTAGTTCATTTCTGCAGGTGTTAGATTTTTGCTTATAAAGTATATTGCATAAGTGAACAAGTTCTCCTTCTGTCCAAGAGAGGCACCTATCGCAGTATCGGATGCATCAGTTGATATATGAAATGGTAAAGACCAGTTGGGCCCACGAAGAATGGGGGCAACTGAAAATTTCTCTTTTAGAATTTGAAATTCATTTTGACAATCATTTGTCCATTGAAATTCGATATTTTTTGCTAATAGTTTGAACAGAGGTTGGGCTATTTTACTAAAGTTTTCAATGAATCGTCTATAATAACCTGCATAGCCTAAGAAAATTCTTACCTCTTTCTGTGTTGTAGGAGGCATTAAGTTTACTAGGACTTGGATTTTTGCTGGATCCACCTTTATTCTTGAAGCAGAAATGTGGTGTCCTAGAACTATTCCTTCTGTCAACATCATATAGCATTTCTCATTGCTTAATGACAAATTTGTTTCAATGCATCGTTTCAAAACTTTCTCAAGGTTGTTTAAGAAATCATTGTATGTGTTTCTGTAAACTGTGAAGTCATCCATATAGACCTTTACACATTCATGAATTAGATCAACAAATATTGCAAGTACTGCTCGTTGGAAAGTTGCAGGTGCATTGCATAGACCAAATGGAAAAACATTATATGCATAGGTTCCCCATGGGCAAGTAAATTTTGTCTTGTCTTGGTCTTCTGTTTCTATTCTTATCTGGTTGTATCCGCTAAACCCATCTAAGAAGGAGAAAATTTTCTTCCCAGCTAATGAGTCTAACACTTGATCAATGAATGGTAGAGGAAAATGATATTTTAGTGTAGCTTTGTTTAATTCCCTATAGTCCACACATACCCTCCACTTTCCATTTTTCTTTGGTACAATAACCAGTGAAGAAACCCATTGACTATCTGAAATAGGATAGATGAATCCAACTTTTAACAATTTTTGCAGTTCTTCTTTCACTATTTCCTTCATCATGGGATTCATTCGTCTTTGAGGTTGTCTTACAGGTTTAAGTTGATCGTCTGTATAGATGTGGTGGATACATGTGCTAGGATGGATTCCTTGCATATCAGTATAATCCCAGGAAAAAGCTTTTGAATATTTCTGTAATAATGCAATTACCTCTTGCTCTTGTGATGATTGCAATTCATTTCCAATGCTTAGATGTTTTCCAGGATGAACCTCAATCGTTTTGATTGTTGGCTTGGAGATTGTGTTTACAGGAAAGATGTCTATAAAAGATTTCTGCAAAGTTTGAATTGTAAAAGTTTCCTGAAAGCATTGATTCAAAAGGTTACTTGCAGCTTCATATTGATCTTTCCTAAGATGCTCTGAAATACTTGGTTCTGAAATGAAAAGATCCATTAAGTCTTCATTCCCTTCTTCTTCTCTAAAATCGAAGAATTTATTTATACTTAAAACTGATTTTGTTTGCTGTTTTTCTTGAGTTTCAAGTATTGATTCTAAAGAAGTTGATTGTGCAGGTGAATAAAGATTTATGTGTTTCCTTTCATCTCCATGTGAAATAATCATGCTTCCAGATCTGCATCCTATGAAGGCATCAGCAGTAGCTAACCATGGTCTTCCTAAGATTAGAGGATGTCCTCCCAAGTTTGTATTTGGTTGCAAGATCAGGAAGTCAACAGGATACTCCCATGAATCCAAAGAGACTATGATATCTTCTAATATTCCTTCAGGAACAACTTTAGATCTATCTTCTAGTTCCGAGATTGTAGAAGTTGATCTAATGTTGTTTAAATGCAAAGTTTTCATTGTCTCCATTGTCATTACGTTTATAGCTACTCCCAAGTCTATTAATGTATTTGGTACTCAGAAATTATTTATTGATATAGTAACCATTGGGATACGAGGATCAATATATTTCTCTACTATAGTTTGTGTAGACATGAGGCTTGCTAATTTACCAATGACTTGGATTGTAGTAGGATCCTTTTTCTTTTTCTCTGATTTGCGAATGCACAATTCCTTTATTGTTTTAGCATATATTGGTATTTCTTTAATGGCCCTTAACAAAGGAATTTTTAAATAAGCATATTTTAACTCATCTAAGATATCAAATTCAGGAAGGATTATTTTGTTTTGTTGTTCCACTAACCTTTCAGGATAAGGTGGTGTTTGTGTTGTAATATTTGTTCCTTTCTGATTTTGTATCTCAGTTTGTGATGTTTCAGGTGATTCTCCTTGTTCAGTTGGTTCTTCTATGATTGGAGGAGAATCCTTTTTAAGCACTTTTTCAGACCTTAGATGGAAATCATTAAGAGGAAGAATCGAATATGTAGGAAAACATGTTGCTTCCTCTACAGTGTATGCAGATTTGTCCACCTTATTATTTGGATTGGCCATTGGTTGGGCTGGTAGTTGAGTTGGTCTGGGTTGATTTGTGGGTAGCTGTAACTGTTGTGGTTGGGTCAACAACGATGGTGGATTCTGCTGTGGGAATGGGATGGATTGCAGATATGCAGAATGTTGTTGTTGAAAGGGTATGGATTGTGGATATTGTGGATATGCAAATGGTTGTTGGTATTGTTGTTGGTATTGTTGTTGATAATGTTGAGGTAGTTGGTTTCCATAACCATATCCTCTCCAACCTTGTGCAGGTTGTTGTGAATATTGTTGTGGAAGCCAAGCTTGCCATGGCATTGGAGGGGTCCAAGGATTGTGAGGTGGATAGGGATAATTTTTTTGAGGGAATTGCTGCTGATTTGGTTGAGGCATCCTAGGTTGCCATGGTCTTCGTGGTGCTACATAATAGAACCTATCCCTGGCACTTCTTCCATTGAGTTCATTTGTAATTCTTTCAATTTCACACAATTCTCTGTGGAATGATTTTCTGTACAAAGACCACAAACCTGAATACTATCTAAAGGACATTCTCTCAAAGGATGTTTCTTTTTACATTTGGAACAAAAGATTGCTAGATCTTGTTCTTGTTCTTCTTTCTTCTTGTTTGCCTTTAGCACATCTACTTGTGTCCCTGATGTACTCAAAAGATCTGTTTTGAAATTTTCCAATAAGCTTCCTATTTCAGCTCTTGTTATCCCTCCTGCAGTTGACTTTGCTGCTTTTGTACTTACTTCCCTTCTTCTGGTTTTTGATCTTCCTCTAGAATATTTTTGACATAACTCAACAATTTCATCGAATGGTAGGTTTGAAATTTCTCCTTTACCCATCACATTCAAAATGTCAAGGTATTCATCCCTTACACCTTTGAGAAAGATCGTGCGAACGGTTTCTTGATTTAGAGAGTGTTGTTTAGATTTATGTAGATTATATGCAAATCTTTCCAAATATTCTTCTAAACTTTCATCTTCTTGTTGTGTCATTCTGAAAACATCTTCCTTTGAATCTCTAGATCTACAATAAGCTTGATATTTCTTAAGGAAGACAGATCGCATATCATCCCAAGAGGCTTTTGTTTGTTCTCCTAAACCCATAAACCATTTCAAAGATGCTGCTTTTAATGTTGCAGGGAAAAGACGAATTTTATGAACGTCATTAGTATATCCATATGTTCTACATAGAATATCAAATTCAAACATAAATGCATCAGGATATTCTGTGGACATTCCATAAAAGTTTGGCAATACATAAGGTCGAATATTTTTCATTTTTACTTCTTCTCCTAATATTGCACTTGTGTCTACTATTGGAAAACCAAAAGTAGTTTCTTGATCATTTCCATCTTCTTGTCTTTTCCGATCATTTTCTAGCTTCCTATCATTTTCTTGTTTTGCCTCTTCTTCTCTTTTTCTTCTCCATTCTCTTTATTGTCTTTCATATTCAGCCCTTTGTTGTTCAGGAGTGAGAATAACGGATCCATGTCCCTCTTCTGCCATTGATTGATTTGTTTCAATTTCAAGTGGAATTTCAAGTTGTTGGGAGATAGGAGGATTTATGGATGGAAAGACAGATTGTTTTCCTTTAACAATTTCTTTTTGTTTTCCAGAAGTGGAGAATTGTTTTTGTTTTTCTTCCCAAGGTAACAAAGTTTTCCTTTCGATCAAGGTTAATCTTTGTCCAGTTCTTTGTTTTTCTGCCAACTCCTCAATTATTGGATTACCAGTAACTGGGGTGTGTGATGATCCTATTTGTACTTGTGGGGGGTTTTTGATAAATCTACCTTGAGGATCTCTATATCTAGGCATAAAGAAACATAACTAAAAAGGAATGTAACTAATGTTTTTGTGGTTTTGAAATTTATCTTTCTATTGACTATGTCGATATTTGCCTCCCCGGCAACGGCGCCAAAATGTTGAGCTAATTTGTGGACCTAAATTAACACAATTATTTCTTATCAATCTGGGTTGTTTATGCTTTGAGGCAAGTTCACTATATTTGAAGATCAGATGTAATCAAACCTTGAAAGATAAGTTATTCAAAAGCTAAAAGTAATACATTCTATAACTCTAATTCAATCAGCTTAAAAAGAGAAAAACATTGAAAGGGTTCTTGAACTCAAGAAGTCCACCTTCACCTCAATTATCACTTAATGAATCAGAGATTGAAACCAAAAGCTTAATATGGATAAATTATTAATGAAAGAAGCTCTTAACTTAAGAGAAACATAAGGTATTCCATCATAATTCATTCATCTCAATATCCAAATCTCAATGAAAAACTACTTGCATGCAAACAAAAGAAACTAGTTTTGATTCATCATTTTAACAGAAGGGATGCCCAACTTGAACACCTGTTTTTCCAACTCAATAAAGTGATGAATAAGCTATTAACTAATGAAATCAATCACTATGCATAAACCATAAAGCTTACTGAAATAAAGCTTTGAAAAACTAGTGCTACAATCAACCAGATTACAAGAAAATGAAACTAGTTAACAAGGAAGTGTACTTAGCTTGGAATGGGGGCCCTCCACCCTTGCCTTGCACACTTTGAGAGGTGATATCAGAAGCTTAAATTCAGTCGCACATCCATAGCATTGAACATCAAAATAATAATAACACAAGTCTTCAAATTAACTCCTCAATCCAAAGATGTCACAGCATAAGAGTATATCACAAAATCAATACATAAGCCATCAAAGTTTTGGCTTTAAATAAGAAGTTTCATGAACAAACTGATCTATATTCACTCAAAAAAACCCATCTACTCTCATCCACCTATCTAAGTTGAATTCATTACTCCTATCCCAAGAAAGATGACCATTCCTATGAAATCTCAAAACTACCCTATTTCTATGGGAATCGTGAATGACTAGTCATGGTTGACTAGCACCAAATGGGCCTAATAAAGCTTGTTCTGTTCGAACTAAGCATTGCTGGATTAGTCCTAGTTCCCAAGTTGTTCATCCATGCATTCCATTTGTGTCCAAGTGTCCTGCAACCATATCAACCATAGAGCTATTACGGGAATTTCTGAATCTGCCAATTTTTCACTAAAAACCAAATTTTCATAAAAACTTTAGAAATTGAAAAATTAAAATTAAATACCTGAATGGATATCAAATATACATCAAAATGGGATAAATTAAGGGAAAATGGATGGAAAATAGATGGATAAGTAAGTTTCTTTGAGCAAAAATAAGACCAAATCTAAGGCCCAACAAGTGCCCTTCCTTGAATAGACTTAAAGCTGTATACCAAGGGGCCAAAGGAGTCACTGAACAGAACTATTACATAAACCAAAGGAGGCCGCATGGACCTATACCATACCAACAGGGGATGCCAGGGACATCTCAGGCATACTACAACCCCAACCAATTCCCCACCATACCTTCTTGGGGCCCCCCTACTCATCCTTCCTAGTCCACGCCTCATCCTTGGTCCTTCACATCTCAATATCATGCTCAACCAGCCACCCATTCATTTCAATCTTATACTCAGCTGCAACCTCAGTTGAATGCATCTCATCAGGGTTGGAGGCCCCAATACAACTCTCTTCCCGCTCTTCTGCCTCCACTACTTGCCCAACCACAACCGTTACCTTATGCTCCACCAAGGCAACCACAAATGCCTACCCAGCCAAATCCGAACCAAAACAATAGACAAGCTCAAAAAGTGTATAGTGGGGAACCATCATGCCCAACTAATGTTGTGGAGATTCAAGAAATTAACTTGAGATCCGGGAAATTTCTCCTAGATAGCCAGCCTCCACCTAGGGAAAGGAAACCTAAAGAAAATATGCCCTTTCCTGAGAGCCTATCCATGACAATCCAGCCTACCCTAGAAGAAACTGAACTCCTGGGAGAATTGAAAAACTTATGTGTGAAGATACCACTTCTCCAAGCCATAAAAGATGTGCCTATCTACAATAGGTTGATCAAAGAGAAGTTCTTTAGGCATCCAAGAAGGCGCAAGAGAGATGCCCCAACCATCAATGTCATAGGACAACTGTCTGACCTGATGTTGGGGTAGATAATTTGTGCAAAATATCTGGATCCTAGAAGCCCAATAGTTGATGTCCACATCAATGGCACAATGGTCCCACATACCTTGATTGATCTAGGAGTTGCCATTAATGTGATGACAAAGGACACAATGCTCAAACTTAACCTCCAAGGCTCCTTGAGGAAGACCACGACAGTGCTATAGCTAGCAAACCGCTCCATAGTGACCCCTGAGGGAATTTTGGAAGATGTGATGGTCTCCATTGATTCTTTGGAATACCTTTTTGATTTCTTAGTTCTCCAGCCAAAGGCAAAGCTCACTGGGTATCCTCTCATCCTGGGAAGAGCCTGGTTGGCTACAGCTAATGCCTACATCAGCTGTCAGGCTGGGAACATGACCATAAAGAACAGGCGCATGTCCAAGTAATTAACCCTATATCCCCCTACCCAACCCTTGCTAGACCATGATCTACCCCTCTGGTTGGAGGAGGAGGATGAGGATGAAATTTATTCGGCATCACTTTGTGCATTAGAAATCGCCATGGTGGGGAAACTGCAAGATGAGGATGATATGATTGAAAATTTGATTCAGAATCCACCTCCCAGTGTATCACCATTAGAAGACATAGTAAGAGAAACCCAAAACAAACTCTCAACTGATCTCTGTGTGGTCGGCCCTACTTCTCTCTGTGTCAAAAATATAGAGTTTGGCCCAGAAAGAACATTGAAAATCAATCCATCCCTATCTACTTCCGAGGAGATGGAGCTATGCAGCCTACTGAGAAAACATCTAGATTCCTTCGCCTGGAGTTATAAGGATATGAAGGGAGTGCACCCTTCAGTATGTACTCATCATATATACATCAAGGAAGATTGCAAACTAGTCAAGCAGCATCAAAGGAGGATGAATCCAGCACTTAAAGATATTGTTAAGGAAGAACTGTAGAAATTGCCTGATGCAAGATTCATCTATCCCATCTCTGACAGTGAATGGGTCTCTCCTTTGGTGCTAGTGCCAAAGAAAAATGGTGAGTGGAGAATCTGTTTCGACTATTGGGAATTGAACAAAGCCACTAAAAAGGACCATTTTCCTTTACCTTTCGTAAATCAAGTTTTAGACAGTCTGGCAGGGTAAAAGTTTTTCTCTTTCCTAGATGGGTTTAGTGTGTACAACCATATTCAAATTAGCCCGGAGGACCAAGATAATACCACTTTCACTTGTCCTTGGGGTACCTTTTCATACCGAGTCCTTCCTTTTGGTTTGTGTAACACTCCAGCCACTTTCCAAAGAGCAGTATTGAGTATATTTTCTGAACTGGTTCATGATGCAGTAGAAATATACATGGATGATTTTACTCCTTGTGGCTTTGACTTTCAGGAAGCTTTATCTGACCTAGGAAAAGTTCTAGATAAGTGTATTGAGATGAACCTGTCCCTCAGTCCAGAAAAATGTGAATAATTTATGATTGAAGGGACCGTGCTAGGTCATGCAATATCTCAACAAGGACTGTAGGTGGACCCCAACAGAATTTCCATCATCCAAAGGGTCCCACCTCCTCAAAAGGTGAGAGATGTCAGAAGTTTCCTAGGCTTAGCCGGATATTACAGGAGATTCATTAAAGATTTCAGCAAGATAGCCTCTCCTTTGTTTGGCCTCCTAGGTAAAGATGTTGAGTTCATATGGTTGGAAAACTGTCAAGAAGCCCTAGATACCTTGACGAGCAAGCTAGTGACTACCCCAATTCTTAAAGGCCCAAACTGGGCCCTACCCTTTCACATTCACACAGATGCCTCGAACAAAGCGATAGGAGCAACCTTAAGACAAATTGATGGAAAGTTACCTTATGCCATATACTTTATAAGAAAATAATTGTCAAAATCAGAGCTAAATTATACAGTGACCGAGAAGGAACTCCTAGTTCTCGTGCATTCCTTAAACAAATTCAGACATTATATCACACGCTATCAAACCTTTGTGCACATTGATCATGCTGCAATTAGATATTTAATGAACAAACCAGATGTAAATGCTCGCATTATTATATGGTTGCTTTTACTGCAGCAGTTTGATCTGACCATTATTGATAAGCCTGGTAAAGAAAATGTTGTTGCTAACTTTTTGTCTAGAGTAAATTTGCCTATAGGTCAAGAAGGAATGGTGGATGACCAAATGCCAAGTGAATAGCTATTTTCTATATCAGTACTCTCTCCATGGTTTGCTGATATAGAAAACTACTTGGTTTCAGCACAATTCCCACCACACCTATCCTCAAAGGAAAAGAGAAAGATAGTAAGGAAAAGTGCCCCTTTCACCTGGATTGGAGGTAATTTCTTCAAACTTGGCCTAGATCATATCTTGAGAAGATGTGTCAAGGAGGAGGAAGTCTTTGACATCCTCTTGACTTGTCATGACGGGCCTTGTGGAGGTCATTTCGCAGCAAAAAGAACCACCTTCAAGATATTGCAAGCAGGCTACTACTGGCCCACTCTTCATCAGGATGTGAGGAGATACATGAGCCAGTGTGATCGATGTCAGAGGATGGGTAAACCCACTCCAAAGGATGAAATGCCATGCAACCTCAGGTGATATTTGAGCCATTTGAGAAGTGGGGCATGGACTTTGTGGGGCCTATCAACCCCCCTTCAAAGCAAAAACAATACATCATTGTGTGCACTGATTACCTGACAAAGTGGGCGGAGAAAAAAGTAATCAAAGGAGTGATAGAGACAAAAGTAGCTGAATTTTTGAGGGAAAACTTATTCTACAAGTTTGGGTATCCAAGAGAGTTGGTCACAGACCGAGGTAGTCATTTCACTTCTAGCCTGATTGAAGACCTGCTCACACATCTTAAGATCAAGCACAGGACTTCCACCCCTTACCATCCACAAGCCAATGGGCAAGTGGAGGTCACTAACAGAGCATTGGAAGGCATCCTAACTAAGGTAGTGAGCAGTAGCAGAAAAGACTGGGCGGACAGATTAGTTGAGGCCACTTGGGCCTACAACACAACATGGAAGACCACCACCGGGTTCACACCCTATGAACTGCTCTATCGGAAGAAGGCTTTGTTGTCAATGGATTTTGATTTCAGTACCCTAAAGATGGCAGCTCAGCTGGACCTAGACCTCAGCCATGCACAAAAGGAGGGATTACTCCAGCTCAATGGATTGGATGAATATAGATTGCAAGCCCTTCTCCATACAGAGGTAGTTTAGCTTCAGAGAAAGATATGGCATGACAAAAATATCAGGGAGAAGCAATTCCAAGAGGGAGATTGGGAACTACTCTATGATTCAAGATACAAGGATTTCAAAGGAAAGCTGAGGATAAGATGGTTGGGACCCTACACTGTGGAGAAATGCAATGACAATGGTTTAGTTCTGATCAGAACCATTGATGATGAAGCCATCCCCATGCTTGTCAATGGACATCGGTTGAAAGTCTACAAGAAACCCCTCTCCAAGCGAGAGTTTATTGAAGATTTGAATAAAATAGTGATGGTAGTGGAGCATGTCCTAGCTCCCACTTCACCCACTCACTGAAGAAAAAGAGAAAAATAATGACTCAAGTGAAAACCTCCATGAGGTGCTTGAGTCCCATCATTGGGTTGAAAACCTCTCCCGAGGCAGCTTAGTGATGTCAAAAAAAAGAGAAAAAGAGAAAAAAGGGAAAGAATAAGATACCTGGGTAAAAACCTCCCTTGGGGCACCAAGGGCATGAAATTAGAGTGAAAACCTCTCTAAGGTGCCCTAATTATTTTCAAAAAAAAAAAGAGAGAAGAAAAAATGAATTTTTATTGCATTGCAGGTTTGTAGGAGGACTACAGGGAGCAAAAGAAGGTGCCAAGGGGACCCTGACATTCACACCAGCATCCATCTCATCTCCTCCAAACCTTCCTCCATCATTTTTGGCATCTATTTCACCCCACTGTACCTTTTCTTTCAAAACTGTGTTTTTTACATGAGGCTCTGTGTTTTCTATAGGAGGCTCCTGTAGGAATTACAGAGAGCCAAAAGTGTCTACAGGAGGCATTTTGAGGGACAAGAATAGCTTCATGAGGAACTTATCATCCCTCTTACCACCTTCAAGCCTCCTTTACATCATTTCCAAGTGTGCATCACACTCCAAGCGTCATTATTTTTTCCCCTGCCCAAGAAAAAACATATAAAAACAGTTTTTCAGTTTTGAAAAAAAAACAAAAAAAATAAAGGAGAAAAGGCACCATCAACTTCACTTGAAGCTTACCTACTATCGCTCCATATTTATCTACACCTCTGGCATAATTCTCGAGCTCCAAACACAAGAAAAAACTAAAGTTTCAAGGGGAGAAGTAGCTACAGGAGCTCCTGTAGGAATTCCTGTAGCAGATGATCCCATAGAAGTCCAGCACCAACAGCAAAAGAGTGCACATCTGCAGGTTGAAAAGGCACATGCAGCTCAGCTCTAGCAAAAGAAGAACCTACAAAAACACACAACAACACACAACAACACATCAGCAAGCAGAGACAACATGCATAAAGGAAAATGATGGCATGCAGCAGAAAAAAGCCACAACACCTCACAACAAATACACTTGGATCGCAGGTAAGTAACTAAGTCACTCCTCTGTTTGCATTTGTGTAATTAGGAGTCATACGAAGGCAATGATATGGTTGAGATCGAATGAGGGAAAGGTGGCCAGTTAACTTGGCCACCTTCATTTAGTTGACTCCACTTATTTGAGATGTCACTAACACGTCTGCACAGTCAACTCAAGAAAAAGTGCCAAGGACAGGTAGTGGGAGGAAGAGTTAACTCCAAGGCAATAATGAGGGATGATTATGAGGAGGGGCCATGATGACCAAGCAGGTGGGGACCAATGGTCCTAATTTAGGCAATGTTGATCTGAAAATCACTCGTGAGTGATCTCAGTTAACTAATTAATGAATGAAGGTATTACAGACTCATGTGTTGGTGTGTGTCTATGTTATCTTAGGCAATGGATCGATCAGATTGCAAAATACACAGACACTGAAAAATGGAAGACAGTAAGAGAAACACAGTAAGTAATACAAGAACACAACACATTAATAAGGAGTTCACCCTATTCTCTAGGGCTACATCTCTGGTCCAGCTCTCAGTGGTGGCCTTCTTTTATTGTGTCTTTAAAGAAGAGATTTACAATGAGGAGCTCAACTTGAGTCTCCTGAAACAGAGGATGCTTAGCAGGGTGGTTCTTGGATTCCCCAAGCCACTAGAGTGCACAGACGCTTTCCCTACCAAGTCTCAACCTCTCTAGTATTTAATGGGATGAATCCAATGTGGTGATCAATTCCCAAAAGATGTCCTCACAGGGATTGCTTGAACATCTCAAGCCTGGTTCTGTCTGCTTGATGCTACCTTAAACTTGCTGGTCAGCTTGGCTCTCTATCTTCTACTTCTTACTTCTTTGTCTCTTTCATCCTTTTTCACTATTCCCTTCTCTAGCTCTTCCTTCTTCTGTTCTCTGTCTGTTCATGGCTTAAAGCCAATTTGTTCTTGACTGTTCACTTCCTCTTCCGCTCCTTTGGATCACCTGTTTCTGTTCGTTTGGAGTTCCCTACCTCTGCATCATCACCAACGTCCCACAGGGAAGTGGCCACTTGTCCTCTCACGAACTGCGCCAGCTCTTCTTCAAACGGTTCGGTATTTCAGTTACGCTATGTAATGATTCATCCACCAACTCAGCAGTCAAATCGGATTTTAGACTTTTATATGTCTTGGCTTAATTCCTCCATCAAATCTAGTTTCCCATCGGTCGCAATCTCTGCCGTCAGATCTAGAGCCCCTAGATCCTACGGTGTCCGCTCTTATCGCACGGTTGACTTGCTCGACCGTTAAACCCGCGATGAGAAGTGGTTTTCTCTGTCATCCGTCAGACATGTGTCATGCAATGTATGGAATCGCTCGTTTTCTGCCAAATCCGCTTACCACCCCAATATGCCTCCGATATTCTGCCAGATTTTGAGCGCAGGGCCCACCTTTTGCTTTGGTACTTTCCCTACGGTTTCCCGGCTTCCCATGTGACTGATCATTTCGGGGCTTTTCCTTCTCGAGGGGTTTTTCCCAGTGAATCACGCATCCGAAATGGCCTCTGTTTTTTGATCTGGACTTCCTAACTTCCAGTTTGCATCCTGCGTGGTCTCCATGGGCCTTGGTCAATGTGCTTTGGCCAAGGTCCTCATTGTTCCTTGCTGGCTACAAACTGCCACTATCCAGAGGTCTTCCTGATAACTCTTTGTTCATAAATTTTTGAAGTCTGTCCTAATTTGATATAGTCATAATACTTTGCTAGTTTTCATGGATCTAATTCAGATCACGGCCTTCCCACTGAAAAAGCTTTTGGACCACCAAAAGTTGGTTTTCAAGCATCGACTAAGTGAGGGTACAATCGTCTCACTTGTCTAATCTCTATCCATTTTGCACTGCTCGGCTTTGAACCCTTCAACCCAATTCTGAGGTACTCAACATCTCCCCTGCGCATCGTCCTCACCTTCCTGTCCAAAACTGTGTCTTCCTGCAATTCATTAAGATATTCAGGTAGCAGGTCATCAATAGAAGGCAATTGAATCTGCTCTTTGGGATCTTCAATTAGTGAAGGTTCAAACAATCTTAAGCAATCTGCATTTACGACTAAGTAGATGTGCATGTAAGTTGGTAGATAGGGGCAAAAAGCATCTTCATCAATCTTCTCAAGTATCTTGAAGGGTCCATACTTGATAGGCTTTAGCTTTTTACCTTCACCTTGCATCCTGTCCTTGCTGATATACAGCCAAACATGTCCACCAATTTGGAAACTATGCTCCATCTGATGCTTTTCATGCCTTGCCTTGTATTTGGTTTGGCTCCTTTCCAGCTGTTCCTGTATTGCCTAGTGGATCTCTTAGATTTGTTCAATGAACCTAGTTGCCCTGTCCACATCACCGTGTCCCTCAACTGTGGTGTCTTTACCAAAGACAAAATCCAAAGGAGACCTTGGTGTGAAACCAAAATAGGTCTCGAAAGGAGATCTCTGTGTAGAAGAATGTTTTGCTCTATTGTAAGAATGTTTCACATAACATAAATGTTCATCCCAAAGCTTAGGATGCTTGCTGCAATATCCCTTGACTAACTGGATCAAAGTCCTGTTAACTACTTCTGTCTGGCCATCAGTTTGTGGATGAAAAGCTGTGCTTTTCTTCAATTTGGTGTCCATCAGTTCCCACATACTTGACCAAAACTTTCCCACAAATCGGGTGTCTCGATTAGATACACCGGAAGTGGGTAATCCAAAATGAACCCATACATATTGAAAGAACAGTTTTGCAGTTTGTTCAGCTGTAATCTGTTTATTACAAGGTATCAAAATACACATTTTGTTGAACCTATCCACAACAACATACAGATAATCATGACCTTTCTTAGATTTAGGCAGTCCTCCAACAAAATCCATGGAAACACTTTCCCAAGGGTGAGAAGGAACTGGTAATGGAGTGTACAAGCCTAGTTTTCTATTGTTGGGCTTGCTTTTAGCACACATAGTACACCCTCTTACATATCTAGAAACTGTCTCGTTCATTTTTGGCCAATAACAAAACCTTTGCAGCTGTGAAACTATTTTAATTACCCCATAATGACCTGATATTAGAGAAGTGTGTGCTTCTCAAATTATCTTTACTCTTTCAGTTTGTGGAATGCATAACTTCCCACAATGATACAAGAGTTGGTCCTTTACATGATAATCCAATTTTTCCACTCGTTTTCCTTGACTTAAAGTTGCATATACATCCTTGAAGTCTATATCTTGAGAATATTGTTCAATGTAACTCTCATGTAACACAGAATTATGCTTAAGTATAGTAGATGCATTTATAATGGGTCTAGATAGCATATCTGCAACTTTATTATGTATGCCTTTTTTATATCTGATGACTAAATGAAACTGTTGTAGAAAACCCATCCATCTATAGTGTCTTGATTGCTACAACTTAGTTTGGGAGTGTAGATATTGAAGTGGTTGATGATCAGTATGTATTACTGTCTCTTTAAACATTAAGTAATGTTTCCACTTTTTCACACTCTGTACTAATGCATACAATTCTTTATCATATGTAGGATAGTTAACTACTGCATAATTAAATGTCTCAGAATGATAACATATGGGTTTGTCGTGCTGTGTCAATACTCCTCCCATGGCATAGTCACTGGCATCCGTTTGGATCTCAAATGGTCTCTGAGGATCAGGCAGTGCTAGTACAGGTGTTGTACTAATCTTTTCTTTCAAGGTGTTGAAGGCTTTCTACTGTTTGCCTCCCCACTAAAACACCTTGTTCAATCCTGTTAAAGCATGTAAGGGAGTTGCAATTGAGGAAAATTTAGAAATGAACTTTTTCCAATATTGTGCTACTCCTAGGAAGCTTCTAACTTCTATAGCAGATTTGGGTTTAGGCTAGTTCACAATGACTACCACTTTAGAGGGATCTATCTTCAATTCACCACTCCCTACTATATGAACCAAATAATTTAGAGATTTTTTGCCAAATTCACATTTTGAGAGTTTAACATAAAGTTTTTCTCTTTTCAAAGCATCTAGTGTTTGCTTAACATGATTTAAGTGTTCTTCCCACGTTTTGCTAAAGACCAAAATGTCATGCAGATACACAATAACAAAATCATCAAGAAAAGGTTTTATATATCATTCATTAATCTCATGAAAGTAGCAGGAGCATTAGTTAAGCCAAAAGACATAACCAGCCACTCATACAATCCCTGCTTTGCTTTGAAAGCAGTCTTCCATGCATCTTGTTCTGCAACTTTGACCTGATGGTATCCACTATGCAAGTCTAGCTTGGAGAAATAAACAACTTCTTTAAATTGATCTAAAAGATCATATATGAGAGGAAGGGGATAACAATTTTTTATTGTTATATTATTCAATGCTCGGTAATCAATGCATATTCTCCATGAGCCATCTTTCTTTCTCACCAAAATGATTGGTGACCCACATGGTGATGTGCTAGGTCTGATGAACCCTTTCTCGAGCAACTCCTGCACCTACTTCTTGATTTTAGCATTCTCTAAAGCGGACAACTTGTACATTCCAATGTTAGGCAATGGAGCATCTTGCTGCAAAATAATATCATGCACTATTTCCTTTTTGGATGGCAGACCTTTAGGTTCTTGAAACAAGATATCATACTCTGAAACAACCTTTCCTAAATCATCTTGCTATGTAGCATTACAACCTTCAAATACATTGGTTTTATCAGGATTCTTTTCCTTTACAACCATCAGTAAGAATTGTTTGCATGAATTTATCATTCTTTTAATTTGCCCTGAGTTTATGAGAGTATAATTATTCTTGAGCTTATGAGATTTTACAAAGTATTCGATTCCATCTTTAACAAGTAGATACTTGTTCTCAACTCTATAGAAAATAGCTTTTCTGTCATACAAGTAAGGACTTCCTAAAACAATTCCACATATATCCAAAGGAATTATTTCCAACTCAACCTCATCTACAAATGCTAACCCAAAAGAAAACTTGAGTTTTCATTGTCCAGTCACTTGTAGTTGTGCTTTATCATTCAACCATCCTAATGGGTATGGTTTCTTGTGAGGTGTAGTTACTAATCCCAACTTCTTTACAATTGCCTCAGAAATTAAATTTACTTGTGAACCACTATCAAACAAAGTATCAATCTTTTGATGTTTGGAAGTAACTCGATTATGGAAAAGCTCATGTCTTTCTCTCTCGTTTTCTTCATCAATAGTAGATTGTGAAAAATTACTAGTAGATGCTTCAGAATTTTTACCTCTTATACCTATGGCTGCAATAGTTGTTTCATCTCCCGAGTCTGACCCCAAATCTTTCTTAATAGCTGCAGCAGTCTTCTTCTTCTTGCCCTTGAACTTCTTAGGTCTCAACTCTGCATGCAGAATCCAGCAATGCTCATCATCATGCCCATTCTTTTTACAGTGAGTGCATGAAGCCTTGCTTTTCTGTGTAGTGTTAACCTTCCTTGCTTTCCATTTCTACTTTCTTTTCTCCTTATTCTTTCTTGCAGTGGGTTGGGATGATCCCCCAACTTCTGGACTTCCATTCTTTACTCTAGCTTCTAGATGAGTAGCTTGTACAGATACCTCATCTATACTAGTGGGATTAAACATGAGGATGGTGTGCCTCATGTGGCTGTGTAGACCACCAATGTACTTCAACAGAGTCTCAGGTGAGTCTAATGAGATTCCTAGAATCAATGCTCTCTTTCTAAATTCTTCAGTGTACCCTTGCACACTTTGCCCTTTCAACTGTCGAAGAGTTTACCAACTCATCATGGCTTGCTACATGTAGGCCAATGGATAGAACTGCTTTTTGATTGCAGAAACAAATTCACTCCAGACAGAGATAACCTTACCATGTATTTTCATGTCAGCTTGGGTCCTACCTTCCCACAAAACCAAGGTTGTGCCTCCAAGGCATAGGCTTGTGATCCAGGTGGATGTTGGTGGCCACCCACCTATCCCACTTAGACCCCCACAACTGTCTCTTTCAGTTTTTTAGTTTCCTTAATTATAGCGCAGTTTACTATTTTTAGCAGTTTTTCGGGTCCTAAACTTCCGGATCCGTTTTGAGGCCCTAAACGACGTTTTTTGGGAAATCTACCACCAGTAATTTTTCTAATAAAAGTCATCTTTTCCGTCGTAGTCCTCAGAGAGATCTTTCCAATGGGCTATCATGCACGTCAAACGGAGATAATACAACCAATTCGCGACGCCGGGAAGTTGGTTGTCCATCTCACCCCAAAACGGGGCCCACAATTTGGCGTTTCATATTCTAGGGTTAGGTTTTGGAATGTGAAGGGTTTTCCATTGTTTCTCAATAATAAATAGGCCTTCGAGCCTCATTGTAAGCACAATTCGGAATAGTTCAGAGGCATGTAGCCGACACATCTCTTCTCAGAGATAAGCTACCATCGCCCTAGCTGGGTTATTTCTATTTCTATTTGTAAGCATATTTCAGTATTTCCCATTAGTGAAATGAAGTATTATTTCCGCTGCATATCTGTCTTTATGGTTATCTCTATATTTTATTGCGTTCCTATTTAAATCTGGATCAGTGGTATCAGAGCGGTCTGCTTTTTCTCTGTTTTTCTTTGCATGTCCCCAACGAGGTTGGGATATAAGGAGTTAAGGCTTGAATTGGTCGAACCTTTGCAAGACCAGCCTCACAAATCTCGATGACCTCCCATGGCAGATGAGAAGAAAGAGGAGGGGGTAGGAGATCCTATCAGAATCTTGCTTGAAGAAGCCCTCGAGCGGCAAAGGAACGCGATGATGGATAGCTTTGCGCAGATCCTTCAGCGGCTACCCAGAGGTGATGCATCGACTTCCAACAGCTACTTTGGAAATGCCACACCATTTAAGGTACAAGTTAATTTTGAAATCCCCATCTTCGAGGGTCAAATAGACGCAGATGCCGTAGATAAATGGTTAAATCTACTAGATGGGTATTTTTCTATTCATGAATTTTCAAGTCGGGAAAAGATTGTTTTCGCTCTTCTCAAAGCAGCCCCCCACGTCAAGGACTGGTGGGAAACATACTACGAGCAGAAGGATGAAAGTACAGGCTCACTTTTTTCAGCCGCCCCCACTTGGAATGACTTCCGGGATGCCATCAAGGAGCAGTACTACCCTGTCAAAAGCTATGAGGACAAATACATCAAATGGACCACACTGCGGCAGGGATGAGACCAAGATGTGCCAGAGTTCACAAATATTTTTCATACCCTTCACACACAGTTGGGTATCAAATATTTTGAGCTGCATCTGGTACTCAAATACCGCAGCTGCCTACACAGATACATCCAGGAAGAGATGGAGTTCTTGAACATCTCCTCACTCGGCACAGCAATATCGATACGCTGTCAAAATCGAGCAAAAGTTCAAACAGAAGAAGCGAGACTTTGGATCAGCAAATTGAAGCCCAAAGGACAAAGCCAAGGTGGGGTGACCCAAGACAACCCCTCGAAGCTGCAAGAAGAGAACAACACCACGAAGCCAAAGAAGGACACAGGAAAGTGGTGTGAGTTCCACAAGAGTCCCACTCATAACACAAGTGAGTGTCGGACCAAGCAGTCGCTGGTGGCCGAGTTGAAGGCTTCCGAATCAGATGCATGTTCCAACTCTGAGCCAGAACCCGACAAGGGGGACGGCAAAGGGAAGCAAATCATTGATGTGGATCCTAGTGCCACTGTTGCCACTGCCAAGATCCAGAAGAATGAGCCCGAAGAACCAAAGGAGGGGGAACGTCTTTTCCACTCACAGATGTGGGTGAAGGGTTCACCGCTGCAATTCATTGTCGACAGTGGCAACCAAAAGAACCTCGTTTCAGCAGAGGTCGTGAAGCGGTTGGGCCTACCAACTACGCCACACCCACAACCGTATAGTATCAGGTGGCTTCACGAAGGACGAGATCTCAAAGTTTGCCAGCAGTGCCGCCTTCCCTACAGCATCAAGCCCTTCACAGATGAGGTATTGTGTGATGTTACACCTTTGGATGTTTGTGATGTACTATTAGGCCAACCATACTTGTGGAGGCGACATGCTGTGAATGAGTCAAGGCCTCGCGCTGTCATTATTTCTTTGGATAATTCATTATACAGGATACCATAGGTAGCTCCACCTACCGCCACCTATTTTATCACTGCTAAGAAAGGCAGCAAGCTCATCTCACAGACTAGGAAATTTATTTTCTATCTGGTTCGCTCCCGAAGTAAGGGGAAGATCGTTGCTACATCCATGACCCCCGTAAAGGGTTCCTCCACGCAGCAGCAGCAACATAGGGATACAGTCATGACAGGACACAAGAACAACTTCTCCTTACCCGAAGGGGTATCACACAAGTTTCAGGTGGGCGAAAAAGTTTGGTTACATCTACAGAGAGAACGCCTTACCAGAACCCATCAGAAACTCAAACCACTTCGACATGGTCCTTACACCAGTAACAAGGTTGTGGGAAACAATGCTTTGAAGAACAACATTCCTCCATTCCTTCGCTTGCACCAATTGTTCAATGTGGACCATCGCCGACCATGCTTCCCACCATTTCTAGACACATCAGAGATTGCAAAACAGCTCAACAGAAGCTTCCTCATCTCAAGGAGGAACTCAACGCAATGGGGAACATTGCTTCCTAAGTGGGGCGGAATGATCCAGGTGGATGTTGGTGGCCACCCACCTATCCCACTTGGACCCCCACAACTGTCTCTTTCAGTTTCCTTAATTATAGCGCAGTTTACTATTTTTAGCAGTTTTTCGGGTCCTAAACTTCCGGAGCCGTTTTGAGGCCCTAAACGACGTTTTTTGGGAAATATACCGCCATCAATTTTTCTAATAAAATTTGTCTTTTTCGTCGTAGTCCTCGGAGAGATCTTTCCAACGGGCTATCATGCGCATCAAACGGAGATAATACGACCAATTCGCGACCCCGGGAAGTTGGCTGTCCAACTCACCCCAAAACAGGGCCCACAATTTGGCGTTTCATCTTCTAGGGTTAGGTTTTGGAATGTGAAGGGTTTTCCATTGTTTCTCAATAATAAATAGACCTTCGAGCCTCATTGTAAACACAGTTTGAAACAGTTCAAAGGCATGTAGCCGACACATCTCTTCTCAGAGATAAGCTACCATCGCCCTAGCTGGGTTATTTCTATTTCTATTTGTAAGCATATTTCAGTATTTCCCATTAATGAAATGAAGTATTATTTCCACTGCATATCTGTCTTTATGGTTATCTCTATATTTTATTGCGTTCCTATTTAAATCTAGATCAGCTTGCTAGCTGAATCTTGCTCTTGTCTGAATCGATATTCTGTACTCTGCAATAAAAATTAATTTGTCTAATCTAATTGTCCAGCTTTTCTTCATTCAACTCTCCATCATATATAGGTAAATCAAATTTAACATCTATTTTAATTAAATATGCTTTCTTTTTGTGTTAAGGGCTATTAGGAGGTGTGAGAAAGCTTTCCTCTTTCCCTTTGCCTTTTGAGTGGTCATGGAAATGAGACTCATCTTCTCATTTGTCTTGTTTGCAGCCTGACGAATCTTCATCCTTGTGTTTCTAAAGTCCCTATACATTTCCTCTACCATGGACTTTATGGCTAGGAAACTATCTATGAATTGAGGGTCTGGCCCCATAGAACCTTCCTCTGACATTGTCTTCCAAGGATAGAATCTCTCAATTTCATGATTAGTTTCGACCAACTCTCCTTCTCATAATTTGAGCTTTGATCTAGTTAGCATTCAACAGCTAAATCCAACACAAGCTTGTCTAACCTTAACAGCCTTGAGCTCTGATACCACTTGATCTAAAAATCACTCGTGAGTGATCTCAGTTAACTAATTAATGAATGAAGGTATTACAGACTCATGTGTTGGTGTGTGTCTATGTTATCTTAGGCAACGGATCGATCAGATTGCAAAATACACAGACACTGGAAAAATGGAAGACAGTAAGAGAAACACAGTAAGAAATACAAGAACACAACACATTAATAAGAAGTTCACCCTATTCTCCAAGGCTACGTCTCTGGTCTAGCTCTCAATGGTGGCCTTCTTTTATTGTGTCTTTAAAGCATAGATTTACAATGAGGAGCTCAACTTGAGTCTCTTGAAACAGAGGATGCTTAGTAGGGTGGTTCTTTGATTCCCCAAGCCATTAGAGTGCACAGACTCTTTCCTTACCAAGTCTCGACCTCTCTAGTCTTTAATGGGATGAGTCCAATGTGGTGCTCAATTCCCAACATATATCCTCCCATGGATTGCTTGAACCTCTCAAACCTGGTTCTTTCTGCTCGATGCCGCCTTAACCCTACTGGTCAGCTCAAATCTCTATCTTCTGCTTCTTGCTTCTCTATCTCTTTCATCTTTTTTTACTGTTCTCTTCTCTAGTTCTCCCTTCTTTTGTTCTCTGTCTATTCATGGCTTAAAGCCAATCTGTTCTTGACTGTTCGCTTCCTCTTCCGCCCCTTCGGATCGCCTGCTATTGCTCATTTGGAGTTCCCTGCCTCTGCGTCATCACCAACGTCCCACAGGGAAGTGGCCACTTGTCCTCTCATGAACTGCACTAGCTCTTCCTCAAACGGTTTGGCATTTCAGTTACACTGTGTAATGATTCATCTGCCAACTCAACGGTCAAATCAGACTTCAGAATTTTATATGCCACGGCTTAATTCCCCCGTCAAATCCAGTTTCCCATCGGGCGCAATCTCCGCCATCAAATCTGGAGCCCCCAGATCTTACGGCGTTTGCTCTTATCGCACAGTTGACTTGCTCGACCGTTAGCCCGTGATGAGAGGTGGTTTTCTCTCTCATCTGCTAGACACGCATCATGCAATGTATGGAATCGCTCGTTTTTTGCCAAATCCGTTTACCGCCCCAATATGCCTTCGATATTCCACTGATTTTGGAGTGCGGGGCCCACCTTTTGATTTAGCACTTTCCCTACGGTTTCCCAGCTTCCCATGCGACCGAGCATTTCAGGGATGTTCCTTCTCGAGGGGTTTTTCCCAGCATCCGAAACGGCCTCTGTTTTCTGATCTGAACTTCCCAACTGCCAGTTTGCATCCTGCGTAGTCTCCATGGGCCTCAGTCAGTGCGCTTTGGCCGAGGTCCTCATCGTTCCTTGCTAGCTACAAACTGCCACTGTCCAGAGGTCTTCTTGATAACCCTTTGTTCATAAATTTTTGAAGTCTGTCCTGATTTGATACAGTCATATCACTTTGCTAGTTTTCATGGATCCAATTCAGATCAAACGTACACCTTGCCAGCTCAGCACTCATAATCGAAAATATCCATAAAAGGTAATGAGCACTCCTCCGCGCGCATTCTCACCACCTTTTCTTCATTTTCTCCTCATAACTCAGCCACATAGTAGTCTTCTTGTGCCCGCACAGCCACCATCCTCCATCGATTTCCTCCATATTCTTACTCTTGGAATTTTCTACAGGAGCACCTAAAGGAAATCTACAGGAGGGATAGTGGGCTTCTACAAGAGGGGTAGTGAGTCATTTTGAAGGGAGAAACCACGATTTTTGGCACAAATTCCAATCTGAAGAGGTAGGGTTCATGAATGCCCCCTATTGAATATCAATTTATGAAGGAAGTAGTCTCAATTTGAGGATGAAATAAGTCTTTAGGAGGGTAAAAATACATAAAAGGAATTTCTATTTAAAAAAAAAAAACACACACACACACACACACAATCTCCCCTGTTTCTCTGTTTTTCTCAAAATTCTTTGTCTCCACCTCCATATTTGGTTTTTTAAAAGAAGTACAGGCAATATGATAGGGGGGTTTATGAGAAAAGATCCCACTAACTCCACTAGGCTCCATGCACATCCTCAAGTGGTGGACATATTTACAAGGGCAAACTGGATGAATTCCTTTGAGAAGTTTAGAGGGTTTAATGATGAAATTTCCCAAGAATTTGTTCTCTCTCTGGTCCCTCACACAAGAACTCATGCTACTGTAACCATTAGAGGCCTCTCCATTGAAATAACCCCTAAATTCATCAGTAGGGTCACTACCCTTCCTCTTGGGCTGCCTTGGAGTAAATATGAGAAACCAATTGGCCAGGCTGCCAAGAAGAATTTTTTCCAAGATAATGAAACCCCTGTTGAAGACAAAAATGGAATTAGGAGGGCTAGTATACCATATCCCTAGGATGAGGTTAGCTACCAAGTAATCAAATACATTTCTTGTGAGGGGAGGCACAACATTATCTATGGATATCATTTCAGAATCCTCCATGACTTGAGATATGGCATGGATACCCCAGCACCTCAAAAGTTCAGTATCCCTTACTTTCTCCTTCAGTCCCTCATTGACTCTAGCACTAAGGTACAAGCAGGAAATTCACAGCAGTTAGCTCACCATGGCTTAATCAAAATCCTAGTAGAGGAAGCCCTCCATACCTTTACACTCCCTATAGCATGGGAAGTTTTCCGAAATATGACAGCTGAGGATGACATAAAGGCATTAACCTATGATGTTAGTCTTGCTATCAGTGAGGAGGAAGAACAACAAGGAGGAGAAGATGAAGCTAGTGGTGACATAGTAGAACAAGAAAGGAAGGAGGAAAGAAAAGAAATAGAGGAGGGAAAATTTGAAGAGATAGAAAAAGATACAAAAGAGGGAGAAAAGGAGGCAAAGAGGGTAGAGCAAGGAGAAGAGTCCCCTGAAACTTTGGAAAGAGAAGCAGCAGCTGCCCTCACTGCCCTCAATACACCAATCAAGCAGAAGCATAAGAGGAAAAGAAAAACCTCCATGTATTTCAGGGCAAGGAAGAGCACAAGAATTAAACCAGGAAAACCTTAGCCCTCCTCAAAAGTTCCCATTACCATTGAAGATTCACCATCTGCTAAGGTGAAGGAATCTCCTTCCAAGACACCCATTACCTATGAAAGGGGGACTCCAAGATCTTATACATGGAAGGGAAAGGCAATACTACAGGACCCAAAACCAGACCTATAGGAAGCTGAAACAGTCCTACAGGAGACACTGTCCCAACTACAGGAGACCCAAAAGCTTGAGAAAAATATAGGGGGACAGTCAGGGATGAAAGGGGAAGCACAAGAGCTACAAGAACCTTCCCCCCAACCTAGTCTTGCCTCCTAATACAATCTACTTGAGGGAGGCAATATAATCCCACAAAAATTTGCAATTCCACTATTTTTCGAATTGGAGAAAGAGAGAGTGAGAACACATAGGTGGATGTAGATAGCCAAGTCCAAAGGAGTTGAAGATATTGGGCACATGGAAAAAAAACTCAAGGAAATGGGCAGAGAATTGAGTGCTCTCAGAGACAGAGGAACCATTACAAGAAGCCACCTTGAAAATGAGAATGAATTATTAAGGAGGCAGCTGCAAGAGAAAGAGACTCAGCTGGCATACATGGTGAGCTTATCCATGGAAGAATTACAATGCAAAACACTATCCAAATCTTATGGCCTCTATCTAAAGGATCGATGGCTTCAATTCCAAATAAAAACTTTGGCACAAAGAGGCACAATGCCTTTCCAAGACTATAGGCAGTTCATGGATTTGTGTGACCAAAGCACCTCAGAGGATAAAGCAAAGATGGAAGAGTTCTACCTACAAAACATGGCCCTCACAGACATGAATGTGTGGGACCCCAATGCTAAGCTAGGTGATCTGCAATTAATGGTCATGGCCTCATGGATGAACCATGAAAAATTGAGGGTAGCAGAAATGAATAGATTGTTGATAAAAGAGTAGAATTAACCATTAATGATAAGAGTTGAGCCATCAGATCCTATGGCACTCATCATCACACACAACCTGCTTGCTAATGACCCTCAAATTGCCCCTAAATATCTAGCCAATTAGGCACAAGTCATTGCACACTTTGAATATATGCAAAGGCTACTTGGGGATGATTGTGTGCATGCATGCATGAGAAGATGGAACACCCTACCCTACAGCTTGCAGCTCAGAGCATACCATTCCCCAATGAGGTTGAGGGAGGCATTGAAAAAAGTGCCAATGTACAAGCACTCCATGCAAAGGCTGAAGGTCAACTGGATTGGCCTCAAACTGAGTCCTCCACTCCTATTAAGCATGTTGTAAGGTAGAAGAGAAGAACAAGAGAAGGAGTAGTGGAAGGACATAGGCTGAATAGTAGGATTTTATGGAGAACATCAGCAGACCACATCAGAAGCCTAGAATGCTATGGAGGCCACCATGGCCATAAAAGATGAAGAGATTGACTAGGTTGCTCAGAGGATGAGCAACACCTTCAATAGAGGGGTGATGATGAGCCTAATAAATGGGTAATTATATGGGCTCATCACACCTCCTAACCTAGTCAAATCAACCATTCTCTTAGCTTATTGTATGATTTTCTGATTATATTTATGCTTATAGGGTGAGTTGAGTTAGTTATTATGTCATGTGGTCTAACATGTATTTAATGCAGATTATTGATGGATTTCGAGGTCAAATTCAAGGATCTAGTGGCAAAACTACAGCAATAACTCGAAGTAGACAAAGGAGAGGACTTATAGGAGGGAATCCCCCTCATTTATTTCTCCTCACCTTGAATTCCCCTTCATTCAGCTCAGAGTACAAGCAGCTGAATCATGCACTAGAAGGCAGCCAAGCAAGTGGAAGATGATTGAGAGTTATCTTGAGTTTTGGGAGCCAAGCCTTCTTGATTTTAAGGAAGCTGTTGGTAGTTTAAGATGTATAAGTAGAGAGGCCTAGGGCCTTACTAGGGTCAGATTTTTTTTGCTTGTGTAAACTCTGCTCAAATTTCGAGCTTATTATTTTGTGACAGTTTCATGTAATCTTGCTATTTTAATAAGAAAGATGGAATCCTTTTTGAGCTAGCACCGGGTTACCTCAAAGGGTTGAATCTCTTGGGTTAGGGCCCAATCGAAGCAGCTAATCTTCTCTTTACTTGTATTTTTATGCTTTACTGCAGTTGGTAGATTAGTTTGTTGTTAGATGTATTTTCCTTAAGGTTAAGAATAGGTTGCTTTTGATGATTTAGTATTTTTCTTCCATTTGTGCTTTCTGTAGCAAGTTAAGCAGTGATCAGAAAAGATTCAAAATGCTAGAAATAGTGCCTTGGCCTCTCTTCCTCCCTCTGGGACCATGATTTGAGGAAAAGACTCTCTTGTTGCCCCAAAAACACATACTTTCCTCATTCCTAGGACTTCTAGTGTTTGCAGCTCTTTAGTAGGTTGATAGTCCAGTTTTGCTTTGCTTTAGATCTCCTTTATCATGTTCATTTCCTGATTTTCAATAGTCCTCTTTCATTCTCTCCTTTCTTGTAGCATTTCTCAGCATTTCCTTTCGTACATCATAGTTTAGACCATTTTTATACAAAACTCTGTTTTCCTAGGATGCACTCATTTCATTTGTTGCTTGATTTGCTTGGTTGACTATCAGTTTCTATGTAGCAGATCTCTTCTAGTAGTAGGCCAGCTTACCATGAATCACACCCTCCATCTGACCCATGCCCTATAGGTCTCCCAAACCTCACCTCAATTCTGCCCTAGTTTCCTTTATTTTCCATAGAACTTCTTCCTCTCTCCTTCAGAAAACCCAATCATCTTTCTCTCTCCTGGTAATTCATGGTAGACCTTAGGCACCCTAACACCTCATCCAAACCTTCATCCACCTTTTCCACCCACTCTCACACCCTAAAAACAATGAAAATTTCTCTCAGCCTCCTCCTGTAGGCCTCCTGTAGTTTTCATGTTTTCCTCCTGTAGTTTCCCTGTGTCCTCCTGTAGTTTTTCCTGCCGGCTTTCTTTTGAAGGCCAAGCGTGGGAAAATCCTCTAGAAGACCACCTAATACCTCCTAGGACTGATCCACACCATCCTACATCCTCCCAAGCTCCAAAACCGCCCTCTAATGCCACTTGTTCGCTACCACACTCGCACACAATAAATTAGATGCGTGATTAAATTCACATAAAAACACATAAAAATCCAAAAATATGTTTTTTTGGTTATTTATTTCTAGAAATAACATGGTTAAATATTTTTTACTTCCTTGAGTAGGTAACGGAATTTCTTTCATGGTTTTCATAGTGTTTTTGGTAGAAGTAGAATTCGCTTGTTAATTAGGCTTTACTAGGTTTTTCTGTACATTCCAGTCTTTCTCCTTTCTATAGTTAGAATAGCATTTGTAGAGTAATATTTCTTTCCTTTCATCACACAAGAGCTTCTTTGAAATCTATAGAAGTTTTCTTGAGCTCGTAGAGATCTTGCATCGGCTGACGAAGTGACAACCTGCAGTGAGAACTAGTACTTGTGCATGCAACACCGACACTTCCAAGTTTGTTACGAACTACCAGGTTGATAAAAGTAAAGTTGGAAGCCCATGAGTTGCAACATTCTTGTTGCAATACTGGTGCTCACCAGATGCCATCTGAAGTCTGAGCCTTATGCAAAGATATACAATCTTGTACCCATATGAAATCCAAGTTCTTGTACCTTTGAAGTTGCAAAGATATTGATCTAAAATTCTATGTTTCTGTCGTGACTCTAGCCACCTATTTATAGGTGGTATGCCTCCATAATGAGCCAACATGTCAATATGAATTAATGTGTCTCTTTATTGAGCTGAGATGTCATTTGTATATACTTTAAGGCCGACTTAACTAATCTCTTCATCATTTTACTGGAAGTCGTCTTCTTTGTAGGATGGTGCTTGTCTTGGAGGGCTACTTGACACTAGGTTGACCCATATTCTTGCTCAAGAAAAGATCTTTAACATGAATTTGATTCTTTGACTTTCCTAGACCTATGGAATGAGTAAGAAACTCATTCAAATAATTTACAAAAATAATATTTATTTTTCTTTATAAGTACAAAGATCAAAATTACATTTACAAATACTAAACCTAGTTACACTTTTCTTCAACACTCCCTCTTAACTAGGTAGGTATTTAGAATGGTACTTGGTCCTTCTCAATCTGAAGAATTTCTCATAAGAAGAATCATATTGGTAACCCATCTGTTATAGCTTCATAGTAACAAACATTTTTTATAGCAAGGCCTTGACGAACAACTCTATCTCTCATAAGGTCATAGCACAATGTTGTCGAGACCAATGATTTATAGACACCTTTATCATTGTCTCTCAAGGTACATACCCACCTAGGTTTTTATTGAGTATGACCTTCTAGGACTATTCTTATCTTGGGTTCCCAACCCTCAAATAATATTGGTCCTCTTGCCTACACTTATCTTGGATGCCCTACACATCCTCAAAGAGCATCAAATTCCATATGATTACCTAATCCTCCATTATTTCTTCCCAGGTGAAGACAAGAATGTTGCGTCTATCATGTGTCTACATCTCCATTCATGGCCTTCACCTAGACTTACGGTTGTTAGTCCAGGTCTAGTGCATGACACATGAGATAGAAAAACACAACTGTCACTCCTTTTTAATCAGGAGTGATCTAATCCAAGCTCCCTCTTGATCATGGACCTGTTAGAGCTCCTTCTTAGCTAGGGACTCTTATATACATCAACACCTTCTTCTTCATGGGTCCTTCATTTGCTTGATCAAATTTTCTCCTTGATGTCATAAAAGTTAATTGAGCTTCTTTCTTGTAGGGTAACAGTGATCGATCATTTTCCTCCTTAGTTCATCATGTCATTCCTTTCTTCACGGAAAGTGGCCTTCTTCATATTTGGAACCTTCTTCATATGACTACTTCTTTCTAATCATGCTTCTTCCATTCATCACATGAATGCTAGTTATACTTGTAAGTAGCCATGCATGAACCTATCCAGATATTATTCAAGAAATCAAATATATCATTAAATCAAGTCATACCTTACTAGGTGGCTCTTCATCATGAAACATTTATGTAGGTATCAACATCCTGCACTCATGTTGACACATCTCCCAAAGATATCCATTGTCAAGGGTCAACATCTTTTCCATCAGAGTCTTCATATATTTCTGAGAGATTTTCTAGTCAAGTATTCTTGATATTTTTGGATGTTCATTTCCTTCATCATGGTTGCATATCTCACGATCTCTTCCTTCTTTACACATTCCATTCCCAGGTGCCTTTTGGAGCTTTCTAATCAGAGTTATGTAATTGTAGTCAACCACCTCATATTTCATATGAGGTAATATTATGTTGATTTCATCTAGTGTGACTTATGTCTTTCTGCATCCTTTTAGAGGAGGAGATCATTTTCCTTCGATCATGCTTCTCAATATAGAAGTATTGATGCAACCATATGACATGACATTATAAAACTTAAATACAAGTATACATACCTCATTTTTACCTTTAGGTTGTCGAGGCTTCTTTCAACAACTTCCTTGATTAAAATATCTTCAACCCCTTGAACTGGTCTTATGCCATCATATCATTATTCATGAACACCACAAGTTGGAGTTTCTATTGAAACATTGGATTCATCCCTAGATCAGTGAATCTTCTAGTGAAGATTCCATTAGAGAACCTTGAGGATCTTAAAGATCCCTATCAAACAAGTGTTTCCCTTTTGTTACATGATGGGAATTCTTCAAATGTTTGAGTTCTATAAAGTTGTTTCCTACAACTTGCCTTCTTTCATAGAATCCCTAAGTTGTTGACATAGGTATCTTACGTATCCTCATGATCATAGTCACCCTCATGATGATGTCGTGATATCTTGTTTCTAATACTTCCATAATGTTACACCACATCCTATAACATATTCTAGTCACATTCTATGGAGGATCTAGGAGCCCAAAAAGAGACTTTATAAAGAGATGCTAACTTAAATAATTCTACTCCCTCTTATCATTGAATCCATTCAAATCCTTCCATCCTAACCAGTAGCATGGATTTTCTTTTTCTCCTCTATTTAATATTGTCCTTTAAGGACCATCTTTTCTTCTTCCAGCTTCTTTTAAGTCTCCAAGGTTATCTATGTGAGAGGACTTTAAAAGTTTCTTCTCATTAATTCAGAGGACACCTATTTCAATGACTTCGCCTATCTATAAAGACTGAGACTATCCTCCTTATACAAAGACTGACATATCAATTTGTACAACAAAGTCATTTAAATCAAAGATTGATCATAACCATGAAAGATACTTACTTGGAACATGAAGAGGAGATCCTTACCTTGATGCGTCTTTGAATGAGATTCTTGCTAGAACATTATTGAAAACCTGTTACCAAGACTCCTTGCACTGTCCAGCACTACGCATGACAAAAACTACTCCAAACTATATGTTATTATGATGTTCGAAATCGTTTCATCATCTTAAATTCTAAGGCACTTTGACTCCTTATTAGGTCTTTATGATTATTTATATATGGTACTATATTGCTGACACATAAATAGGCTATGGAGTATTAACAACAGTGTGTAGATATTGATCATCTCTTTATGACACAAAGACTTAGCAATGCTTGCCTAGAATAGAGGAGCTAACACTTCTTTAACCCAAGTAGATTTATCCTAGTTTTTCTTAGCAACATTATCTCCAAACTTTGACTTTACCGAGATAGTATGAAACACTCAGGATACTGTGATGTCACCAGGATTGCATGCTACAAAACCAAGATATATTGTAAGTATGAGAAACTGAACTGTGTGAGATATTTATATTGAGGAGGTTATGTGATCTTGACACCACGAAGTGATATTATAATGCCACTGATTTAAATTCTTCTTGAGGATATCAAAGACTATTATTGTTCTTGCAGTAGTGGCATCCCTAAATCATGTAGTAGTATAGAATATCATTATGAGCCTCAGACATAAAGAAAACCTTTGTAATGAGATCATGTAGCATTATTGTGAAGTATCATTTGTTGTTACATCGAGCCATTCATCATTGGAAGCACTAAGACTGTGAAGTACACCTAAGAATTGAATACCCAAAATTGTAGAGGGTGATTGATCTGTGGTTTTGTAATATCATGGTTTCTTTCAACATTTGTGACATAGATTTGAGTTTTGTTGTATGAACTCGAAACTGTGATTGCCAACAAGACTATGATATCCGAGACTATTCCTTGATATGAAGATGAGATGCAGCATTGTACATATTTTCAAACTCATATTTTGATTTTCCTAGATGCAAACTTGATCCTTGAATGTCTCTTTTTTTCCCTTCCTTAGACTTTAGCGCCTTAGCTCTGATACCATGTTGAAGAAGCTAGGGCACATGTAGTAATGAGATTCTTCTTGACTTGATAACTATTTGTGAGGCATTTTTAATTTTCTTATTAGCACAATCTTCTCTTTGACATTATTAAAGTGCGTTTCTTATTTCATCAAATAACTACCAAAAACAAAGAGACAATAACACAAGATGTTGGCATTCTGTCAAGGCCAAAACCTCTCCCTCTTGGAGAGGAAAAACCACGCATAATTCTTCTTATAAATATTCCAATTGACGAACACCAAGACCATGACCCTTGACTTACTATGCCACTCCAAGACCAAGACACCAATCCTCTTCTTTGTCACTGTTGAGATAATCATCATTGCTGCACCACTGAGGTCATCATCAAGATCTTCACTGCTGTTGCAACATCTTTGCACTTTCATTGAGGTCTTAACTGTACCACCAAGATCTTCTTAAGGTCTGCACCTAGGCTCACTGAGGTCATGACTGTTTCTCCTTCGTTGTGATCATAACCTTGTGACAGAGTCTCCATTGAGATCATATCTATGCTTATGATCATGACTGCAGAGAGTGTTACTATAGGACCTTCTTTTCCAAATTATGCCGAGACTGTGTAGAATGATGTGGGATCTTTGAGATTCTTGTCATCATTGTTATGGCAAGATGAGACTATCTAGAATGATGAGACATAATGTTCCCCTCTTGCATCGAAACATTTATCATCATACTTATGCTGAGAATGTTACTATTTATGTAGCACTCATCTGAAGCTACAATGATGCCATTCGAAGCTTGAGCCTTATGCGAAGATAGACAGTCTTATAGCCATCTGAAATCTGAGTTCCTGTACCTCCGAAGTTGTAGAGACACTGATATGAAATTCTATGTTTCTGTGGTGACTCTAGCCACCTATTTATAGGTGTTATGCCTCCATAATAAGCCAACATGTCAATATGAATTGATGTGTCTCTTTTATTGAGTCAACATGTCATTTGTATATACTTTGGGGCCGACTTAACTGATCTCTTCATCGTTTTGTTGGCAGTCTTCTTCTTTGGAGGATGGTGCTTGTGTTGGAGGGCTACCTGACACTAGGTTGACCCATATTCATGCTCAAGAAGAGCTCTTTAACATGACTTTCATTCTTTGACTTTCCTAGACCTATAGAATGAGCAGGAAACTCATTCGAATAATTTACAAAAATAATATCTCTTTTTCTTGATAAGTACAAAGATCAAAATTACATTTACAAATATCGAACCTACTTACACTTTTCTTCAACATGTTAGAAACATGACCCATTAGGATTATGAGAATCTATACTATTTTATTGAGAAATAATATAAGAGAAACACAAGTGAATTGAAATAATCATGGGGAAACCAAGATAACTCTTAGAAGATGAATCCAAATGCCATAAATCATTTATTTATATGTGTATCATATTAATAAAATATAAAATATATCATACATTTATCTTCTTTCGTGTATGTCTAACATATTTCCTTATAATTCACTTTCATATGTCCAATAAAGATAGTAAGAAAATATTTGATATCAAAATCTTAAAAATTAAGATTTTTGTAACATAATTTTGTTAGATTGCATTGGAAATTTTTCCTAATACATTATCTGACATTTCAATTGGTCATTATGATGTTTATGGTGATAGACATTAATTTAATTATCAATAATTATGAGGTGGATGGTAGAGATTTAACCTCAACGAAATATGACAATATATTCACAGTACTATTAAGCTTTATATCCAAGGTAGTTATGCTCTTTTAATCAATTTATTTCAAAATAATGAAATAAAGAAAATATCATATCAACATGTTCCTATTGGATATGTGGTATTAATAAGTCATGGTATTGTAACAAAAATTATTTACAAGTTAAGAATTTTAACAGTAAAGTGAAAGGGAAACGATTTGGCTACTAAGTCTAGCAAGGCATACATACTCTATCCCACTTTGGTTTTGCACCTATGACCTCTTAGGATGAAATACATGCTCTTAACCATCAGGGCCACTCAAGCTATTAGGATGAAACGCATGCTCTTAACCATTAGGCCCACTCAAGCTATTAGGATGAAACACATGCTCTTAACCATTAGGCCCACTCAAGCTATATAAATTGTCGAGTAAGTATTTTAATGCTTACATTGAATTGATACCTATGAATGTTTACCAATCATTTAATTTATATGATGATATTAATTTATTAAAAATCTATATTAACATATTTTTCACATTGCCTACAACAATGACATATCACTATCCAATAAAATATAGAATAAAATTCATATTCTAGTAAGTTAAAGATTCTTTCTATTCCCACGAAATATTGCCCAAGTTTTTGTTTCTATATTTTATCATATATTTATATACATCTCTCAAACTATAATATAGTCTCCAATAACGATATATTTACAAGTAGTTTAAAAACCATCCAATCTGATATGAATAATTTCTTCACATTAATCCTTCTCCAATAACTAAATATTGACCAGTAATTCGAAGGGCCATCCAATCTAGTATGAATAATATCTTCACATTAATCCTATAGAAAATAATTGCGCATTTCCAACGTCACTGAGAAATGAGGGAACACCTTGGCCTAGTTGTATACCACTCCATTTCAATTAATAAATTTGACATTTTAATTAATAAATTTGACCTATAGAACAAATACTAATAATGCTACCAGTTTTAGTGATATTGCTTCAAGATGTTCAAATAGAGCAATATGAAATGTGCAGATAAGAGAACTGGGTTACTTCTAGCAAAATATATTTTGATAATGAAATAACAATTTGACACTATTATAAAAAGAGCCACCATACCTTACCTCCCTGGTGACTCTGTTTATTATAATTCATGTAGCTGTTAATGGTCAGAAAAGGTGACAGAGATAGAGATATTTACATTGTGTCATGACAAAAATGATATATATTGCTGTGAGGATTAGACATAAGAGAAGCTGCATTCTATTAAATGTGATTTCACTGTACATATTTATGTGTGAAAGACATTTATAATTTTATTGACCATTAAGTGGATGATTTTCAAATGTATTTACATGTCAATTATTGACATAATCGAACATATAAATTAAATGGACCTTTATAGAATCTTACAATGATGCTAATTTTCATTAAGCTTTGCTGAAACATTTTAAAAAACTAAAAGGTCAACTTCCATGGCTCGTGAAGTTTCACTGAACTTTCACCAGTTGATGATATCAAATATATCAACAGCAAACATTTCTCTTTGCATAGAACCATATAACAATATGCCATCAGCTAGGGCATCAAACCCTGGTTCCTCAAAAATAAATCTGATCATGCCAGTAGCTACGGCATCCCCACTAATGCCCACTTGATTATTCTTCTGTATCCCATCATTTTCAAAGTCAGTGGTAAGATTAAGGTTAACCTAACACCGATAATGTCAGTCATTTGCAACTAAGGGATATGACCCATCTAAACCATATATAATTAAAGATAAACCCTAAATATATACATAAAAAGAGGGCTTATGCCAAGTGATGCATAGACAGATATCTGACATGGGGGTTCTTGTTCGCCATAGGAAGGTTCTTAGTACTCTCAACAGGGGATGAAATTATGCTTCAGAGATGTTCATCATTGTTTGTGTCCTCAAGAGGTTCTGTATCGTGTATGCTATTGACAAATGCAGAGTGCCCGGCTCGCTCCTCACCATTGTCTGACTCTTTCTATTAGAAAATATATTAGGAACAACTATTAGAAAATATATTAGGAACAACTTAGATCTGCTATATTTATTCCAAATTAGTTTTTCAAGTAAATCTGATCTATTTATCTCAAATCCTTATTTTTCACTCATCTATTTACCTCAAATCCTTATTTTTCACTAATCTAATTTTCGTTGATCAGTGTAGCTCCATTGATCTAGTCGGTTATGTAGCTGATTAAGTTACTATTTAATTTTATTTTGTGTGAATACAAAAATGAATTTAATTCTCTAACAAATTCAGAAATAAATATTTAGATTATAGAAACTGTACAGTTACAATTCGTAATTCTAATAAATTTCTAAAAGCTTAATACCAAACAGAAATCTAAATTTCTAAAAACTTAATACCAAAAAGAAATCAAAATTAACCATAAAATTTACACTCAGACAAGATTTAAGAAATGACACACCTTGCAAGATTTAAGAAATGACATATCTTGCATCATTTATTTAGGGTTTGTTCATTACATTTGTGAAGATCAATGATGTTTTTTTCATACATCATGCCAGGGACAGAGCCAGGCTTCAAAGAGACGATTTGCCTATTAGCATCCACACTGGAAGTTTGCAAGTGTAAATCATGTTTTCATCGCCCCACGCCTCTTTAAACCTTGTGCATACCTTTTCATTCAGGATGTCAACGCCCTTCTCTCTAGCTGTGACCACAGGAGATGAAGATTTGTAAAATCCCAACAATTTGTCCAACGACAGCTCTGTTTCCATCTCCAGTTCCAAGGGATTACCCTCGCTTCCCTGCCCAGTATGTAGCACAGGTTCGAAGGGGAAGGGCAGCGTCCGATATCCTTGTGCCACATACTCCAATCTGGGGTCCCAGTAAGGCCTGGTCGATTCCCAAACATCTTTACACACTGCATCAACAGCAGGATTGATGGTAGGAGTCCAATAACTCCACACGGCTATCACACCCCCTGGTTTGCGCAGGAGGCGTTTAACTTGAGAGTAAAAGGTGTCGAGGTCGAACCAGTGGACTGCCGTGCCCACCGTCACCAGATCCACCGATCCCTCCTCCCCCACCGTCGAAAACAGCTCTTCATCCGTCATGACGGGCGGAGTGACAGCAAACGTCACTTTCTGATGTTTGTGCGCGAATTCCAGCTGATTTTTGCTTATATCTGTGGCGATCACACGATCGTAATGCTCTGCAATCTACTCCCCCATAATTTCATTAATTATTGGTTGTGACGGCCATGTATTCAAAGTTTCACATGAAATTCGACAGTCTGTGAAATTCAAAAAAGAAAAGAGTTGAAGAGCTCTTACCGAAATAGAAGCCTGACCATTTCCGGCACCCACATCCCAAGCCAGTTGGTGGTTGGCAGTGAGAGAGGCCAACATAGAAAACCAAGAAGCAGGGTAAGTCGGCCTGTTCTCCGAATACTCGTTTGCTTGTTTATCATGCAGCATCGCCATGTTTTCCTTCCTTGCTGCTCACGCACTCGCAGTTTCAGGTTACAGCTCAGAGATTGCAAGACCAATGGAGCACTTTCATGTCTCATCGGTATTCCTTCTCTCTTATATATATATATATTTTGGAGGGCGATGTATTCAAATCAAATACAATTTAGATTTTTTAATTCGAAACATGGTTAGAACTGTGGATATAATTCACGTGAACTTTATAAATGTAAAATAATTAGTTTGGGCGAGCTTTATTTTTATTATTAAATAATTTATGAAAAAAATAAAGTTAAAAGTCATTTTTAAAGAATTAAACTATGCTAAGAAAAGTCTCAACTTAACTAAATTTTAGACAATCTTAATAATACATATCACTAATAAATAGATTATTCTTTTTTCCTCCAATAAAGTATCTTACACCAATCTAAATTAAACCTAATTTTAAAAAATAATTCACATAACTTTAGTGAACCTGGTCTTATTTTTGAATCACCCAATTAAATACTTCGTTTTTAAAGGCGAAAGTGAACATGGTCTTAATTTTCAATCACCCAATTAAAGTCAAAGGATCATCCTACGTAGAAGATAATAGAGCACGTGTAAAGTAAACGTCATCAACATCATCAATTTTGAATATATTTTTTTTTAAATGAGGGTATATTTTTTAAATGAGGGGGTGAGTCACTTTATTAGAAGCTATATATTAACTTATTTTTCACAATTTTTCACAATTTTTATATATATGTAAAGAAGGGAAATGTTCACAATAACTGCGGGGCAGCGTAGTCATGTGAGGAGGGTCGAATCCGGGTGGAGAGGCTATAAACAAGCCATCTTATCCACGTAGGATAAATGCCCAAGTGCGAATATATATATATATATATATATATATATATTATTTTGCACTCTCAAATGTAAAAATAATTATTTATTTTTAATATTTGTAAATTTACAAAGGTTAAATTCTTTTGTATACTGTAAAAATTATAATTAAATTAAATTAAATTTTTTTATTTTTGGTGAAGCGAAGAGAATTAAAAAAATTAAAATATTAGATTATATTTTAGTTACTAAATTATCAAAATAATTTAATAAAGTTAATTATCATTATTATAAAGAAATGTGATATTTTGTTATGTAAATATTTTGATTTGTGTAAAAAAGAAAGACGCTTTAAGAAAAAAAAAATGTTGTAAAAGAAAGATATTATGGAAAAATATATTATAATGTTATATTTTGTAAATATAAAAATAAAAAGTAAAATAAAAGAATAAAATTAATAATTATAAGAAACATATATTTTAAATCAATCAATTGGATTATATTGAGTGAATATGTAAAACAATTTTTATCTTTTTTACTTATTTTGCTAATAATACAAGGATAAGAAATATTGATGTAATAACTTTCTTTAACTGATTAAAGAAGATAATAAATCCAAAATTAAAATAAATCTAGATTAATATTTAATACTAATAATTTTTAAAAAAATATTTACCTAAATTAAAAAACTCTATGACGCAAGCGATTACGCGTGACTTATACGCATTTTTAATACGTGCTGACCTGTAATGCACTCAGTTTTGTTTTTACGAAAGATGTCCGTATTATTGGCAGGCAATGAATCAAGCGATTACGGGTGATTTGTATTCATTTTTAATATCTGTAGTGTGCGCAAGTGATGACGCAAGGGATTACGCGTGATTAATACCTAATTTTAATGTTTTTTGTCGGTAATGCATTTGGGTTTATAATTTTAAACCAATTTTAATGTGTAATTTAAATCTGGATAAACACATTCATCACGATATCCAAAATTAATAAAATTATTATCATAAATGGTTTGTTTTAAATAAAGTTAAATAAAGTATTAAATTTAAATCTAATTATAAATAATTATTAGGTGGATGGTTAGAATTTAATTTCTATTTAGTATTTTAGAATATTTTTAATAGTAGTTATTGAGATTTATCTCAAAAGTAGTTATGTTATTTATGTTTTCTATGATATTTTGGGCACACGGTACTCACGGTACTTGTACATGGTATTAGTAAGTCATGGTATTGTAACACAACATATTTACAAGTAACCATGGAGATTCACCCACTTTACCATGGAGATTCTTAACTCAAAAGTCATACTTATTTACAAGTTAAGTAACCATGGAGATTCACCCCACTTTACCATGGAGATTCTTAACTTGTAAGTAATACCATGGTTTACTAATACACCATGCTCAAAAAACCATAAGTCATGTTCATATCACACTTTTTAATTAATCTATTTACTTAAAGGAAAATAAAGAGCATAACCACTTTTAAGATAAGTCTCAATCTTTGATTTGTAACTAAGATTAGCACAACCATATGCATTTGCTAGAGGTATCAAAACCATTAATCACTCTGAATGTCACTTAGGGTTTGATCTGAAGCGAATAGGGTTTATGCAGCCTTTGTCATGGCTAGATGACACCCACGTGGGGGGCTAGTGGAGGCCCCTCATTCAAGTCACTTGTAGTTGGTTGATCATACCAACCATCTCCATGAATCATTGTTCATCATCAACATTCTGCACTACAGTCTGGACCCTCTACACAAGCAGGGTCAAGTCAAGGATAAGTGAATAGATCTACTTCAAAGAAATTTGCTAAGACTCAATCAAATCCTGGCTCATATCGCCCTCAGGGTCAAGATATTCCCCTTCTAGAGATTTTGGTTGCGAAACTGAGATCCAACATCGATCAAATGAAGGAACACACATTAATCTGTAAATTCATTGGCCCTTCTCCCTCTTAAAAGACTCTACTCAACTAGCTTTAAAATAACTGGACCATCAAGGGTGAAGCCAAACTCAAATTGGGTGCAAGAAGCTTCTTCACAATTGTATCAAATAATATTGAAGATAGGGACAATATTCTGCAAGGAGGGCTTTATTTTATGAACTATGTTGGTCACTTTCTAAAACTTGGGTTCCTCGCTTCAACCCTGAAAAAAGAGCATTTCTCTTATCTCCGAGTGTGCATCAAGATATATTATTTGTCACATGAGTACTAATATCGGAAAATTTTAGCTCACATTGGTGACAAGTTAGGTAAATTCGTGATGCTCTCAAATATCATGAAGGAGTGGCATTATAAATCCTATGCCAGATTGTGTGTTTACATGGATCTCACAAAACTGCTCCCAACACACATTCATCTCAACTACGAGGACGTTATCTGGGAACAAGTGATTGATTATGAGAAAATATCATTTCAATGTTGCCACTACCACACTTATGGCCATCTCTTCAAGGATTGTCCCATGAAATCATCCCTATCTGAGGCAGAGCGTACCAATGTAGCCTCCCAATTGAGTGAAGATGGCTTCAAAACCATGGGGGCTTCACTAGGGGAGCAATACCATACCACGTGGGTTCATATTGGGGGATATTTATTGAGGAAAAAATGACACAATATATTGGGGGATATATAGGGGGTAGAGGGTTTTTATATTGGCAGGTATAAAAAATGTAGCCTAAAGTTAATGAAAAATATAAAGGGGTATAAAAAAATTTAATGAAAAAATGGATACCTACAATATTTAGTGAGAGCAGGGGTTTTTAACTTGGAAGATATATATTGGGGTCATATTGGTAGGGGGTTAAATAATTTAATTTTTAGAGGTATTTTCCAATATGTAGTCAAATTAAGGGTATTGTTTAATATGCCATGAACGCACGTGATATGTCAGAGGTTCATTGAGTGAAACCCCCGTGTTCAAAACGGTTTCAAGTCGTAAGCAAACTGCCAAGAAAAAGGGAGAATCCTCAAACCCCTTCGACACTTAGAGCGGAAATAAATTCTCCCTCCAAATTGACTCAGAGGAGGATCCCACCTCAGATCAGATCCAAGGGGACACAAAGAATCCTTCATCACAATTGGCAAAATAAACAACAGCTTCGACAAATCCTCCTCAAAGTGCCAATGTTCACTCGGAAGAACTCCATTCCCCAATGGAAGAAGAATATCTTCAAGATCTAGAGTTGAAAGAGATGAATCTACATCAAATCGCAGAAGAATGACAACACAAAGACCTTGCATCCATTCCTAAGGACCAAATTCAACTAGTTTCTAGAGCTTACTTGCATCATCAAGATGTGCTTCTACAAAAAGACAATACCTAAGGTATCATCCTTCCCCCTCATCCTCTCTCTCAATGATGGGAATAAAACACAATGCCACACAAGAATTTTCCTCAACCCTAAAGGAGCCCAAGAAAAGGGAAGGAAAACTAAAAGTTAGCTCTTGAAGACCTTGGTGAATTCCTAGTTAATTCAGGACAAGTTTCCCTAATGAAAACCATATTCCCTCCCTTATCATTATCTCAATGATCAAGATCATTTCATGAAATGTGAGAGGATTAAATGAAAAATCCAAACACTAAATCCTCAAAATCCAGATCATCATGAATCAACCTGACATTCTTCTCCTTCAAGAAACCAAATGTTCTCATCAGACCCTCACTTAGATAATACCTTCCATTTGGAAAACTTGTAACTTCCTTTCTCAATATGCCTCGGGTACTCTGGAGATTTGGCCATTCTCTGGAATATGACTATATTTCATCTCAGAGATTCTTTCTCACTTCCTAGAATCCTTACTTGTTGAAAATGGCAACAAGAAATGTTAAAAATAGCATTGCTATAAATAACAGTTTAGGTACCAGTGTTGGACTGAGCAACAAGGAATGAAAAATGGAAGTGCTAAAAATAATATTTCCATTTTTAGCAGTTCAGGATAGATTACTATTTTAGTTAGTCCCTGAACTAAAATAGTGAAGTAAAATTTGAATTTGATCTTAGCAGTTGTTTGTAAAATAATTAATTAAGTCATATTGAGTTAATTAGTTGTAGAAAATCAAACATGAAGTCTATGTGAGGACATGCAACAATTATCCCATTAATTGAGGAATTTATCCATCAGTTAAAGAGATAAGGATGAGTTGTAATATTGAGTTGTAATTAATTGTGAGTTCAATTGGTTAATGCTTGCATGCATGTAACTCTTGCACTTCAGATAACTGAATATTCTCTCATAAATAACTCATGCATGTCAGTTCAGTCAAAGACCCAGTTGAGATCAGAGGAGGGACATTGTACTATTAGTTGGATGGATTTTTCCTATAAAGTAAACTCATCTATACAAAAAGATTAATCTCCTTCAGGATTGTGCAGTTACTACTGGGCCAAGTGTGCAGTGTGAGGTGGGAATTCACATGTGTGGAAGCACTGGACCCCAAGAAAAACTGCGCAAGGAAATAGGAGGATTGGAGGGCAGAGGAGAAGGTTTGTGAGAGGCCTTTGACTGTCTATGAGTAGCAGAGGGAGTATACTGAGAGTTGGTTGGCTTCCAAGCTAAGGCTTTGCGTAATTCTGTGACTATTTTCCACTTGTATGATAATACAAAGATTGGGGTTTTAGGTTGAGGCTTTCCCCAGGTTATTTCTTTTGTGTTATGTGTGATTGATTTCTCATTCTCAGCTATATGTGTTCTCTTGATCTTGCTCAATTCGATTAAGCTTCCACACAGTGTCGTAGAAGTAGATCTTGTATTTTGTTTTAGTTTATTGCATAATCTGATTGATCTACAGTGGGAATTTCTACATGGTATCGGAGCAAAGGTGATCAAAGCAGAGAACAGTATACACGAAGAAGAGAATTCGAAGTAAAAAAAAAATTGGGCCGTGAGTTTTCAGAGCAGATCTGAAAATTTTTGTGCAAAATTTTCAAAAACAAATAGCAGATATATATTCCTTGCGGAAAAAGACCCAAATTCAAAAAAAAATCGTCTAAATCAGAGTTCGGATGAGGGAGATATCACTGATTTAAAATCAGCTCTTTTTTCAGAAAATTCCGTGACGGTGGGAAAGATGAAACAGATTGGTGTGACAGCCAAGAACCTATATGCACTTGAGGTACAAGATGCATGCAAAGCCTTGAGGAGCAAGGCAACTGATGGAGACTTGGTGGTTGAGAGGGAGAGTACATTACCTATCAACATGCAGTGCTAGAAGAAGTCTTAGACAATTGTGGAGGAGCCACAATTGGTGAAGCAGCTTCAGGAGGTTGTGGTGCAGCCACAACTGGAGAAGCCGAGAGGAGATTGAGAGGAGGCATCCACTCATGCTGAGACCTCCAGTATGGGGAAATTTTAAGCCAAGTGGGCAGAGGGATCACATGCATCCATACCTCCAGGTGGGAGGTGGGGCGATGTGGAGTGATAGTCCCAAGTAGGCTGGAATAGGGCAGGATCATTGAGGTACCCAACCTCTTTGATTAGACCTTGCTAGGGGAGCCCCGCTGAGGAGTAGCAAGAATGGCTGAGTGGGTAGAGATAGATGTGGATCGAGCGGTAGAGAGAGCTACAGTGCAGGAGTCCCAAGACTATGTAGAGCTAGCAGGCTGCAGCAATGTGAGAGGCACAAGAGTGTTTCACCAGTGCAGGATGGCACAGAGAGGTGTGCAACAGTGCGAGATGCATGGAGTGTTGCAGTAACTCAGAGGTCATAGAGGGAGCACTTGTGAACGGCAGAGGGAGCTTCAACATCAGAGGATGTTTCTAGCCCAACAAGGAGGTCAGTTGGGAGTTTTTTTGTTTCTAGAGTTGTTGGAGCAATAAAACTTGGGAGAAGTGTTACATGCAGACCATTCCAATGGTTCAGGATCGGGTTCGAGTTGAATGCCTTTCTTTTTGAGAGGAAGTGTTGAAAATGGCAACAAGAAATGCTAAAAATAGAAGTGCTAAAAATAGCATTGCTATTTTTAGTAGTTTGGGATGGATTCCTATTTTAGTTAGTCCCTGAACTAAAATAGTGAAGTAAAATTCGAATTTGATCTTAGCACCTGTTTGTGAAATAATTAATTAATTCATCTTGAGTTAATTAGTTGTAGAAAATCAAACATGAAGTCTATGTGAGGACATGCAACAGTTATCCCATTAATTGAGGAATTTATCCACTAGTTAAAGAGATAAGGATGAGTTGTAATTAGTTGGCTCAGTTAACTGAGTCAAGTCCAGTTAGATTAATTCAAACAATTTGTTGAATTAATTGTCAGTTCAGTTAGTTAATGCTTGCATGCATGTAACTGTTGCACTTCAGATAACTGAATATTCTCTCATGAACAGCTCATGCATGTCATTTCAATCAGAGACCCAGTTGAGATCAGAGGAGGGACAATGTACTATTAGTTGGATGGAATTTTCCTATAAAGGAAACTCATCTATGCAGAAGGATTAATCTCCTTCAGGATTGCGCAGTTACTACTGGGCCAAGTAAGCAGTGTGAGGTGGGAATTCACACGTGTCGAAGCACTGGACCCCAAGAAAAACTGTGCAAGGAAATAGGAGGCTTGGAGGGTAGAGGAGAAGGTTTATGAGAGGCATTTGACTGTCTATAAGCAGCAGAGGGATTATACTGAGAGCTAGTTGGCTTCCAAGCTAAGGCTTTGTGTAATTCTGTGACTATTTTCCACTTGTATGATAATACAGAGATTGGGGTTTTAGGCTGAGGCTTTCCCCGGGTTATTTCTTTTGTGTTATGTGTGATTGATTTCTCATTCTTATTTATATGTGTTCTCTTGATCTTTCTCAATTCGATTAAGCTTCCGCAAAGTGTTGTAGAAGTAGATCTTGTATTGTGTTTTAGTATATTGCATAATCTGATTGATCTACAGTGGGAATTTATACATTACTATAGTCTTTTAGCCTATCGAATCCTTTCATTTTAGCTTTCTCTCCAACTTTTATGGGCCTATTCTCCCCCAAGAAAAAATATCATTCATTTCCAATCTTACTGCTATTGTTTGCATGGTGTCTCATGAACCTTGGATTATGGTCGGAGACTTCAACCTGATTCGATCGCTTAAGGAAAAGAGGGAGGGGGATAAAAAAACTGGATGAAGCATCAAACTCTTTTAATTCTTTCATTGACAACTTCAAAATGGTATATGTTGAAATGGAAACGATATATTCACTTGGAATAACCGAAGAGGAGGAATACACATGGTAGCTTCAAGACTTGATCAGTTCCTAACCTCAAAGGATCTTCTTTTATCTAGTCTCCAGCTCGATGCCTCAATCCTCCCTGTTTACGGTTTTGATCATTGGCCTATTTCTTTGCAGATGGATTGGTTGTCATCCCTAAAGAATAAGCCTTTTCGCTTTTAGGCCTTTTGGATGTGTCATCCTGAATTTCTTACCAATATGACCAATTAGTGGTCTAATTTTGCACCAATCACTAGAAAAGTCATGTACTGCTTCTAGCAGAGACTAAAATTTATCAAACAAAAGATCAAGGAGTGGAATAAGTGAGACTTCGACAACATTTTTTAGGATAAGATCATTTGGAGACCAAATGAAAGAGGTTCAACAACATATAATATCTACAGGAAGAACACCCAATTAAAATAAGTTGAGAGTACTCTTTGACATCAAATACAAGAGAGATTGGCACAAGAAGAAACCCTCCACAAACATAAATCAAGAATAAAATGGCTAAGAGATGGAGAGAGAAACACCAAGTTCTTTCGTCGATCAATGATCAACTATAGGTATCAAAACAAAATTTATCGACTACATGGTCACAATAATAAGTGGGTGGAGGATCATACAACATGTTTAGTCTTTTATCCCAACTTTTCAACAGTCTCTTATCTGAGCCCATTGGTAACAAATTGTCTGCTATAAGGAAAATCACTCAACATATTCCTAAGATAATCTTAGATGAGCAGAACACAATGCTCTTACAACCCATCTCCTTGCAAGAGGTTGAATCAATAGTCATAAGCATGCCAAGAAACAAAGCTCCAGGCCCAAACAAATTTACAACAAAATTTTTTCAAGCATGCTGGTACATCCTTGGACAGGATATTTAGCAGGTTGTTGAAGGCTCTAGAACTTCAACTTCCATTCTCTCAACCTTCAATTCCACTTTCATTTCTCTCATGCCCAAATCTAGTAAGGCCTCCACCCCCTCAGACTTTAGACCCATTTCTCTATGTAACGTGATTCACAAAATCATCTCCAAAATAGTTGCTAATCGCCTCAAACCATTCCTCCCTAGAATCAACTCTCCAGAGAAAATGGATTACCTCGAAGGATGACAAATTTTGGACAAAATCATTCTCATCCAAGAGAAATTGCATTCTCTTCGCTCCACCAAAAGGCCAGGTATGATTCTAAAACTTGACATGTCTAAGGCCTTTGATAAAGTAAGTTGGTAGTGCATCTACCATGTTCTTACAACTTTTGGATTTCATGAAATGTGGATAGCTTGGGTGATGGCCCTTATATCAAAGGAATTTTTCTTTATTCTTGTCAATGGTTCACCTTCCCCTACCTTTGTTTCCTTGCAAGGTATTAGGCAAGGGGATCCACTGTCTCCTTACATATTTATCCTAGTTGTTGAAGGTCTTAGCCATGCCATCAAGCATTCCCTTTCTTGTCATCGAATAAAAGGCCTCCCCTTAGGATCTCAAGATCAAAGTGCAACCCATCAACAATTTGTTGATGACACACTCTTAATGTGTGCTCCCACTATCAGCAAAGCCAAAGAATTTAAGGATATCCTTAATACCTTTTTCTTTGCATCTGGCACTAAAATCGACATCAAGAAATCCTAAGTTTTCTTCTTCAACACCCCTCCTATAGTTCAAATGAATATCTCCCGATTTTTGGGTTTCTAAAAGATCTCCCTTCTGACCAAATACCTAGGAACTCTTCTCACGCTTAACCCCCTCAGATGCTCAATCTGGGAAGATCTCCTTCTTAATTCTGAAGCCAAACTCTCCTCTTGGACCTTTAGATCTCTGGACATCGCAAGTCATTTTACCCTTCTAAAGTCGATTTTGCAATCCATGCCCTTCTATTTACTATCTTCCTTAGATGACCTCGAATTCATTCTCGGTAAAATCTGAAGCATTCAACTCTCATTCCTATGGGGAGGAGCCTCTCTTCACAAAAAATGGGCCCTTGTTTCATTGGAAAAACTTTGCTTGCCTAAATCAAAGGGAAATCTTGACCTAAGACACCCAAAAATTCTCAGCAAGGCTTTGAGTGCAAAGTTTTGGTGGCAATGGCTAAATATCTCGCAACTATGTGGAGTAGAATGTGGGAAAATAATTATTCTCGTGGAATTCTAGACTTGCAATGGGTTCGAATGGAAGCTTGTCCTCAAGGTTCTCATATATGGAGAGAAGTTAACCACAAGAAAACTCTTATTCAGGAACACTACTTCTAGGAGGTAAGGGATGGAAAAACTACTCTCTTCTGGGATGATCCTCGGAACCAATGGTCGTGTCTCTCCTCTCTTCCCCACTCCTTTCACAATAGAAATCGCCACTCTTCTCATGGCCTCTCTGTAGTGGCTCAATTTTGGTAGTATCAGTCTTCCTCGAATATCCAATGGTGACCTTGGAAACTTCTCTCTCAAATGCATTAGCAGGCTCACCATGATGAATGCTAACTCTTGGAGCCAATTCTAATGGCTTGAAATATAGCCATCCAAGTGGGCCCTAATATTCTGATATGGGAGTATGGAACTACTATAAACTTCAATCTAAAGGAAGCATACAAGCTCCAAACCTATGTACACCATGATGAAGTTGACAATGTCTAGAAACACTTATGGAAATTAAAGCATTGGCCAAAGGTGACACTCTTCCTTTTGTTATTGATTAAAATGGAAATGATCACATGGGAAAATTTACAAAAAAATGCTTCATAGATCCTTTAGTAGGCCCTCTATGCTATAATTAGATGGAGGATCTAAAGCGTCTATTTCTAGAATATATCTTTGCCACATATATTTGGGACAAGCTTCATAGGGCCTTTAAAGGAGCGAATCTTAAGCCCCCATCAATTCCCATCAATCCAGAAAACTGGAAAGAAACACCTTAAAGAAATGCTATCCGTAATAGAGTATGGCAATTGACCCCTGGTTTCACTTTATGGAATATACTGAAGATGCATAATGCTTAGATCTTCAAAAATCAAGTCCCATCAACAGACAAAGCCTGGGATCATATCACTGCTTAGCTTGGAGAAACTACTACATCAGTACATTAGAATACACAGGACTGGGATTGTCCCCCATGAGAAAAATATATCATCTAGTCTTTAAGCATAACTCAACAACATCCCATCCTGCCAAGTAGAATTTTTTCTCCTTCTGTTTCCAACCATTCAACTTGGTTCCCTTCTGCGGAGGGATTTTTAAAACTTAACTTCGATGGAGTTTCTGGAGGCAATCTTGGTCCTGCAAGATATGGGGGAGCTATTTGCAATAGTGAGGGGTGCATTATTCTCATATATTCGAGCTCACTTGGAACTCTCACCAACAATGAAGTAAAACTTTGGGCCTTAGAGCATGGCCTTTCAGATACTCTTAAGATAAAGCATCATCCACTTATAATTGAAGGGGACTCTCTATTAATTATCTCAATCCTAAAAAAGGTTCAAAATGAAACTCCCCTTTCCAAGGCCTCGGCAAGTTGCTAGCTAGATTCTCATTTTCAAAGGGTAGAAGATATTCTTAAAAGGATAAAGGTGTTCATCTTCTCTCATGTTCGTCGCACAAGCAATAAGCTTGTAGATCAACTGGCAAACCATGCTTTAGATGCTCAGTGCATGTCCTTGGATTTGAACTGGTCTCAACCAATTCTTGTGCAATTGAGAACTATATGTGAGTACATCTCAAATTAGGACATAATCCCCATGATAGGTGAAAATGAAGAGAAACCAAGTTGACCGTAATCCCGGAGAATTAGTGAAGGACAAGAGCCCTATATCACTGCTTCTTTGTAGTCACAGTGGTCAGATGAAGTAATGCTTCCGGTTATATTATGGTCGTAGCTAGATCATATTCGTAGACTTGTTGGTTAGAGGGATGAGACCAGGCACAAAGAAGATCATGATGGTTTGTTGGTTGCTCGTCGATGCTCGTGGATTGATGGTTGGATGCTTGCTGCACCTGGGTCATTCATGGGTTATGTTGGTATCAATTTTTTTGTTCGTGACCTAGAGGAGTTAGAGGAAAGGCTTGAGGTGTTTGAATCCCATGGACACAATTTGTGGTTGGTGTGTCTTCACGGCCAGTGCATTGTCCCAATTTATCCAAACTTAGCCAATTCAGTGGCTAACTACTATGTTAGTTCTTGTCTTTTTTATCTAGTTTAGTTTGGTCATGTTTTGCACCATCACTGTTAGTTTTGTGGCTAGAGGAAAAAGTGCCAGCCATCATGCATTTTTTTGCATAGGACTTTCTTTCCTTGCTATGGTTCTATAGGATATCCTAGTTAAACTTAGTATATGTAATATTAAGACTTTAAATTGGTGGGTTTGTGCTAGTTTCCCTACGGGTCAGTCCTTGACACCAAGTAGAACTGCTTTTACTCATTCTCAACAATAATTAATGTCGAGCCTTACAAAAAAAAATGACTAGCATACCCATATAATTATCAATCCATCCGGCCAATAAGTATCAAACCATACTTCATGATACATCGAGCTTTACTAAAATTAAAAAAATCATAAAAACTAAGTAATGATAAAGATTTACCTCCAATTTACCATGGAGATTCTTAATATATAAAAAGGGATTGCTACAATAACATGGGGCAATACTATCACTTATCAATACTACATGCCAAGCAAACCATAAATCACTCCATATGACACTTGTTGTTATGCCATTATTTTCACTTAATCAATTTAATTAAAAGGGAAAAAAGATCATAACTACTTTGGAGAAAAATCTCAAACTTTGCTTTGTGTATACTAGTATGAATATTTCATAATATTCCATGGAGGTTAAATCTCAACCATCCACATAATTATGCCGACAGACATGTCCATTTTAGATTAGGGTTTCTAGAATTTTAATTTAATTATCAATAATTTCTCCAAAGTAGTTATGTTCTTTTTTCCCTTTTAATTAAATTGATTAATTAAAAAATAATGTCATACGAACAAGTGTCATATGAAGTGAGCTATAAGCCATAATATTGGCCCATGGTATTGTAACAAAGCCTATTTATAGATTAAGAATCTTTGTGATAAAGTGCCCAGTAAATCTATATTGTTCAAAATATTGTTTCATTTTTTTAAAATGTATATATGTTTAACTTATATACTGACCTAGATCCATCTTAATTCTGGATCTACCAAGCACCAAGCGGGATCAAATATCTTTTCACTTTAAAAGAGGTTTACATGTCAAAAAATTTGATCCCTCTCGACACTTGGTAGATCTAGAGTTAAGAAGGATCAAGGCTAGTTTAATTCCCCCCACTTAAGTAGGTTGTATTCCACATGAATTCCATGGGTCAATACTATGGGTTCTCAATACCACAAGTCATTTTTTTATAGGGTTTTTTTTTTTTATGTTTTATATAGCAGCAGAAGGTATTCCCTTCAATACAATAATGCATAATATAATATATAGATATAAATAACCAATAATTAATTAATATATATCAATATAATAATGTTTACTCAATTGTAAAGACGAAATATATCAATATAATAAAATTTACTCAATTGTAAAAACGTAATTAAGGCTGAGCTTTTTTCAAGTGTGTAATTATTGATCATAAGGAAATAATTACCAAGATCTCAAAATAAGAAAGAATTCAATATCATAACTAGGTTAAAAGCCCATGGTATTTGCCTAAACAAATTCCCAAAAAGAATTTGTTAACAATCAATAAAATTTATTTTACTGGATAAATTAAAAAAATGTACGTATCATTTCGTAATGTTTTTTACGGTTAGTGGTTTATAGGTCCACGGTTTTGGTAAAAAATGTCCCATGGTATTTCCTACCATATAAAACAAAACAAAATGATTTCTTAAAGTGAAATGCATGTTAATACAAACACTAATCCATAGTTGAAAATAAATTAATTTAATTTGTCATTTACAAGATGGTGTCCAATCTGAGAGTAGAAGATAGGCTAGATGACCCCAGATAATTTCAAATCATGGAAGTAGAGAACACTTCTCATCCTAGAAGAGAATTAGCTCTTGGATTATGTCAAAAAATATCTATTAGAACTAGAAGAGGAAGAGGCCAAGGAAAAGAATAAGAAGAATGTGATTAAGGCCAAGAGGATCTTGTCAGATTTAATCAAAGACCACTTAATTCCTCATGTATCATAATTGAAGACACCAAAGGAAATGTTTGATGTCTTATCAAGATTATATGAAAGAAAGAATACAAGTAGGAAGTTAACTCTAAGGCATCAACTCAAAAATGTAATGATGAACAAATCAGATTTAGTTTCTACCTACTTCATGAGGATTTTTCATATTAAGGATCAGTTAGCAACTATTTGAGATTCAGTGGATGATGCAAAGCTTGTGACTACAACTCTAAATTATTTTCCTTATTCTTGGGATGCATTTGTTCAAGGAATTTGTGCAAGAAGGAAATTACCTAAACTTGATAAGCTATGGACATATTGTGCTCAAGAAGAATCAAGACTGATATCCAAGACACAAAAGACCAATGCTGAAGAAAATCAAGCTCTTGTTGCTCATGTGAAGAAAGGAAAATAAATAAGAAACAACAATTTGAAGAAAAATAGAATATTGGTGATGAAATGCAACAAGATGATGGAGCTTAGTGAAAAGAAGTCACCTTCACTAAGTGGGCCCGTAGGTTATTTTTGGCGCAAAGTCTATTTTTAGACTATGTCTATTTTTAGACATATGGATCATGGTCTATGAGTTGCAGGATGCTATTTATGGATGATTGGTCATGTTGGTAAAAATAGATGGACCTCTATTTTTAGACATATGGGCGGAGTCTATTTTTAGACTGCCAGTCAAAAAATAGAACCGTCGAATATTATTAGCTCTTAATAATATTTGGACTATAAACATTATCTTATCCTCTTGCAGCACTTCAGTTCGAGCTACGGATGTGGCACATGCAACTGCCAGAAGGAAATATGCTTTTCCTATGGGTTAGTTGAGCTATTGCATGATGGACTTCAGTTAGAACTCACGTGATTGAGTTTGGTGGAGTTGATTGAGGAGTTGATGGAGTTGTGTTCAGTTTGACTTAGTTGAACTAGTCGTATTTAGTCTAACTGCCAAATACACTAGTGATGAGTGATGTGAATTAATTATTAATTAATTCACTAATTATTAACTCATAAATCAACTAAAGAATACATCAGTTAACTCAGTGCATGGACAGTTCAGTGGAGACAAGTGTTAGAGGTGGGTGAAAGGGTGAGACTACTATCAGTTGTGACTATAGCTGTGCATGAGATTTGCACAATCATTGATTGAGATTGCCAGTGAGGATTCCGCAGTACAAGCCAAGGGAAATTCGAACTTGGATCTGATCTATTCTCAACTTGGATTGCGCAGTAGAGGCAGGAAAACAATGGAGGAGATTTGAACCCGTGACTTGTTCAGATCTGAGCTAGTTTGTGTGTAGCATGTGGAGATAGTACTGAGTACTTGTGAGGAGTATTGTACTATGTATTGTTACATGTTCTCTATCATTATAATATATAGATAGTTGGGGATTTTTAGCTGTATGCTTTCCCCATTACATACTGTGTTGATATGTGTGATTGATGTTTCAATGTGCGCATGCGATTGTTTTTTAATTCCGCAAATTGATGATCAATGGTAGAGGAGGTTATGTATTATGCATGCATTCCGCAAATAATGTATAATCAGGATAATCTCTGTGAATAATTGTTATATTATTCAAATTTCTACATGGTATCAGAGCAAAGTTGATCATCAGATCTATTATTCAGAAAGTGATTACATTTTATTTCTTCAAGCAGAGTCTGTAATCGGGCCAGGTAGCCTCTGGATTCATCCTTCTTTTGGAAGGTGAGATATCTGGTAAATTCCCATACAGTCAATCTCTATACGAGAAATACTTTGTTCTCATGAATTTTAGATTAGAAGCGGTTGAGTTTTGAGCTGGTGGAATTCGAATTTGCAGTAGTGTTTTCTTGGTGTCGAAGTTGAAATGTCTTTCAACGGATTGCGATTGGAGTATGCCCTTGAAGGCAGCTCGAATTATATTGCATGGAAAGACAGGATGGAGGCGGTGTTAGATGACAATGGGTTGAAGGAGTTCATAGATGCTGAGGTCCCAAAGCCTACTGATGCTGCTCAAGTTGAGGCTTGGAAAAATAAGGCAGTAAAGTGTCGAAGGATTCTGTTGGAGGGCGTGAAGGATCACATTGTATCCAGCTTGCATGGAAAGGCTTCTCCATACTTGATGTGGAAAGCGTTGACATATTTATTCGAAAGCAAGAGCGACCAGAGGAAGTTGGCACTCAAGGATAAACTTAGAAACATTAAGTGTGAGAAAGGAGACAGTATGCCCAAGTATCTCACGAAGTTCACCCAATGTCGGGATGAGCTGGGAAGTGTGGGGGTGACTGTCGATGATGAGGAGTTGGTGAGCTTGGCTCTCCTTGGTCTTCCGAAGAGTTGGCATTCCTATCAGACTCTGTCAATGGTTAGGAGAAATTGCCAGGATGGGAGAGACTTTGGTCTGATCTTGTGCAAGAGGAGATCAGGCGGAATACCAGGGACAAATCTTCATCAAAGGCATATAATAAAAAAATTGTGCTTTGGCTACCAAAGCAAAGAAGGGAAAGAAGTAGGACATGTCCAAGGTGAAGTGCTTTCACTGTCACCAGCACGAACATTATGTCACAAATTATCTGTAGAAGAAGAAAAATAAGCAAGCTGTTGGATCTGCAGGGGGAAAGGCCTTAGCCTTGCAGTTTGAGCTAGATTTTTCGCTGATCGCATGCTTGGTATCAAGTGTGATGGGATTGGTATGGTTCTTGGACAGTGGTGCATCTTTTCACATGACAGGAGATCGATATTTGTTTTCTGATCTGGATGAGAAAGATATTGGAGTGCACATCGAGATGGGCGATGATGGTAGATACAATGCGACCGGTATCAGTACCATTTCCTTTGAGAGGGAGTCTGCTAAAACCTTCGTATTGAAGGAAGTGATGCATGTTCCAGGATTGAAGAAGAATCTTATCTCTGTGGCGATGTTAGAAGACAAGGGATATGATGTTGTCTTCAGTGAGGGAAAGGCTTTCCTGCGCAGTAAGACAACTGGAGAAACTCGGAAGATAGGGGTTCAAGTAAAGAACCTTTATCAATTGCATGTAGATGGCTGCGCAATAATGGCATGCAAGGTAGAAGGATTGGTGAGCAGGGATGATGGTGAGCTGTGGCACCGGAGATTGGGCCACCTTCACCATGGAGCCTTGAAGATACTGCAACAGATTTCTACTAGACTTCCTAAAGGCACTCTTGCACAGTTAGATTAGTGCAAAGGGTGTACTTTGGGAAAATTTGTGAAAGCCACTTTTCACGAGAAGGATAGTCGCGCCACGATGATCCTTGAGAGAATTCACACAAACGTGTGTGGACCTTTCTCAGTAGCTTCGACAGCAAAGCACAAGTACTATGTGATCTTTGTTGATGATTTCTCTTGAAAGTGATGGATCTTCTTCATGCAGAAGAAGAGCGAGAAATACTCAAAGTTTTGTGAGTTCAAAGCACTGGTCGAGAAGGAATCGGGGAAGAAGGTGAAGGCTCTTAGGAGTGACAATGGTGGTGAATTCATCTCTGGCGAGTTCAAGGACTTCTGCAACGCAGAAGGGATTCGAAGAGAGCTTATAGCTCCCCATAACCCACAATAGAACGGGGTTGCTGAGCGGAAGAATAGAACGATCGTGGGTGTTGCACGGGCAATGTTGCATGATCAGGGCCTACCCCTTCACTTGTGGGAGGAGGCATGCAATACTACAGTATATGTGCAGAACCGTTGCCCTCACAAGATACTTGGCATGAGTACACCCGAGGAGGCTTATTCTGGTAAGAGGCCTAATATTTCCCATTTGAGGATTTTTGGTTCTCCTGTTTACATGCATGTGACGAAAGATTCCAAGAAGAAGCTAGTGCCAACCGTAGAGGTTGGGATATTTGTGGGGTACACTGATATGCCCCACAACTATTGTGTGTATTTGCTAGGCAGTCGCAAGACTGTTGTGCGACGGGATATCAAATTTCAGGAGGAGAAAGCCATGAAGTGTTCGCTTGAGAGGGAGCCACACTTGCATGCAGATGAGGAGCTATTAGTTCCTAAGGATGAGCTTCAAGATGTGGATCAACCACAAGATGAAGTTCATGGAGTGGAAGAGACCACTAATGAAGCGCCAACCATCAGAGGGCGAAAGCGCACTACAGAAGCTGAGCGACTGGCTCAAGATGCAGAGAAGGTTGTAGGACCACCTATAGCATAGCATAGACAAAGACAGTCACCTGATTGGTACACTGGATACATGGCTATTGTGAGAAAATGTGTCATGACTGAGCCATCCTCTTTCGAGGAAGCTGTGGAGGATCCCTCATGGGTAGATGCCATGGTGGAAGAGTATGATTCGATTATCAGAAACAGTGCATGGAAGATTGTCCTAAGACCGGAGGGGAAATTAGTGGTGGGTTCGAGATGGATCTACAAAGTGAAGCAGGCAACTGACGGGAGTGTGGAGAAGTACAAGGAAAGATTTGTTGCTCAAGTCTTCTCACAGATAGAGGGGATCGATTATGAGGAGACCTTTGCACCTGTCGCAAGGTATTCTTCCATACGGATGATTCTTGCTCTCTCAACGCAGATGGGGTGGCACATCCATCAGATGGATGTGAAGACTGCGTTCCTCAATGGAGTCATTGAGGAGGAGGTGTACATAGAGAAGCCCAAGGGTTTTGAGATCTTCAGCAGCGAGTCACATGTGTGCAAGCTCAAGAGAGCGTTGTATGGGTTGAAACAAGCACCTCATGCTTGGTACACATGGATAGACAGTTATTTCACCGGACTTGGATTCTCCAAGAGTGAGGCGGATCCTAACCTATACCAGATTGTAGTGGAGGGTAAGTTGCTGATCATTGTACTTTATGTAGATGATTTGATTTTGACAGGAGATGAGCTATTGATACTTTCATGCAAGGAGGATCTTGCTAGAGAGTTTGAGATGAAGGACTTGGGCCTCCTTCATTATTTCCTGAGATTGGAAATTTGGCAGCGCAATGATGGACTATTTGTTTCTCAGGGTAAGTATGCCCGGGAGATACTGGAGAAGTTCAACATGCATGGCTACAAGCCTGTTGATACTCCTCTTCCTGGAGGTTGGAGGAAGGAGGATGCTACTTCAGCGAAGGTAGTGGATGCCACTGTTTATCGACATCTAGTGGGGTTGCTTATGTATCTGGTCAATACACGACCCGATATTTGCTATACTATTAACTAGCTTTCACAAGCTATGGTTAAGCCAACCAAGCTCTTCTGGAAGGCAGGCAAGCATGTATTGCGTTATCTCAGAGGCACATCGGGATATGGATTGTGGTACAGACAGGAGGATGAGGTGAAGCTATGTGGCTTCACGGATGCAGATTGGGCAGGGAACCCAATGGACAGAAAGAGCACATTTGGAGGGATCTTCAGTATCGGGTCGACAACAGTTTCTTGGTACAGTAGGAAGCAGAGATCCGTGGCACTCAGTTCAGCAGAGGCCGAGTATATGGCAGCAAGTTTGGCTACATGCGAGGCTATATGGATGAGGAAGATCCTGGTCGGGTTGTTCGGGTCACACTTGGAGCCTACTGTGATTTATTGTGATAACCAGAGTTGCATTAAACTCTCAGCTAATCCAGTATTTCATGATAAATCCAAGCACATCGACATCAGGTACCATCATATCAGAGATTGTGTGCAGTGGAGAATCATGTTACTTTCATACATTCCCACGGAGGATCAGGATGCTGATATCTTGACGAAGGCGCTCACCAAGAGCAAATTCGAATACCATAGAGGCAGGATAGGGGTTGCAGATAATCCATATCTTGTTGAGAGGGAGTGTTGAAAATGCAACAAGATGATGGAGCTTAGTGAAAAGAAGTCGCCTTCACTAAGTGGGTCCGCAGGCTATTTTTGGCGCAAAGTCTATTTTTAGACTATGTCTATTTTTAGACATATGGATCATGGTCTATGAGTTGCAGGATGCTATTTATGGATGATTGGTCATGTTGGTAAAAATAGATGGACCTCTATTTTTAGACATATGGGCGGAGTTTATTTTTAGACTGCCAGTCAAAAAATAGAACAATCGAATATTATTAGATCTTAATAATATTTGGACTATAAACATTATCTTATCCTCTTGCAGCACTTCAGTTCGAGCTACGGATGTGGCACATGCAACTGCCAGAAGGAAATACGCTTTTCCTATGGGTTAGTTGAGCTATTGCATGATGGACTTCAGTTAGAACTCAAGTGATTGAGTTTGGTGGAGTTGATTGAGGAGTTGATGGAGTTGTGTTCAATTTGACTTAGTTGAACTAGTTGTATTTAGTCTAACTGCCAAATACACTAGTGATGAGTGATGTGAATTAATTATTAATTGATCCACTAATTATTAACTCATAAATCAACTAAAGAATACATCAGTTAACTCAGTGCATGGACAGTTCAGTGGAGACAAGTGTTAGAGGTGGGTGAAAGGGTGAGACTACTATCAGTTGTGACTATAGCTGTGCATGAGATTTGCACAATCATTGATTGATATTGCCAATGAGGATTGCACAGTACAAGCCAAGGGAAATTCGAACTTGGATCTGATCTATTCTCAACTTGGATTGCGCAGTAGAGGCAAGAAAACAATGGAGGAGATTTGAACCTGTGACTTGTTCAGATCTGAGCTAGTTTGTGTGTAGCATGTGGAGATAGTACTAAGTACTTGTGAGGAGTATTGTACTATGTATTATTACATGTTATCTATCATTATAATATATAGATATTTGGGGGTTTTTAGATGTATGCTTTCCCCATCACATACTGTGTTGATATGTGTGATTGATGTTTCAATGTGCGCATGCGATTGTTTTTTAATTTTGCAAATTGATGATCAATGGTAGAGGAGGTTATGTATTATGCATGCATTCCACAAATAGTGTATAATTAGGATAACCTCTGTGAATAAGTGTTATATTATTCAAATTTCTACAATTGGTTCCAGATCACAAGAAATATGAATCTAAGATTAGGTGTTACAATTGTAAGAAGTTGGGACACTTTGTTAACTGGTGTTCTTAAGGGAAAGGAAAAAATAAAAAAATCATGCACATACAATAGATATGGAGGAGTCTACATATTATAAAAAGACAGGAGAGATAAAATATGAAGAGTATGTATTTGCCTCAAATCTCACAGGCACCATCACTCAAGGAAGCGATACTTGGCTAGTAGACACTAGTGCTTCCAAGAACATGACTAGGCTCTGAATTTCTCTTACAAATTTGATAAAAAGAAGTTCATCCTATCCGGCGGAACTTGGAGATGATTCAAAGCATGTAGTAAAAGGAGTAGGAGAAACATCCTACCAACTTGATTCATGTAACTCTTTTTCAACAAAAGATGTATTTATTATACATGATTTAAAGAGGAATCTTCTCTCTATCTCTTCTTTAGAAGATCGAGGCTTCAGAGTAGCTTTTGTTGATGTCCAAGTCCTTTTATGGCATAAGGGTTAAACTATAGATTCAGTTGATGTGATTGGTATCAGAGAGGGAGGATTGTATAAATTAAATGGATGCCCAATGCAAGCTCTTGTATACAATAGAATTAGCTCTAGTGACCTATGGCACCAAAGACTTACTCGGATCAATTAGAGAGCCTTACCAATTTTGAGAAAAATGGTAACAGGTCTATCAGATATGCAGGTTGAGCATGATGAAGTATGCAAAGGTTGTGCACTTGGAAAGAATGGCAAGGGAAGTTTTCCAAATAGTGATAATAGATCTAAGGGGATCTTGGACATTATACATTCAGATGTATGTGGAAATGATTGTACCATATCTAAGTAAATTTTTATATTATGTCACTTTTATTGATGATTTCTCATGCAAAACATGGATCTATTTCTTGAAAGCAAAAGATGAAGTTTTCAATAAGTTTCAAGAATTCAAGGCTTTAGTAGAAAATCTCTCTAGAAGAAAGATTAAAGTTTTGAGGTCAGATAATGGAGGTGAATACACCTCAAATGAGTTCAAATACTTTTGCAGAGAAGAGAGGATTAAGAGGAAGATGAAAAATCCATAAAACCCCCAACAAAATGGGGTTGCAAAGAGAAAGAACAGATCAATTGTAGAAGTAGCTAAAGCAATTACCCATGACTAGAATTTACCCATTTGTTTATGGGATGAAGCATCCAAAAAAACTTTATATATTAAGAATATAAGTCCTCATAAGATATTAGGGAACAAGACACTAGAATAAATATTCATTGGGAAGAAACCAAAAGTCAACCACTTGAGGATATTTGGTTTTCCAGTGTAGATACATGTTCCCAAGGAAAAGAGAATCAAGGAAAATTTTAAGGATAGAAAATTATCTTAAAGTTCAAAAACCTTAGTGAATCTTACTAGTAACTAGCATGCAAATTATAAAATGTTTAGTGATTGTAAAAATATTCAAATTTCTAATGATTTTATATAGTCTTTATAAAACTTTGGCTATTTTTAAGGTAAAATAATTTTATTATATAAAATTTGGGCAAATCATTTTTAGGAAAAATGGAAATTGGCAAATCCTTTTTTTGGAAAAAAACATGGAAAATTAGCCCACCTGCAAATATTAGCCCCTAAAATCTTTCCTAAAGAGAATGAAGCTAGAGCCTTCAAGAAATAAGGGCACCTTCTTTGGATACAGTGAGACTTCAAAGGCTTATAGAATATACATCTCCAGACATTGAAAGATTGACATTAGAAAATATATCACCTTTGATGAAGAAATTACTTTAAGGAAATATAGAGAGTCTCACATGGATTAGGATAGAGAGGAGAAAGAGGCTTCCAAGGATACAATGATGATTCACTCTACTCTAGAAGAACATATCCTAGAAGATAAACATGAGACAGTAGAGCCATATATACATGTTGATCCACCCAAAGAGGTTATAGTCATCAAGAAGAGACCAGCATGGCTCTGAAGCACATTATAGGAAACAAAAACACACGAATCTCCCAAAGGATCCTTCAAAGAGAGAAAGAGTGATGCAGGAACATTCCACTTCTAAGTCAAAATTTATTTTGACTAGAGTAGGGTCTTTTCATTTACCAAAATGGTTTGGTTCCCTACCTATGTGAAATTGTTTAATTTAGTGTGGTGAGGTAGTACATTCAAATGTGGTGAAGTAGGCATACCATTCAACTCAAATGCACAAGCTCTTAAGAAATAATGAACTCTCTTCTTAGTACCTATAGCCAAATCTACCAACCAAGAGTTTGCATGGAATTTTTTATTAAAACCACACTTATCCACTAGGTCAGGATTAACATAACTATAATTAGATCTAGGTTCAATAAAAATAGAAATAATTTGATCACAAAGCTTACCATCCATCTCGATAATAGACGTTTGGTGATCTGCTTGCCTGTTATCCAATGTTGCATAGATTCGAGGAATACTCTGTCCACATCCCCCACTATACGTGCCTCCTGAGCACTATATATCTGTATTCTACCACCCTGATGTTGTGGATAATCTCTCCTACGATGCTCCACTCAACAAGTCCAACATTTCAAGGGATTCCTACCATCACACTTGTTCTTCTCCTTAGACTGAAATCCTTCTCCTCTATCAGATGCATTGAAATTCTTAAGTGGTGTTTCATTTTCTTTGTTACTTATGGCCTAAGGTCTTGGTCACTTCTTATCCCATTTCCCTTTATTCTTATCATTATCTTTCCAGTCCTACTTAGTCTCATATCTGCGCTTTGATTACCCATAACAATGCTTTAGCTTTTAGATGGCCTCCTCTAATGATCTTGACTCATCAAACTCAATCCTATCCTTAAATTCTACCGGAAACCCACTGATGAGTTTATGAATCTTGGCCTTCTCCTCCTTGCGGTAAGACACATATCTCAATCACTCAAAAAAATTGCCAGTGTACTCCTCATCAGTCATAGATCACATATTCAACTCATAGAATTCCTTTGCTCTGTCATTATAAGATCTCTCTGATAGATACTTCTTCTTGAATATTCTCTTGAACTCACTCTAAGTCAACTCCTCTTCATGAATACCTCTAACATTATTTACATATTCCCATCAAATATCTGCTTTACCTTTAAGATTGAATGTATTTATTTTGGCCTTCATGTTCACTGAGTAATTTTGCAACCTGAAGAACTTATTCATCCCAAGAAACCATGCTTTGACGTCCTATTACTTCTTCATTTCCCCATCAAATATAGGTGGCTTTGGGTTCTTGAACTCATCCAAAAAATATCCCTTGTCACTCCTCCTATAAGGATGATAGTGATGATGACCATGATACCTGTCTGAACCAGAACTAGAGTAAAGCCCATGTCCACTGCCTCGTCTATTAGGTGTATCCAAGAATATGCCATCTCTGATTGTGTCATCTCTATCCAACCTTTTCCCACTATGTGACCTGCTACCATATGCTCCATTAGTCCTATCTTGTTTCCCATGACTAATCCTAAGTAGTCCTTGTCTCTCAAAGTCTGACAAGCTCTGAAGAATCACTGCATTGACCTTTCCTTTTTTCTCCTATGCCTTAGCAAGTCTCTCTTATGATTGAAATATTCAGTAATTATCTTATTTGCAACTCCTTATTTCTACCTTCAAACTTCTCAAAGTGTCTGCTATGTCAGGAGAATATCCATCACCATGTTGCTCATCTGATCTATAGGGAGAATCTTGTGAGTTGTATTCTACCATCTTTCTAGCCAGATTTGATCTTCTCTTCCTGAAAGGTATATCATGTTAGCTAAACCAAATTATAAACAAACCAACATACCTTAGTGTAGTTCAAGGGAGGATATCTCGTCTGCAAGATCAACCATATTAGCACAATACATGTATAATCATAATCATCACAATATATAGACATCATCTCAATCATCATCTAGTTACCATGCATGATGCCACAACTACAACACCAACTAGACACAATGCATGCATAACAACATATGTACGACACACATGCATACACAATACATACAAACACTAACATGCATTCATGACGAACACATTTCGACAACAACACCATCAACTTCTGCATGACATCACAATGGAAACCATGACCACTACCATGCATGCACAATAAGCACATAGACCACAAACATAAGGACACATATGCAAACAACATGTACGTATGACAAAACATTCATCCAAGGAGAAAAAAACCAGACATCACCCAAGGAGAACGAAACCATGCTCTGGTTCCTCTCTATAACGACCCTCCTCCCACATTTACCCAAGATAACTTATCCACCGGGGTAAACATGTGATGAAGAGTTACTATGATATGATTTGACTCCCCATGTATAGTTAAGGAAGTGGAACCAACATGCCAATACCAATATGACCTTCCTCAGAAGCTACAAAACCATTAGGAGCTAAGCAACCCCTTCAGTGTCCAACCCCTGAGAGAACTTTCTTTTCATTTACCTAGAACCTCAGTCACTCTCATGAAAAGGCATGCATGCGAATGGAACCCTTTAGTCACTACCATAGAAAGGAATCCATGTGATGTGGCCTTTTTTAGGCAGTTCAGTGCCAGCGACCCCAGATTCTATGCCACTTTTTTAGGGCCAAGACTTAGGCCATTGCCCATAACTTCATGAAACTTCTAGAAATGATAAATAACATTGAAACAAGGTTACTAATGTAAACACTTGAATAAGGAATTGATCTGACCCCTACTAGCCATGACATGCATTTCGTCAAACATATCATAAACATGAAATCTACAGGCCATGACAACAAATCTGAACATAGGGATCTCATAATTATCTGAGAATTGTCAAAGAGGACTGATACCTCCTCATAGTAGCTAAATTGTTATCTATTAGGTCATTCATTCATTAAAATTTCATATACTAACTAAAACATGATGAGATCCATACATCATAATTGTCATAAAACATGCTTTTAACGAACAAATAATGAGGGATATATTAATGAGGAAACAACCATTAAAACCACCTAATTGCAAGCAAATTTACTCGTAAAATACCAAAGGAAAAGGAGCTATTATTAGAATATGAAAATCCAACCAAGTTAGGGACTTCCACATACCATCCGACCATAGATTGGGCTAAACCAAATATCTCTTTCAGCCAATCACCCCCGCGCAATATTCTAAGCATGAATGTGGGATCTCATGAAACAAATCAAATAAAACCAAAACAGGGCTTCCAAAGACCAAACCACCTCAACCCTCAACCAATGATTCCACCTCAAGCTCAAACATCACTAACCATCACCAGATCGATCTCTACCCAAGCATTCCAGGGATCCAAAGCATTTGTTCCAACCAAGGCCTCTAGGACTAGTAACTCGACCCATAGTTGTTGCAGGGTTCTAGATCATTTTTCCAACCAGGGATTCTAGGACTAGTAACTCAACCCACTGAGGGCTCCAGAGCATTTTTCCAACCAAGGCTTCCAGGACTAGTAACTAAAACCAAGTTGCTACAGAGCTTCTAGAGTGTTTGTCCAACCAAGGCTCCAAGAACTAATAACTCAGCCCACATCCAAAGGAACATGGATTTTTGACCAGGGATATTACAAAGATGATAGAAGGTGAATGTAGCATAATAATGGAAGAAACATTGCACAAAGGTATGAATTATTTATGGAAAATCTATCATTTTAATAGGATGATGAAAATGAAGTTGTTGGAGTGAGTAGAAAACTTGAAATTGCATCTTAAATATATGCTACATAGGACATATAGTTTTGTTGAATAAAGAAATAAGGAGTTGGAAGTGACAAAAACCATACGAATTCCCTATGAAAGTCAAAAGTAGTCAAGGAAGAATACCAGTGACAGTAGGATGTAACAAGAGAGAAACAAAAATTTGCAAAGTATGTACCAGCGAAAGGATCAAATGCACATAGAAATAGAGGAAATGAGGAATTTGATGATAAAGGTGATTGAAAGGAGGCATTTTACAAATAGAAGGGAACCTGACTGTAGGTTGCAATTAATTGGAAAAACCTACATCAACATGGAAGTAGGAACACTATAACACAAGATCCATAAACTAGGAAGAAAGAAGGAGACAACAATGGAACAACAACAACATGACAAAGAAGTTGATTTACTACAGGTAAAAGTTTGGGGTCCAGGTGGATTACATCAACTCATTGAAGCATATGGTCAAGAGACCATGAATCTTTTGCACCTTTGAATTCTGATGTAGGAGCATTCAACTTCCAAGTTAAAATGTATTTTGACTAGAGTATGGGTCTTTTCATTTACCAAGGGAGTTGGTTCCCTACCTGTGTGATATTCTTTAATTTAATGTATTTTCCTAGAATAATTGTACATAAATGATTTAAGGTGAGGATTGATGTAATTAGATCTTCTCTAAATGATAGATCTCAAGAGTATTTGGGAGAGTTAGAGAAATTTGAGGGTTAGTTGGATTTATGAAAGTATTTAGTGGATCTAGGAAGTCTAAGATAGGATTTTGTTACGAAGGTTGTGGATATGAACTAATTCGGACTCAAATCTATTATTGTGTGAATGCAATTAAATGTATGTAATTAGAGGAACAAAGGTCTGTGGTGAGACAAGATAGGAGGATTAGAGAAAATACTTGAGAGATGAGGGTGGCCATAAGGCCAAAAGGGGCCGAATGATGTATTTCAAGACAAAGGAAATTTGTAATTGTTGTATTTAATATATAAGGATGCTCTGTTTATAGAAATTATGGTGTATATTTGAAATTACTCATTAAATTTTAATCGAAATCACAAGATACAAACTTACTCTAATTCTCTATGAAATTCAATTCACAATTTAGAACATGAATCATAAACATGCAATTAGAAATAACACACATGCACACCACATTTTTCCAGGGGAAAGTAATCTGTTAAAAAACCCTATGCCTGCTTGCATTAATTTGATGAATAAAGATGCATTACAATTTCTTTGCTCAACTGAGCACAACTTGCAAGTGAATAACCTATCTCTCTACTCACTAAGAAGCTCTAACCGAGACTTAGTCAATTTTTGCCTCTACCTGAGCCCATATTTCCTTGGATAATTCCATAAGGAATTAGGCCCCTATTATTTAGGAATTTCTCCAAAATGGATTGCGCAATTCCTAAGGTTGATCATCTGACTGCATGCAACACCTGTACACTCAAGACTACTCTACAACTGATGTTACACTACCTTGGAATCTCCACCACAGCTAGGGAACTTGAATTCTCTACATGCATTAGCTATTTAGGGTTGATTTATCAGTTAAGATCACTTAGTTAGACTGAAGTCCCACTGTACAATTGACATTCCACTAGTTCCTCCAACAGTTAGAATTAGCTTAACTGATAACAAGTTGAAATAATTGATCTTGATTGCTACAAATTAGCAATCGCACATGCTTAAATAAACTCTAACTCCAACTTGAATTCACTGAGTTAAATGGGTGAAACAAGCCATGTCACACAAAAGTTAATGACATCCAAGTTGTTTGTTGATGTGGAAATTCAAATTTTCTCGATGTAATCAAGCCAAAATCAAAATGAGAATTTCTTACTACATTTTTAACACTCCCTCTCAACAAGCAAGGGATTATCAACCACCCCTATCGTGCACCTGTGGAACTCGAACTTCCCTCTTGATAAGGCCTTTGTTAAAATTTCAACATCTTGTTCCTCTGTCGTAATGTATTATAACAACGTTATCCGTCTCTGCACAATACCGTAAATGGTGATACTGGATATCAATATTCTTGGATTGATTGTGAAATACGGGATTCTCAGAGAGATTGATGAAAATCTAAATATCACAGTAGATCACAATTGGATCCATGATCTGACCAAATAGTCCTACAAGTATCTTTCTCATCCAGATTGCCTCACATGCTGATTGACTTGCAACCACGTATTATGATTTTGCTGTGTTAGAGCCTAGATTTACCTCAGACTGAAGAGGTAAGCTTCTAGGTCCACATCAAACCATGCTCAGCCTCGTAGCTAGCCCTGCGAGGACAGGAGAGGGCTCTCTCCGGGTCAATCTCAGCTAAAGATAATTGATGGGGCTTGAGATGACAAATTTGACAACTGATCTTAGGTTAGGTATGAAGTACAAGGATTTGATTTGATTTTTTTGAGGTTTTGTTGGAAAAGAGGGAAAGGAAATTTTGGGTGCGGGTATAAGGCCTAGTTTTTGCAGAGTTCTGATTGGGGCAAGGAAGGAAATTGTTTTGATGCTTTAGATTAAGTGAATGGATGGATTTAGACCAGTGAGGAGCTAAGGAGGGCAAGAGGGTCTCAAGAGTCCTCCTCAAACAGATGAAAACATGTAAAATTAAACAAAATATCAAGGCAGAGCACAGCAATCTAATGAATTCTACCTTAATCACTCATTTGTTTAATTTCAGAAGAAAAGAGAAGGGAAATGTCATACATAAAGCATCATTGAACTTAAAAATACATAGAGAAAAACACCATCAAAACACAGAGCCACATGGATCCCAACAAGTGCTGCAAAACCCTGGTCCTTTACCAGAAATGTAGAAATCAAATGTACAATGGAGTGCCAAGCAATCCCAAGTGTCCAACCATGAAAATGACTTAGAAATTACATAATATAGACAAGCCAAACCAATTCCCTTGCCTCTAGGGGTCGAGCTCATCATTCTAGGAGCTGTTTGAACCAATTCTAAACAAGGAACTGAAATCTAGGCAATCAAACAACTTGCCCCTATATGCTAGGAAACTGATTCATTCATTTAATTTTCACTTTTTAGTGAATGAATCCTCTAAAACAAGTAAAAATGTGCCAATATAACATCATGGTCATCAAATTACATCATGAAAGATCAAGAGTAACATCAAAAAGTAAAAATAGTCAAAACAGGGCAAATTTCTGAGCTGAAAAGTGAAAATGAGGCCAAATTTCTCTATGCACCGCGCCCAAATTCTCTATGTGTTGCGCCACTTTGGAGCTGAGTTTGAGGCACTTCCTGAAGTCAAAATTGAGCTCATGATAGCTCGTTGGAAAGCCCTGCCTGTCTACTTTCCAACCCAAGTATAATTTCTATATTTGGTGTCCATTTTTCCCTGCAAATGTCCAATCTCCCAAGACTGCTTCCTGTGTGTCAAAATAGGGGTAGTGAGGTCATTGTTTGAGTGTTTTTTGACTTTTTGAGGGCACAAAACCTGCCCAAATTTCTTGTCCATAGGTAGGAAAAAATAATTTACCATGAAAAATCTAGAAATTTAAAGTTTTTTGGATTTGGATCCCTCTAGCAAAAGCGAGCGCCACGTGGCGCGGCGCATAGGGAGGAAAACCCTGTGTTAAAAATTTTTGTGCATAGCGCCTTTTTGAAGACCAGTTTTGAGGACCTTCCTGGTGTCAAAATTGGGTGCAGGATAGTGTGTTGGAAAGGTCATTGAGTCTAATTTCCAACCCAACTAGAATTTTTCAATTTGGAGTTCATTTTCCCTGTACAAAGTCAAATCTCCCAAGACTGGTCAAAATGTGCCAAATGAGGCTGCCTTAGGGCAGAGTGTTGTTGTAATCAACTTCTGAAGATCTTAATAAACTCCAAATTGAGCTCATACTAGATCATTGGAAATATATTTGTGTCTACTTATCATTTGAATCAACAAGAAAGTCATTTGGCCAACCAAGTTAGGAGAATACTTGATTTTCCCAAGGTCACTTCAGAGCTGCCTCAATTCCCCCGAGGCAACTCTATTTTTGACATTTATCTAAAACCATGACACCTGTGTAAAACGTGAAGGACATTTTTCTTCCTTGGCCTATTTTGGACAAAATATCTCTCTTTTTTCCCAAATTCATCTTTCCTTACTCAGAAACATCATTTCAGTAAAACCTACCTCAATGTGTGGAACAGGGGATTTGTCGAAATGAAGGGAAATGAACAAGATAAGGAGCTTCTAAATTCTTGAGAAAATTTTTGGAAGTAGGGAGGGATGTTAGGAAGTAGGGGAAAGTGGAATTTCAAATATTGAGTGAGGGGAAGGGGTCCAAAAGGGCAAAACACAGGTCTAGCCTAGAAAATTGCCAAGTTGTAGCAAGAAACTAGGGTTTGTGGAAAAATGAGGAATTCGGGGGATCTCAGTGATGGGAAGTGTTTAATAGGGTATATTAAGGATAAGGGAAGGTGTATGAACATCAGGATACAAGTTTTACCGGTGATTTGACCATCCAAGAGAAATTGCCTTCAAAACCCTAGGAGAGGGAAATGACCTTACCTAGGTGCAATTGAAGCATGAACAAGGCATAAAATAACCCAGTGGAACTTGGCATGATGATGAAAACCCTCTGAATGATGGTACATTCTGCCTAATGGTGACATGGAGCTCTTGGGACAACCATTAGGGTTTGGGAATTTTAAGTATGAGACTAGGGTTTGGTGCATTTGGGATTTTGGGAAAGGGAACTTAGGATAAGGGATTAGTGATTTAAGGGGTAGTGGAACTTAAGGAATAAGGGAATCAATGAAAAAGGGATAAGGGTGTAAACTTGGTGGAAAAATAGTCATCAAAACCCTAGGCAGCAATTTTTGTTGGAGGAACTTGAAATGATAGGGTTCAACTTCTTTAAGCAATCACCATGAAACAAGCAACATGAAGTAAGCACCCAACTTGGATAGAAAATGATAATGGAGGCTCTACCTGACAAATCCATGCATTTTTGGGTGATTTGAGCGATTTGGGCAAGTTCTAGCAATTTTTGAACCCTCTGTCTGTATGTGCCGCGCAACCAACCCAATGCGTCGCGCCTCACCAATGCGCTGTGCCCATGTTAAAATGCACTGAGTTTTGAGGCCCAGTGCGCCGCGCCGGCTGTATGCACCGCGCCTCCTGCCCAGTGCACCGTGCCTAGAAACTTAATGCGTTTTTCACCCAATTTCTCACTTGATTGCCTTGCCTTGCTTCTCTTTTACAAATGATCTTTTCAAATGAAGGAATTGCTTATAAACAAAGAGCCTTTGAGATTTTAGCTCATGAAACCCACTTTCATAATGTTTGCAGAACTTTGGCACTTTCACCTTTTAATTAAACTCTGATTTTGTTTCTATTTGATTTGTTGAACTGATGATGAATCTCTTTGTCTATTCTGCAGGGATGAATGTCATTGGATTTGGCAAAGGTGACCAGGGCTGCACCTGAAGGACTTTACAACTGAAACAACTTTGAAAATCACATGATATTTATTACAAAAGACGAAATTTGGCAATTTTTCTTCAAAACAGAGTTTTGAAGAAAAGTCATGATCGAACAATATTATGATAAAATTTTGCAATGAAAACTTATTTTTAACCTCCCTCATCTGCTTGTGGAAATTATTATACTTTTTGAAGACGAAACCCTAGACCTAATGACTAAAATGACCCTTTTGCTGACCAAGAGACCAAATAGGATTGTGAATGACTTTAAAATTGATTTTGATGTATAGACATGGACCAGCAGATACATGACATGAGGGAGGTGAGTGACAAGACCGTTCCGTCAGAAAATCGATGCTCCTAATGGAATGAAAATGACTGGACTGAATGAGACACCTAAAAATGAAATGCGAAAAAGAGTTTTTGATCTCTGATGAAGGGATGAATAGACCGACTCTAACATTGGCTCCAATGGGGATGGTAGCTCCTTGGAGGTGTCAAGAACTACATATCTTTGGAAGAGCAGACAAGTGCCTTCATCCATTGGGAAATGGAGTCAAAAACTCAAGCTGAAATGCATGATTAAAAATTGATGACTCAAAGACAAAAATTGACTCTCACTCAACTAAAAACTGACTCGATACTTAAACACAACCGAAAAACTAGAAATGATGCTCAAAGTAGAGCTTATTCATCAAAACCTACTCTAATATTTCTTTTCACCACTTGATCAAGTGAAATGGAATAGCCAATGCAACCATGTAAGCATTCCGACTTTCTGATGCACAGGAAACTTAGGCCATTGCCCATAACTTCATGAAACTTCTAGAAATGATAAATAACATTGAAACAAGGTTACTAATGTAAACACTTGAATAAGGAATTGATCTGACCCCTACTAGCCATGACATGCATTTCGTCAAACATATCATAAACATGAAATCTACAGGCCATGACAACAAATATGAACATAGGGATCTCATCATTATCTGAGAATTGTCAAAGAGGACTGATACCTCCTCATAGTAGCTAAATTGTTATCTATTAGGTCATTCATTCATTAAAATTTCATATACTAACTAAAACATGATGAGATCCATACATCATAATTGTCATAAAACATGCTTTTAACGAACAAATAATGAGGGATATATTAATGAGGAAACAACCATTAAAACCACCTAATTGCAAGCAAATTTACTCGTAAAATACCAAAGGAAAATGAGCTATTATTAGAATATGAAAATCCAACCAAGTTAGGGACTTCCACATACCATCCGACCATAGATTGGGCTAAACCAAATATCTCTTTCAGCCAATCACCCCCGCGCAATATTCTAAGCATGAATGTGGGATCTCATGAAACAAATCAAATAAAACCAAAACAGGGCTTCCAAAGACCAAACCACCTCAACCCTCAACCAATGATTCCACCTCAAGCTCAAACATCACTAACCATCACCAGATCGATCTCTACCCAAGCATTCCAGGGATCCAAAGCATTTGTTCCAACCAAGGCCTCTAGGACTAGTAACTCGACCCATAGTTGTTGCAGGGTTCTAGATCATTTTTCCAACCAGGGATTCTAGGACTAGTAACTCAACCCACTGAGGGCTCCAAAGCATTTTTCCAACCAAGGCTTCCAGGACTAGTAACTAAAACCAAGTTGCTACAGAGCTTCTAGAGTGTTTGTCCAACCAAGGCTCCAAGAACTAATAACTCAGCCCACATCCAAAGGAACATGGATTTTTGACTAGGGATATTACAAAGATGATAGAAGGTGAATGTAGCATAATAATGGAAGAAACATTGCACAAAGGTATGAATTATTTATGGAAAATCTATCATTTTAATAGGATGATGAAAATGAAGTTGTTGGAGTGAGTAGAAAACTTGAAATTGCATCTTAAATATATGCTACATAGGACATATAGTTTTGTTGAATAAAGAAATAAGGAGTTGGAAGTGACAAAAATCATACGAATTCCCTATGAAAGTCAAAAGTAGTCAAGGAAGAATACCAGTGACAGTAGGATGTAACAAGAGAGAAACAAAAATTTGCAAAGTATGTACCAGCGAAAGGATCAAATGCACATAGAAATAGAGGAAATGAGGAATTTGATGATAAAGGTGATTGAAAGGAGGCATTTTACAAATAGAAGGGAACCTGACTGTAGGTTGCAATTAATTGGAAAAACCTACATCAACATGGAAGTAGGAACACTATAACACAAGATCCATAAACTAGGAAGAAAGAAGGAAACAACAATGGAACAACAACAACATGACAAAGAAGTTGATTTACTACAGGTAAAAGTTTGGGGTCCAGGTGGATTACATCAACTCATTGAAGCATATGGTCAAGAGACCATGAATCTTTTGCACCTTTGAATTCTGATGTAGGAGCATTCAACTTCCAAGTTAAAATGTATTTTGACTAGAGTATGGGTCTTTTCATTTACCAAGGGAGTTGGTTCCCTACCTGTGTGATATTCTTTAATTTAATGTATTTTCCTAGAATAACTGTACATAAATGATTTAAGGTGAGGATTGATGTAATTAGATCTTCTCTAAATGATAGATCTCAAGAGTATTTGGGAGAGTTAGAGAAATTTGAGGGTTAGTTGGATTTATGAAAGTATTTAGTGGATCTAGGAAGTCTAAGATAGGATTTTGTTGCGAAGGTTGTGGATATGAACTAATTCGGACTCAAATCTATTATTGTGTGAATGCAATTAAATGTATGTAATTAGAGGAACAAAGGTCTCTGGTGAGACAAGATAGGAGGATTAGAGAAAATACTTGAGAGCTGAGGGTGGCCATAAGGCCAAAAGGGGCCGAATGATGTATTTCAAGACAAAGGAAATTTGTAATTGTTGTATTTAATATATAAGGATGCTCTGTTTATAGAAATTATGGTGTATATTTGAAATTACTCATTAAATTTTAATCGAAATCACAAGATACAAACTTACTCTAATTCTCTATGAAATTCAATTCACAATTTAGAACATGAATCATAAACATGCAATTAGAAATAACACACATGCACACCACATTTTTCCAGGGGAAAGTAATCTGTTAAAAAACCCTATGCCTGCTTGCATTAATTTGATGAATAAAGATGCATTACAATTTCTTTGCTCAACTGAGCACAACTTGCAAGTGAATAACCTATCTCTCTACTCACTAAGAAGCTCTAACCGAGACTTAGTCAATTTTTGCCTCTACCTGAGCCCATATTTCCTTGGATAATTCCATAAGGAATTAGGCCCCTATTATTTAGGAATTTCTCCAAAATGGATTGCGCAATTCCTAAGGTTGATCATCTGACTGCATGCAACACCTGTACACTCAAGACTACTCTACAACTGATGTTACACTACCTTGGAATCTCCACCACAGCTAGGGAACTTGAATTCTCTACATGCATTAGCTATTTAGGGTTGATTTATCAGTTAAGATCACTTAGTTAGACTGAAGTCTCACTATACAATTGACATTCCACTAGTTCCTCCAACAGTTAGAATTAGCTTAACTGATAACAAGTTGAAATAATTGATCTTGATTGCTACAAATTAGCAATCGCACATGCTTAAATAAACTCTAACTCCAACTTGAATTCACTGAGTTAAATGGGTGAAACAAGCCATGTCACACAAAAGTTAATGACATCCAAGTTGTTTGTTGATGTGGAAATTCAAATTTTCTCGATGTAATCAAGCCAAAATCAAATTGAGAATTTCTTACTACATTTTTAACACTCCCTCTCAACAAGCAAGCGATTATCAACCACCCCTATCGTGCACCTGTGGAACTCCAACTTCCCTCTTGATAAGGACTTTGTTAAAATTTCAACATCTTGTTCCTCTGTCGTAATGTATTATAACAACGTTATCCGTCTCTGCACAATCCCGTAAATGGTGATACTGGATATCAATATTCTTGGATTGATTGTGAAATACGGGATTATCAGAGAGATTGATGAAAATCTAAATATCACAGTAGATCATAGTTGGATCCATGATCTGACCAAATAGTCCTACAAGTATCTTTCTCATCCAGATTGCCTCACATGCTGATTGACTTGCAACCACGTATTATGATTCTGCCATGTTAGAGCCTAGATTTACCTCAGACTGAAGAGGTAAGCTTCTAGGTCCACATCAAACCATGCTCAGCCTCGTAGCTAGCCCTGCGAGGACAGGAGAGGGCTCTCTCCGGGTCAATCTCAGCTAAAGATAATTGATGGGGCTTGAGATGAAAAATTTGACAACTGATCTTAGGTTAGGTATGAAGTACAAGGATTTGATTTGATTTTTTTGAGGTTTTGTTGGAAAAGAGGGAAAGGAAATTTTGGGTGCGGGGATAAGGCCTAGTTTTTGCAGAGTTCTGATTGGGGCAAGGAAGGAAATTGTTTTGATGCTTTAGATTAAGTGAATGGATGGATTTAGACCAGTGAGGAGCTAAGGAGGGCAAGAGGGTCTCAAGAGTCCTCCTCAAACAGATGAAAACATGTAAAATTAAACAAAATATCAAGGCAGAGCACAACAATCTAATGAATTCTACCTTAATCACTCATTTGTTTAATTTCAGAAGAAAAGAGAAGGGAAATGTCATACATAAAAAATCATTGAACTTAAAAATACATAGAGAAAAACACCATCAAAACACAGAGCCACATGGATCCCAACAAGTGCTGCAAAACCCTGGTCCTTTACCAGAAATGTAGAAATCAAATGTACAATGGAGTGCCAAGCAATCCCAAGTGTCCAACCATGAAAATGACTTAGAAATTACATAATATAGACAAGCCAAACCAATTCCCTTGCCTCTAGGGGTCGAGATCATCATTCTAGGAGCTGTTTGAACCAATTCTAAACAAGGAACTGAAATCTAGGCAATCAAACAACTTGCCCCTATATGCTAGGAAACTGATTCTTTCATTTAATTTTCACTTTTTAGTGAATGAATCCTCTAAAACAAGTAAAAATGTGCCAATATAACATCATGGTCATCAAATTACATCATGAAAGATCAAGAGTAACATCAAAAAGTAAAAATAGTCAAAACAGGGCAAATTTCTGAGCTGAAAAGTGAAAATGAGGCCAAATTTCTCTATGCACCGCGCCCAAATTCTCTATGTGTTGCGCCACTTTGGAGCTGAGTTTGAGGCACTTCCTGAAGTCAAAATTGAGCTCATGATAGCTCGTTGGAAAGCCCTACCTGTCTACTTTCCAACCCAAGTATAATTTCTATATTTGGTGTCCATTTTTCCCTCCAAATGTCCAATCTCCCAAGACTGCTTCCTGTGTGTCAAAATAGGGGTAGTGAGGTCATTGTTTGAGTGTTTTTTGACTTTTTGAGGGCACAAAACCTGCCCAAATTTCTTGGCCATAGGTAGGAAAAAATAATTTACCATGAAAAATCTAGAAATTTAAAGTTTTTTGGATTTGGATCCCTCTAGCAAAAGCGAGCGCCACATGACGCGGCGCATAGGGAGGAAAACCCTGTGTTAAAATTTTTTGTGCGTAGCGCCTTTTTGAAGACCAGTTTTGAGGACCTTCCTGGTGTCCAAATTGGGTGCAGGATAGTGTGTTGGAAAGGTCATTGAGTCTAATTTCCAATCCAACTAGAATTTTTCAATTTGGAGTTCATTTTCCCTGTACAAATTCAATTCTCCCAAGACTGGTCAAAATGTGCCAAATGAGGTTGCCTCAGGGCAGAGTGTTGTTGTAATCAACTTCTGAAGATCTTAATAAACTCCAAATTGAGCTCATACTAGATCATTGGAAATATATTTGTGTCTACTTATCATTTGAATCAACAAGAAAGTCATTTGGCCAACCAAGTTAGGAGAATACTTGATTTTCCCAAGGTCACTTCAGAGCTGCCCCAATTCCCCCGAGGCAACTCTATTTTTGACATTTATCTAAAACCATGACACCTGTGTAAAACGTGAAGGAAATTTTTCTTCCTTGGCCTATTTTGGACAAAAACATCTCTCTTTTTTCCCAAATTCATCTTTCCTTACTCAGAAACATCATTTCAGTAAAACCTACCTCAATGTGTGGAACAGGGGATTTGTCGAAATGAAGGGAAATGAACGAGATAAGGAGCTTCTAAATTCTTGAGAAAATTTTTGGAAGTAGGGAGGGATGTTAGGAAGTAGGGGAAAGTGGAATTTCAAATATTGAGTGAGGGGAGGGGGTCCAAAAGGGCAAAACACAGGTCTAGCCTAGAAAATTGCCAAGTTGTAGCAAGAAACTAGGGTTTGTGGAAAAATGAGGAATTCGGGGGATCTCAGTGATGGGAAGTGTTTAATAGGGTATATTAAGGATAAGGGAAGGTGTATGAACATCAGGATACAAGTTTTATCGGTGATTTGACCATCCAAGAGAAATTGGCTTCAAAACCCTAGGAGAGGGAAATGACCTTACCTAGGTACAATTGAAGCATGAACAAGGCATAAAATAACCCAGTGGAACTTGGCATGATGATGAAAACCCTCTGAATGATGGTACATTCTGCCTAATGGTGACATGGAGCTCTTGGGACAACCATTAGGGTTTGGGAATTTTAAGTATGAGGCTAGGTTTTGGTGCATTTGGGATTTTGGGAAAGGGAACTTAGGATAAGAGATTAGTGATTTAAGGGGGTAGTGGAACTTAAGGAATAAGGGAATCAATGAAAAAGGGATAAGGGCGTAAACTTGGTGGAAAAATAGTCATCAAAACCCTAGGCAGCAATTTTTGTTGGAGGAACTTGAAATGATAGGGTTCAACTTCTTTAAGCAATCACCATGAAACAAGCAACATGAAGTAAGCACCCAACTTGGATAGAAAATGATAATGGAGGCTCTACCTGACAAATCCATGCATTTTTGGGTGATTTGAGCGATTTGGGCAAGTTCTAGCAATTTTTGAACCCTCTGTCTGTATGCGCCGCGCGGCCAGCCCAATGCGTCGCGCCTCACCAATGCGCCGTGCCCGTGTTAAAATGCACTGAGTTTTGAGGCCCAGTGCGCCGCGCCAGCTGTATGCACCGCGCCTCCTGCCCAGTGTGCCGTGCCTAGCAACTTAATGCGTTTTTCACCCAATTTCTCACTTGATTGCCTTGCCTTGCTTCTCTTTTACAAATGATCTTTTCAAATGAAGGAATTGCTTATAAACAAAGAGCCTTTGAGATTTTAGCTCATGAAACCCACTTTCATAATGTTTGCAGAACTTTGGCACTTTCACCTTTTAATCAAACTCTGATTTTGTTTCCATTTGATTTGTTGAACTGATGATGAATCTCTTTGTCTATTCTGCAGGGATGGATGTCATTGGATTTGGCAAAGGTGACCAGGGCTGCGCCTGAAGGACTTTACAACTGAAACAACTTTGAAAATCACATGATATTTATTACAAAAGACGAAATTTGGCAATTTTTCTTCAAAACAGAGTTTTGAAGAAAAGTCATGATCGAACAATATTATGATAAAATTTTGCAATGAAAACTTATTTTTAACCTCCCTCATCTGCCTGTGGACATTATTATACTTTTTGAAGACGAAACCCTAGACCTAATGACTAAAATGACCCTTTTGCTGACCAAGAGACCAAATAGGATTGTGAATGACATTAAAATTTATTTTGATGTATAGACACGGACCAGCAGATACATGACATGAGGGAGATGAGTGACAAGACCGTTCCGTCAGAAAATCGATGCTCCTAATGGAATGAAAATGACTGGACTGAATGAGACACCTAAAAATGAAATGCGAAAAAGAGTTTTTGATCTCTGATGAAGGGATGAATAGACCGACTCTAACATTGGCTCCAATGGGGATGGTAGCTCCTTGGAGGTGTCAAGAACTACATATCTTTGGAAGAGCAGACAAGTGCCTTCATCCATTGGGAAATGGAGTCAAAAACTCAAGCTGAAATGCATGATTAAAAACTGATGACTCAAAGACAAAAATTGACTCTCACTCAACTAAAAACTGACTCGATACTCAAACACAACCGAAAAACTAGAAATGATGCTCAAAGTAGAGCTTATTCATCAAAACCTACTCTAATATTTCTTTTCACCACTTGATCAAGTGAAATGGAACAACCAATACAACCATGTAAGCATTCCGACCTTCTGATGCACAGGAAAAGGGAAGAATCGAAAGGCAACTCCCATGGGAACTTGGAATCAAGTTGACTGCTGATAAACTTGCAAAGCATGAATTGACTAGATGACTTCAAGAATACTGCGAAAGGATCTTCATAAGCATAGCTATTGATTTCCATTAACACATTACTGCTCTGGTCCAAGTAATATTCATAGCTGGATTTTAAAATTTTCCTCACATCTGTGCTGTCTTTCTTTGGTGATTGCAGCAAGCTGTCAAAAGGATCCTGAATTTCGTGAATAGCCAAACTCTGTTGCTGATTCCAAATAGAACAAAAATATCCTTTATCAATCTCCTCATATGACTGCAAACTTTGATCTGAGCTTTGTAATGAAAAATCTGTTAAACAAGACAATGAAGGTGACCTTTGAATCAGATTATTATCAACATTTTCTTCTGTCACGTGGGTAACTAATGGGGGATAAATTTTACAGAAAACATCATCCAACACACGAGCAATAGGATCATCAAAAATTTGAGAAGATTGCTGCAATGTATCCATTAAAACTGTATGACATCCTACTGGTTGTTCATTTTTTTCTTTAGAGATATTACAAAGATTCTGTTTTATAAACTGAAATACTTCGAAACAAAAGGGTACACAATCCTCTTGCATCATTAAATCATGTATTTCGGCTTCTACGCCTTCATCTGTAATCTGACCTTCATCCTCAACATTAAAACCTAGAGATTATTGATTTCCTACAGGTTGCCCATTCGAAGATTTATTGTCCAATTTACCCTTCAAAAACTGAAATGATTCAAAACAGAAAGGTAGGGAGTCATCCTGTATCATTTGATCATATGTGCCAGCTTCCATGTCTTCATGTGCAACTTGACAATCAATGGCATTTGGGGGTTGGAAATCTGAATATGAGAAGTCTTGACCAAGGTTTTTATTGCCCTCAAGATGGTCCAAATCAAGACTTGTCGACAGTTGATTTTTGATTGCATGAATGTTGTCTCTGATGAATTAAAATGAATCAAAACAAAAAGGAAAAGATCCTTCACTTACTTCAAAATTTTCTGCACTTTCCTCGTCACTGTCATAGCTGATATGCATCGATTGATCACTGTACTCGAGCTACTAAAAGTTGACTTCTTCCTCCCACAAACTAGCTGCTGATTTGTCTGCAAGATTAGCTTCTGTTTGGAGAACATAATCATCATCATATTGATCAAACTGAGGCAAATCATCAGTATAAAAGACATTATCAAGCATACATGTCATATCAACAGATCTCTCTTCTCCAAGATGATCTATAAAACAATCATTACCAGACCTATGACAACTGGGATCAGAAAGTTCCTCTTCAATCAACAAGCCATGGGCTTGAACATCATAATCATTCCTTGCAGTGATCTTTTGCATAATCTCTTCCACTGCACTTACCATAGCGTCAAGATTTACCTCTAGAGATGTTGATTCCTCCTGATCTATGTTTTTCGTCTCTTCTTTTTTCAACCTTGCCCTTCGGCTCAGCAGATGAGCCTCTACATTTACTGCACTTTTCTGCATCTCTTCAAGTGTTGTAACATTCGTTTCTCTTAGCTGAAACTCCATTTCTAGATCAAAGGAATGCGGATAGTGCAAGAGAGAAGATCTAGGAGGAGGTCTTATATCAACCGGCATTGAATAATAAACTTGATTAAATCTGGCTGAAAACTGTTGTACTGTCTCCCCTGGCAATCTTTTCAGCTGGTTATACTCTTCTATAATCAAGAAAGGTTTTGTCTTACCACCCACCTGTCGAGGAAAACTTTGACGAACTGCTGGAAATCTGAGATGCTCGCATCAGGTAGGGTTTTGAACCAACTCTTGACTTTGCCTTGCAAAGAAAGAGCAAAAAGCCTTATACTGACATCTTCTTCATCAACTTCAAAAAGGTCTAGAAAAGTCTCAACATTCTGCACATGTTTCTCAGCGTTGACATTCTTACATTCACCGTCAAATCTTGGCAAATATAGGTAATAATTTGTAGGGAAAGCAAGGAGAACAGAAGGTAAAATAAGAGGTTTATACCTATCCGGGACTATAAAAGGTGTAGGAGTATATACATGAGCTACAGGATCAAGTTTGTTTTCTTTAGGCTCATCACGCTGAAGAGAGTCATCATGAGATGTGGGAAAAGTAAGGAGGCCATGATCAAAGGGAAACTCAGTATTTACACTTTTTGAATAGATCGAGTGAAGATTTTGATCACCTTTATCATACAACAGATTTTGAAAAACTTTCAGGACAGCTTCAAGAACAACAAAGAAGTAATTTGCAAGAAAGCAGACTAGATCCTGAATACAATTCCAATTTGGATACCCGAACTTTGTGTAAGATCCTTCCATTTTCTTAGAGAAGAGTTAGTCCTCTAGTGGAGTATTTACAGGAGTCACCAAGTGAATGATTTCAGCCTTCTTATGTTTGATCGTTGTCCACCATCAACCGTCAAATATAACTTGATACATGTACTGGGGTGATCATTTAGATCAGATGTTCAGTTTATAAACTAGACCGGAGATTGATTGAAGTAGATTTTATCTACTTGCGCTAATGCAAAGCAAAAGCATTTCAAAGGCTACCTGGCTAATCTTCAGGCTCCGTCTGTAGTCTACAAAGCCAAACAATGAAAATAAAATTTCTTCCCCAGTATGGTTGCCACTATGTTAGAGCCTAGATTTACCTCAGGCTGAAAAGGTAAGCTTCTAGGTCCACATCAAACCACGCTCAGCCTCGTAGCTAGCCCTACGAGGATAGGAGAGGGCTCTCTCCGGGTCAATCTCAGCTAAAGATAATCGATGGGGCTTGAGATGACAGATTTGACAACTGATATTAGGCTAGGTATGAAGTACAAGGATTTTATTTGATTTTTTGGAGGTTTTGCTGGAAAAAAGGGAAAGGTAATTTTGGGTGTGGGGATAAGGCCTAGTTTTTGCAGAGTTCTGATTGGGGCAAGGAAGGAAATTGTTTTGATGCTTTAGATTAAATGAATGGATGGATTTAGACCGGTGAGGAGCTAAGGAGGGCAAGAGGGTCTCAAGAGTCCTCCTCAAACAGATGAAAACATGTAAAATTAAGCAAAATATCAAGGCAGAGAACAACAGTCCAATGAATTCTACCTTAATCACTCATTTGTTTAATTTCAGAAGAAAAGAGAAGGGAAATGGCATACACAAAACATCAGTGAACTTACAAATACATAGAGAAAAACACCATCAAAACACAGAGCCACATGGATCCCAACAAGTGCTGCAAAACCTGGTCTTTCCATTGCCAAAAATGCAGAAATCAAATGTACAATGGAGTGCCAAGCAATCCCAAGTGTCCAACCATGAAAATGAATTAGAAATTACATAATATAGACAAGCCAAACCCATTCCCTTTCCTCTAGGGGTCGATCTCATCATTATAGGAGCTGTTTCAACCAATTCTAAACAAGGAACTAAAATCTAGGCAATCAAAGAACTTTCCCTTATATGCTAGGAAACTGATTCATTCATTTAATTCTCTCTTTTTAGTGAATGAATCCTCTAGAACAAGTAAAAATGTGCCAATATTACATCATGTTCATCAAATTATATCATGAAAGATCAAGAGTAACATCAAAAAGTAAAACTAGTCAAAACTGGGTGAATTTCTGAGCTGAAAAGTGAAAATGAGGCCAAATTTCTCTATGCACCGTGCCCAAATTCTCTATGCGTTGTGACACTTTGGAACTGATTTTTAGGCACTTCCCGAAGTCCAAATTGAGCTCATGATAGCTCGTTGGAAATCCCTTCTTGTCTACTCTCCAACCCAAATGGAATTTTTAGATTTGGTGTCCATTTTCCCTTCCAAATGTCCAATCTCCCAAGATTGTTTCCTATGTGCCAAAATAGGGGCAGTGAGGTCATTTTTTGAGTGTTTTTTGACTTTTTGAGGGCACAAAACCTGCCCAAATTTCTTGGCCATAGGTAGGAAAAAATAATTTACCATGAAAAATCCAGAAATTCAATTTTTTTTGGATTTGGATCCCTCTAGCAAAAGAGAGCGCCACGTGGCGCGGCGCATAGGGAGGAAAACCCTGTGTTAAAAATTTCTGTGCATAGCGCCTTTTTGCAGACCAGTTTTGAGGACCTTCCTGGTGTCCAAATTGGGTACGGGATAGCTCGTTGGAAAGGTATTTGAGTCTACTTTCCAAACCAACTGAATTTTTCAATTTGGAGTTCATTTTCCATGTCAAAAGTCAAATCTCCCAAGACTGGTCAAAATGTGCCAAATGAGGCTGCCTCAGGGCAGAGTGCTGTTGCAGTCAACTTTTGAAGATCTTCCTCAACTCCAAATTGAGCTCATACTAGCTCATTGGAAATATACTTGTGTATAATTATCATTTTACTCAACAAGAAAGTCATTTGGCCAACCAAGCTAGGAGAAAACTTGATTTTCCCAAGGTCACTTCAGAGGTGCCTCAATTCTCTCGAGGCAACTGTACTTTTGACATTTCTCTAAAACCATGACACCTGTGTAAAACGTGAAGGAGATTTTTCTTCCTTGGCCTATTTTGGACAAAAACCTCTCTCTCTTTTCCCAAATTCATCTTTCCTTGCTCAGAAATATCATTTCAGTAAAACCTACCTCAATGTGTGGAACAAGGGATTTGTCGAAATGAAGGGAAATGAAGGAGATAAGGAGCTTCTAAATTCTTGAGAAAATTTTGGGAAGTAGGGAGAGATGCTAGGAAGCAGGGGAAAGTGAAATTTAAAAGATTGAGTGAGGTAAAGGGGTCCAAAAGGGCAAAACATAGGTCTAGCCTAGAAAATTGCCAAGTTGTAGCAAGAAACTAGGGTTTGTAGAAAAATGAGGAATTCGAGGGATCTCAGTGATGGGAAGTGTTTAATAGGGTATATTAAGGATAGGGGAAGGTGTATGAGCATCAAGATTCAAGTTTTACTGGTGATTTGACCATCCAAGAGAAATTGGCTTCAAAACCCTAGGAGAGGGAAATGACCTTACCTAGGCGCAATTGAAGCATGAACAAGGCATAAAATAACCCAGTGGAACTTGGCATGATGATGACAACCCTCTGAATGATGGTACATTCTGCCAAATGGTGACATGGAGCTCTTGGGGCAGGCATTAGGGTTTTGGAATTTTAAGTATGAGACTAGGGTTTGGTGCATTTGGGATTTTGGGAAAGGGAACTTAGGATAAGGGATTAGTGATTTAAGGGGGTAGTGGAACTTAAGGAATAAGGGAATCAATGAAAAAGGGATAAGGGAGTAAACTTGGTGGAAAAATAGTCATCAAAACCCTAGGCAGCAATTTTTGTTGGAGGAACTTGAAATGATAGGGTTCAACTTCTTTAAGAAATCACCATGAAACAAGAAACATGAAGTAAGCACCCAACTTGGATAGAAAATGATAATGGAGGCTCTACCTGACAAATCTGTGCATTTTTGGGCGATTTGAGCGATTTGGGCAAGTTCTAGCAATTCTTGAACCCTTTGTCTGTATGCGACACATGGCCAACCCAATGCACTGTGCCTCACCAATGCACCGCACTCGTGTTAAAATGCACTGTTTCGAGGCCCAGTGCGCTGCGCCTCCTGCCCAGTGCATCACGCCTAGCAACTTAATGCGTTTTTCACCCAATTTCTCACTTGATTGCCCTGCCTTGCTTCTCTTTTACAAATGATCTTTTCAAATGAAGGAATTGCTTATAAACAAAGAGCCTTTGAGATTTTAGCTCATGAAACCCACTTTCATAATGTTTGCAGAACTTTGGCACTTTCACCTTTTAATCAAACTCTGATTTTGTTTCCATTTGATTTGTTGAACTGATGATGAATCTCTTTGTCTATTCTGTAGGGATGGATGTCATTGGATTTGGCAAAGGCGACTAGGGCTGCACCTGAAGGACTTTACAACTGAAACAACTTTGAAAATCACATGATATTTATTACAAAAGACGAAATTTGATGATTTTTCTTCAAAACAGAGTTTTGAAGAAAAGTCATGATCGAGCATTATTACGATAAAATTTTGCAATGAAAACTTATTTCGAACCTCCCTCATGTGCCTGTGGACATTATTAGACTTTTTGAAGATGAAACCCTAAACCTAATGGCTAAAATGACCCTTTTGCTGACCAAGAGACCAAATAGGACTGTGAATGACTTTAAAATTGATTTTGATGTATAGACACGGACCAACAGATACATGACATGAGGGAGATGAGTGACAAGACCGTTCCGTCAGAAAATCGATGCTCCTAATGGAATGAAAATGACTGGACTGGATGAGACACCTAAAAATGAAATGCGAAAAAGATTTTTTGATCTCTGATGAAGGGATGAATAGACCGACTCTAACATGCCGAGCGGAGCGCCACCTTTCTTTGCTTCCTATTGTACCAGGAAACTGCTACAAACCTAACACTTAAAATTCCACTTGATGTAATCTTTCGAGAAAATGGAATCCCTACCCATTCTACATCTATGAATCCACACAACTTCACTACCTCTGTCTGTCTGTACCAAATTCCAAAATGGATAGTGCCTCCGAGGTACCATAAAACATGCTTAGCTGTCTTCCAAAATAATTTGGTTGGTATAACCATAGCTTGGATTAGCTAGTTGAATACATAGAAAATATTTGGTCGTGTTTTCACAAGATACATCAGTGAACCCACTAATTGTTGATAAATAGTAGCATCCACTTCCTCACCTGAAGTGGCATCCTCCTTCCTCTAGTTGGTCGCTAGAGGTGTCTCCATGGGTTTACAACTCTCCATGTAGAATCTTTGTAGTATCTCATTTCCATAATTTCCTTGAGACACAAATAGTTCCCCATTGCCTTTCCATACTTCCAAACTAAGGAATTAGTACATGAGACACATGTCCTTCATTTCAAATTCCCTTGTAAGGCCCTCCTTGCAAGATTTGATCAACTGCTCATCACCAATTAAAATAAAATCATCAACTTATAAGACAATTATTAAAATTTACCTTCTACTAATATGTGATAGAGGTTTGCATTCGCTTTACTTTTGGTGAAGCCCAAACTGGTGAGATAACTATCGATCCTGGTGTACCATGCACAAGGTGCTTGTTTGAGACTGTACAACGCTCACTTGAGTTTGCACACATGAGACTCTCGATCAATTATATCAAAATCTTCTGGTTGATAGATGTACACCTCCTTCTTAATAATCCCATTAAGAAATGTTGTTTTTACATCCATATAGTGGATCTTCCACCCCATTTGTGCAAACAGAGCAAGAATTGCTCTAACAGATGAATACCTTGCTATAGGAGAAAATGTCTCCTCATAGTCAATTCCCTCAACTTGAGACAATTTTTTGGCCACAAATATGGCCTTATACTTATATTTGCTTTTGTCTGTTGCATGCTTAACATTGAAGATCCATATTGAACCCACAACTGATTTATCTTCTAGTCTTAGAACCACTTCCCAAACATTGTTCTTGACAATGGATTCATATTCTTACACTATTGAAACAACCCATTCAGGTTGATCTAATGCTTCCTTGAAAAAGGATGGCTTAGTCTCTATAGGCTCACTCATTAGAGCCATGTAGCCAGTGTACCATTCATGTGACCTTCTCTACCTGCACAAATTTGAGGGGTCTCTTACATTCTCCCCTACATCCTGCACAAGTCTACTAGCTTCCCTGGTTCTTTTTGTACCTTCTATGGATGGTTCTACTTGAGTGGATGTATCCACTCTCTGCTCCTCAATTTTTGGCTGCTCCAAAAATTCCCGAGGCTCCTCATTTGGAGTTAAAATCTCCTCTTCTAGTGGGATCTGAAGCTCCCTCTAAAGAAAGAACCACATCACTTTCTCCTCATTAAACTTTACATCACTTCGCACAACTATCATTCTTAGGATGACAAGTATACACGGTAGTGTTGGCTTGTATGGGCCTGACCCAGGTTTAGAGGTGATTTAGCCAAGCAAATCCTGGTACTACTGGCCCTTTCGGCAACATTCCATGGAGCACGGACTGAGGTCTCACCTGAAGTAGTATGGGAGAGTGCTAAAACTAGGTTTCTGCACCCTTGGGATGTTTGATGGGCTTCTGGAGGTCCGTGGTCTGACCTATTGCTACGCGCACTTGCGATCCCTTCGCAACTTGCGGTGTGGCTTCCGCGCAACCATACTCGGGGCGCGATCCGTATAATACCCAAGTCTCTAGCTAATTAACCAATTACTTAACTTGTGTGTGTAAGAGTTATGGTTATTACAGAATATTCACCAATCATATCAGTGTGCACGATACATAAACCAATACAAACATAAAGAAGATAATGCACAACAAATACATAGAAATAGGAATCAACTTATCTTTTATTAATCTTCAATCTTTCTTACAATCTCGACATTGCCTTGCACACTCACTTGTAGGGGTCTGTGCACTCAGCTGTGGACTCTACTAGGCCTTTGCACACTCAGCTGCAGAGCCTCTTCCTACTACTATGATCCAATACACTTAGAATCCTACTCTAAACTCGAACCATTCCTTCACTACTTACTCTATCATCAACTATCTTTACAACTTAGAGCCTCTCTCTATTTATAGAATCCCATGGTCCGCAGACCATGGGTAGGCTGACATGACTTTACATTACACTACATGACTTTAGGGCGGACAACCCTACGACTTAACCTCTACTTCACGCTCCGCACCCGAAATTCGCGGAGTCTTACAAAACCTTTGACCAAAACTTGGGCCTTGAGCCCCAAAGCCTACTATGGGGGGATTCCATGCCCAACAGGTAGTCGTGAAGAGTTTTTGTGTAGCCCACAAATACCCCAACTCTATTGTTGGCTCAAGCTTATTCCTTGATTGTTTGGAGATGTGACAGTAAACAGAGGCTATAAAAATCCTCAAGTGAAACACATCCAGCTTCCTCCCTGATAAAGCCTCCTTTGGTGTAATCATACCAAGAATCCGATGAGGACTTGGGTTCTACAAGTAGACTATTGTGTTACATCCTCAGCCCAAAAATGCAGTGGTATGCCTTGTTCATGTAACATAGCTCTCACAACTCCCACAATGCTATGGTTCTTTCTCTCATCCACTAATCCAGGTGGATTTTGGTGGCCACCCGCGAAGTCCACTTGGGCCCCCACCATTATTTCTTTCAACTTTTCAGTTTACTTAATTGTAGCACAATTTACTATTTTAGCAATTTTTCGGGTTGTGAATTTCCGGAACCGTTTTGAGGCCCTAAACAACGTCTTTTGGGAAAACTGGGAGAAACATGGGTTTATGGACTGATGTTTCTTTTCCCAAAGTTGTAGTTCTCGGATAGATCTTTCTAATGAGATATTGTACGCGTCAAATGGAGATCGTATGCCAAAGTTACGACCTCGGGAAGTTCATGTACCAATTTACCCAAACGGGGCCCATAGTTTGGTGTTTCATCTTCTAGGGTTAGGTTTTTGGATGTTTAGGGTTTTCCATTATTTCTGAACAATAAATAAGCCTTCGAGCCTCATTTTAACATAGTTCAGAGGCATGTAGCTGCCACATCTCTTCTTAGAGGTAAGCGACCATCGCTCTAGCTAGTTTATTTCCATTTCTGTTTGTAAGCATATTTTAGTATTTTACAGTAATGAAATGAAATATTATTTCTATTGCATCTCTATATGTATGGTTATATCTATAAGTTTTTGCGTTCCTATTTAAATCTGGATCAGTGGTATTAGAGCGGTCTGCTCTTTCCCTATCTTTCTTCACATGTCCCCAACGAGGTCGGGATATAAGGAGTTAGGGCTTGAACTAGTCGAAACTTTGCAAGACCAACCTCACAAATCCCGACGGCCTCCCATGGTAGATGAAAAGAAAGATGAGCGGCCAGGAGATCCTATCAAAATATTGCTCGAAGAGGCCCTTGAGCAACAAAGGAATGTGATGATGGACAACTTTGCCCAAATCCTTCAGCGGCTACCTAGGGGCGACACATCTACTTCTGGTAGTTACTCTGGAAGCGCCACACCCTTTAAGGTACAAGTTAACTTTGACATTCCCATATTTGAGGGTCAGATAGATGCAGATGCTGTAGATAAATGGTTAAATATACTAGAAGGGTATTTTTCTGTTCATGATTTTTCTGACCGGGAAAAGATTACTTTCGCTCTTCTCAAAGCCACCCCCCACGTCAAGGACTGGTGGGAAACCTACTGCGAGTAGAAGGATGAAAGTAAAACCTCACTGTTTTCAGCTGCACCCACTTGGAATTCATTTTGGACTGCCATCAAGGAGCAGTACTACCCTGTCGGAAGCTATGAGGATCAATACATAAAGTGGACCATGCTGCGACAGGGAAGGGACCAAGACGTGCCAGAGTTTACCAATATTTTCCATACCCTTTGCACGAAGTTGAGTATCAAGGATTCAGAGCAGAATTTGGTACTCAAATACCATGGCTTCCTGCACAAGTACATCTAGGAAGAAATATAATTCCTGAACATCTCCTCATTCGACACGACATACCAATATGCCGTCAAGATCAAGCAAAAGTTTAAACAGAAGAAGTGAGACTTTGGATCTATGAATCTGAAGCAAGGGAAAGGTGCCCCCAAACTGTAGAACAAAGGACAAAGCCTAGGCGAGGTGACCCAAGACATCCCGTCAAAGCTGCAAGGAAAGAACAACGTTGCAAAGCCAAAAAAGGACACGGGAAAGTGGTGTGGGTTCCATAAGAGCTCCACTCACAACACAAGTGAGTGTCAGGCCAAGCAGTCGCTGGTAGTTGAGCTAAAGGTTTCAGAATCAAATGCATGTTCCAACTTTGAGTCAGAACCTGATAAGGGGAATGACAAAGGGAAGTAGATTATCAATGCAAAACCCAACACCACTGTTGCCACCATGAGGATCCAAAAGGAGGAACCCGAATATCCAGACGAGAACGAGCGTCTCTTCCACTCCTAGATGTGGGTAAAAGGCTCCCCGCTATAGTTCATTGTCGACAGTGGGAGCCAAAAGAACCTCAGTTCGGCAGAGGTCATGAAGCAGCTGGGCTTATTGACCACAACACATCCACAACCATACACCATCAGGTGGCCTGACCAAGGATGGGATCTTCGTGTGAGCCAACAGTGTCGCCTTCCATACAATATCAGGCCCTTCATGGATGAGGTATTGCGTGACGTTTCTCCCCTTGATGTTTGTGATGTATTATTAGGAAAACCATACTTGTGGAAGAGACATGCTGTGTATGAATCAAGGCCCAGTGCTGTTATTGTTACTTTGGGAAATAAGTTGTACAGGATATCAGAGGTAGCACCACCTACCACAATCTCTTTGGTTACTGCAAAACAATGCAGTAAGCTCATTTCTAAAACCGGGAAATTTGTTTTCTTGATGATACGCCCTTAAGGAAAGAAGAAGACGGTGGCAACAACCTCTAGACAGGGACCCTACGCACGACAACTATAGATGGACAAGGTTGTGGAGGAGTATCAGGACATATTCAGCTCCCATGCAGGGGTTCCTCTGCACTGTCAGGTCAAGCACTCCATCGATCTGACCCCAAGTGCGCCACTACCCAATGGACCAATCTATTGGCGCTCCATTCTAGAGAATGATGAAATCAAGAGGCAGATTCAGGAGCTGTTGTAGAAAGGTCACATCCATCTGAGTTCATCGCCTTGTGGGATCCCGATCATGTTGGTACAGAAGAAGGATGGGACTTGGAGACTCTGTATTGACTATCGGGCACTGAACAAGATCACTGTCTGTAATAGGTACCCGATCGCATGGATTGATGACCTCCTGGACCAACTGAAGGGGACAAAATATTTCAGCAAGATTGATTTGAAGTCAGGATATCACCAAGTACCAATTGAACCCTTCGATGTGTGGAAGACTATCTTCAAAGCCAAGTAGGGCCTTCTCGAATGGTTGGTTATGCCTTTCGGATTGAAGAATTCTCCTGAAACATTCATGAGGCTAATGGATGACATCTTGTGGCCATTCACCAACTCATTTTTAGTGGTATACTTGGATGACATCCTGATCTTCAGCCAGAGTTTGGAAGAGCACCTCTACCACATCCAACAGGTTCTCCAAACACTGCGGAAACACAAGTTATGAGCCAATTTGGAGAAATGCACTTTGGGCATGACCCAAGTTCAATATTTGGGATACATTATTGATGAAAAGGGGGTGCATGTGGATCCAGCCAAGCTCCAAGTCATTTGGGATTGGCCATCTCCAACCACTCTGACAGAGCTCGGCAACTTTCTAGGTCTTGCTAACTTCTATCGCAGGTTGGTGTTGGGATTTTCTCATATCACTTGGCCCTTGAGTCAAGTCACCAAGGGAGGAGCGAAAGCAAAATTATTTTGGTTTGAATCTCAACAGAAGCCATTCACAGAGTTGAAAGATTGCTTATGCTCGGCACCAGTGTTTGCATTATCAGACTTGCAACAACCATTTGAGGTTTAGACAGATACCTCTGACTATGCTATTGGGGTAGTCCTTACTCAACACGGGCATGTAGTGGCATATCATAGCAAGATAATTTTAGAAATAGTCCAGAAGTATCCCACTTATGAAAAAGAGATGTATTCCATCGTGCAGGCCTGCCGAAAATGGAAGCATTACATTTTGGGGAAGGAAACGGTCATCCACATAGACCACTGACCCTTGCAGTTCATACAGACCCAAGGAAATTGTAGAATGATTGCCATCATAAGTGGTCCACATACCTGCAACAGTTTCATTTGAATATTAAGTATAAGAAGGGCAGCACCAATAATGTTGCAGATTGCCTCAATCAACCTCTGATCATGGCGTTAACCATCGTGGTCAATTCTTGTGGGCACGAGACTTCTGATTGGCCACTTCTATACAAAAGTGAACTAGAATTCGGCCACACATACCAGACACTCTTGGAGGGTCAACATGTTCTAGATTTTCACCTCCAAGCTGCCCTGTTATGTCACCTGGGTCAACTTTGTGTTCCTTCAAGTTGGTGTGCCAAGATGATTGGGAAGCACACTACAGTCAGGCCGCTCGGAATTTTGGGGTTGAGAAAATGGTGGCAGTACTGTAGAAGTATTTCTATTGGCCAAATCTTTGACAGGATGTTGGGAAGTACATCAGATCATGCATTGCCTATGCCATTGCCAAACCAAACATCAAGAATAAATTCCTCTATACCTCGCTGCCTACCCCTAGTCGACCTTGGGAATCCATATCCATGGATTACATCTTGGGCCTTCCTTCTACTAAGCATGGAAATGACTGTGTTTTTGTGGTCGTCGATAGGTTCTCAAAGATGGCCATTATAACGACCTGCAACAAGAATATCATAGCAGAAGCCATTGCTAAACTCTTCTTTGAAAAAGTGTGGGTACACTTTGGGATCCCGCAGTCTATCATCTTAGATCGGGACAACAGGTTCCTCAATACATTTTGGTCCAGTCTCTAGTTGATGTTGGACACTGAACTCACTAAGTCCATAGCCTTCCATCCTCAAACTGATGGCTAGACAGAGGCTCTCAACAGGATGATCGTACACATTCTGTGCATGTACAACTCAAAGCATCCATGCACATGGGATGAGAGCCTCCCCTATGTTTAACACAACTACAACCCGTCTCTCCACAACTCGACTAGCCATAGCCCTTTTCTGGTGGGCTTGCGATTCCAACCACTATGCCCCATTGATGTGGCCATGCCATTTGTAGCTACTCATGTAGATTCGGCTCATGTCCAGTTCGAAATAGATAAGGCAAATAACTTCATTGAGGACATCCAACATATTCGCCAGGCACTAAGCACTCACTAGGCACTTGAACCTCGCTATTCGAAGACAAATAAAACCAATCTCACGTGCTAAAAAGCAATAGCTAAGGAATATCTTTATGGTAATGGAAACCAGGCCACTGTACCAGATGGGAATCCTACACCAAATAGTGTGAGGTCTAGTTGGGACTTCATACTGGGGAGATCCCCTAAATGTTGGTGGGTCCAGCACCATCAACATTTATGGTGCTAGAAGGAGGGACAGATGACAAGCTAAGTCCTCGCAAACTGTTTTGAATGTCTACATACTTATCATGACTAAACACATAATTTCTCTTCCGGAGTGTATGTCTTATGGAAACGATTTTGAAATCTCGGAAGATCTTTGGAATAACTTGTCACGTAAAACATACGATGGTGGAGGCCAATTAGCCTTAATTAGACACATAATTGAAGTTGTAGGCTCCAATGAAAGGAATGAAATCTTTGAGGATTACATGACCTACGTACTGTTCACATACACACTTCAAGGGCACCCATTGCATTGGTATGCCATGCTACCCAAAAAATCTATTCTCTTTCCATCATTTGATCATAGAGTAGATTGTGCTTTCAATCATTTTGACCATAGCGCACTCAATAAAGGAATTTTGAAATTACGAAAAGCACCTGATGAATCCGTTGAACAATTTTACATGCGCTTTCGTAATCTTGCATATTGATTTCTTGAAGATGAAATTGATTGGGAATTCCTCAATCGAAGATTTAACCATCTTCTTTACATATCCGAAAATCCGCAACTCTTAGAATCATTCAAACCCCTCCTAGCATACTTCGGTGATGGAGTTGCACAATCACAAGTGGACACAGTTGCTATCACAAGTGACTGTTTTCCTTCCCCTCATCAAACAACTCTGCCCCCACAAAGTGATGTGGAAGAACATGCACACACATTTGTTGAATTGTCACATCCTCCTACCCCACCTTCTCTTGATATTTTCACATATTTGGTTTGCAAGCCTACTGGTTGTCATATGGACTTGTTACCCCAACCTTCATCCCAGCATTCTGTTGATCCTCTGGATTGAACTATATTGTGTTCTTCCGTTTTGGACTCCACACTTGTTGTGAATGAGGATCAAGTTGTCGACGAAGTTGGTGTTGTGAAGCCAACCTGCATTATCATACATGATGAGTGTGTGCAAGAATCTAAAGAAGAACCTACGGTTCCCTTCCAAGGGAGTTGGTTCCCTACCTATGTGAAATTTTTTAATTTAATGTATTTTCCTAGAATAATTGTACATAAATGATTTAAGGTGAGGATTGATGTAATTAGATCTTCTCTAAATGAGAGATCTCAATATTATTTGGGAGAGTTAGAGAAATTTTATGGTTAGTTGGATTTATGAAAGTATTTAGTGGATCTAGGAAGTCTAAGATAGGATTTTGTTGAGAAGGTTATGGATATGAACTAGTTCGGAATCAAATTTCTATTATTGTGTGAATGCAATTAAATGTATGTAATTAGAGGAACAAAGGTCCGTGGTGAGACATGATAGGAGGATTAGAGAAAATAATTGAGAGTTGAGGGTGGCCATAAGGCCAAAAGGGGCCGAATGATGTATTTCAAGCCAAAGGTCATTTGTAATTGTTGTATTTAATGTATAAGGATGCTCTGTTTATAGAAATTATGGTGTAGATTTGCAACTACTCATAAAATTTTAATCAAAATCATAAGATACAAACTTGCCCTACTTCTCTATGAAATTAAATTCACAATTTAGAACAAGAACCATAAACATGCAATCAGAAATAACACACATGCACACAATATTTTTATAGGGGAAAGCAATCTTTTTAAAAACCATATGCCTACTTGCATTAATTTGATGAATAAAGATGCATTACAATTTATTTGCTCAACTGAGCACAACTTACAAGTGAATAACCTATCTCTCTACTCATTAAGAAGCTCTAACCCAGACTTAGTCAATTTATTCCTCTGATTGAGCCCATATTTCCTTGCACAATTCCCTAAGAAATTAGGTCCCTATTATTTAGGAATTTCTCCAAAATGGATTGCGCAATTCCTAAGGTTGATCATCTGACTGCATGCAACACCTGTACACTCAAGACTACTCTACAACTGATGTTACACTACCTTGGAATCTCCACCACAGCTAGGGGACTTGAATTCTCTACATGCATTAGCTATTTTGGGTTGATTTATCAGTTAAGATCACTTAGTTAGACTGAAGTCCCACTATACAACTGACCTTCCACTAGTTCCTCCAATAGTTAGAATTAGTTTAACTAAAAACAAGTTGAAATAACTGATCTTGATTGCTACAAATTAGAAATCGCACATGCTTAACTAAACTCTAACTCCTACAACTCGAATTCACTGAGTTAAATGGGTGAAACAAGCCATGTCACACAAAATTTAACTGCATCGAAGTTGTCTATTGATGTGGAAATTCAAATTTTCTTGATGTAATCAAGGCAAAATCAAATTGAGAATTTCTTACTGCATTTTTTAACACTCCCTCTCAACAAGCAAGGGATTATCAACCACCCCTATCATGCACCTGTGGAACTCTAACTTCCCTCTTTACAAGGCCTTAGTTAAAATTTCAACATCTTGTTCCTCTGTCATAATATATTGTAGCAACATTATACACCTCTACACACAATCCCGTAAAAAAATCATCTTGTATTAGCCCATGGTATTTACCCTTAGTTTTCGAGGGAAAATAATAAAATAGGGTCTTTAGAGAGTCCATTAAGCATATAAAAGGGGATAGAAGCTAAGCATTTAGATCATTCAGGTTTATCTATCTTGTTGTGTTTTTCTTGAGAGCTTGGCGTGGCAAGTTTTAGTTTGATCCTAGGGACAAAAACTCGTGGGTGTTATTTTGTCTGGTGGATCCATCCAGGGTCCATGATTGTAATTCAGTGCATTTATCTCCTCTTTTGATAAGCATAATTGCATGCCATTGCAGGGTAATCAAATTTATTGTATGGGCATGTAACATTTTCTTTAGTTATTAATATAAATAAAGGTTGCATTTCCAAATCCCATTGTGTTTAGTGTTTTGATTGCAATTATTTTTAACTAGAACACCTAGATGTGTCAAATCGGTTGATTATTTCATTGTTCGGGATATTATAGATGAGTACAACATGGTTGACCAAAGAGACACAATCCATGATCCAATCAACCATGCTTTTCCTCAGATCGATTTTGAACGGGACCATACGTAGATATGTATGAGCCTACACAATCATAGTCTTTATGAAGGTCTAACTTGAGAATCAGTGTTTCTTTCTTGTAGGCCTTTATAGAGTGAATGCATTCTTGGGAAATGGAAATTGCATCATGTATTTTCCAATTATGAAGAAACCCAACTTTCTTGTCTGTAATGAAGTTAGATAGCTTCTCTTTAACTATGAGAGGAATAATCTTTGATGTCAATTTATATGTTATCTTACATAAAGAAATAGGATGAAAATCCCTGAAAGTATTTGGATCATAAGACTTTGGGATAAGTTCCATAAACGTTGAGATAATCACTCTATCTGCAATACAAATCCTTCTTGATTCTTCCACATTACGCAGAAGGTCCATACCCATAAAATAAAGAAAATATAGATATTTCAACCATCCATCCATCAGGACCAGAGCATCTATCTCTAGAGAAGGATTTCAGAACACTGGTGATTTCCTCCATGGGGATAGGCTTGTCAATGTCAAGGTTATTTGATTCAGAGAACCTAGTAGGATAAAGTTCAATTAACTGAATCTTGTTCTCATTGTCCACATTAGATCTTTCTATAAAAATCCCTTGAAAGTATTTGACCACTTCCTTCTGAATATCCCCAATATTGAACACCAGATACCCAAATTTTGATTTTATTTTCCAAATAGTGTTTATACCCGCTCGAAATCCAAATAGCATGACTTTTTAAATGCCATGGTTATCCCTTGGTCTTCAAAATTTTCCTTTTTTTCAATTCCAACTCCTTTAGGAATGCAACCATATCTTGTTCTAGACATATGAGATCTAAGAAACTATGGATATAAGTCATCTCCTTTCGATATACATAGTTTTTTCTATCTCTTCTAATCCCTAAAAAGCTTCATAAGACCCCACAATTTCTCCATTATTAAGTGCATAGCCGAGCAACCTTGTATTTATTCAAAATACCTTTGTTCAAAAGACCTAGAGGATTCACATACAAGCTAGCAAAATTATATATCCTCCAACCAAGTCCAATTGAATCTTATAGGGAGGCCTATCCACGATTTTTCAACCTTCCACTGAAGTATGATGGTCACATTATCTGATAATCTTACTTATGAGACCGATGATTGTGCATATCCAACTGATTCCACTGTATTCTCATGTAACATGAATTTTTCTAGTCTTGCCAATATACTTTGAATCTACCCACCCATTGTTTTAGGTAAGAGAAATGGGCTCTAGTTTAATATATACTAAATGATTATCATAGAAAATATCCTTGAAGAAAGTTGCCAGTCCATCCACATGACGTTGCCAGCCCGTCCACATGACATTTAGTACCCAAAAATTCCTCCCCTGAGATCGTCAAATTGAAGTCACCTGCAATGATCAACGAGCCTACTTTCAGAATACCACATGCATCCATCCTCAGCCAAAACTCGTTTATGTTTTGATATGGAGTGTACATGTTAAGTAGATGGATACAGAATTGGAATCCACGCACATGCCCAACTATAAGATACCCAAAAAAAAATCGTAGGCCTTATAATTACAACAAGAAGGGTCCCAAGTAGCTAGCATACCTCCAAGACCTCTTGACATACCACATGATCTAATTGAAGCTAGATACCATCTAGGGAAAATGGATAGAAAATAATGTTTGACACACCATATATGCCATCATCTCTTTGATTAATACAATCTTCAGTCATACAAAGTGAATAAGATGTTGTAGGGAAATTTTCTTGGAAGAATCCCCAAGCCATCGAATATTAAGAGAGAGGAAATTCATGATGGCACATGGTCAGTGGGCACATGCTCTCTAAGGGCATGATTAGACATAGATTCTAAAATGGGAATTTTGCACAAAGCTTCATCATCTCCGAAATTCAAATTTCTGGTATTCGATCCATCCTACGAAGAATGAGGAGTTTTGAGGGGTTAGATCCATCCAAAGAAGAATGAGGAGTTAATTTGTTAACGATAAAAGGTTAATTTTTTAAAAAGGTAATTATTTTTTAAGTTTTTCAAATGTGAATTTTACATTGCACTCATTTTGGGCAAATAAGTAGATTTTCTTATCTTTAGGCATACTCATAATTTTGATAGTGGCAAGTGTAGAGGATCATATATGGTCCTAAGGGGAAATAGAAAATAAAACTTACAAAGATATTTGAAATGGAAACTGACAACAATGTGATAGTGCACCAAGGCCTAATAATGCTCAAAGGGAAAGGATTTTACAAAGTAATAATGTTTTACAAAGTAATAGTGGTTGTTGATTCATATTCAATTATTCTTCTATCTAGTTCTACGTGTGGGTTTACTATTGTCTTTGCTTTCCAAGCTCAATGTCACTATCTATAGTCAATATATTGGAATCTATAATGTTAATGAAGTGAGACCAAGGTTCAAACTAAGGAAAATTAGCTGGGGATTTTTTCAAGTCAGCATGGAGTGGTAATTTGGCTAGGGCCATTTGAGTTTAGCATTGTTATTTTTTTGTAGAAAAAAGGTTCATGGAAATTGTAAGAAAAATTGGACTATCCTACCCGAGCTAGTGGAGGTTAAATGATGCTTTAAGCATTGTGAGCATAAGGTTATTGAGGCATAGTGTTGTCTAATGAATTCCACTCTCAAATGGAATCATTGGAAACATATTTGGGATACAAAGTTAGAGTTGAGAGCTATGTACAAGATCAATGGTAGGTGGAAATAGCCACTCAACCAAGTAAGAAATCACTACCTCCATACACATTAAAAGGAAAAAATATTTATAATTACAATTAAAAATTAGTTCTTTACACTTATGCCTTTACCTCCTCTAGGAGGTGATATAATTTTCCCCAAAAAGAGTTATTATTTCTATAAGAAACTCCTCTCATCATGGCTTTTCTTTAACCAAGTACATAGACATAGACAATCAATTCTCCCTCCATCCAAATTTGGTAGATTTGTAGGTGAAGTTACCATATGAATAGTCATCAATGGAAATGCACTCCATGGAAAATACTCAAGAGACTTAATTAGGTGTGGTAGTAGATTCCCTTTGAGGGTAAATTTCCTATTTATTTTTTATATTCCTTATGTAGTTTAGATACTCTATGAATATGTAAAGAAATATTATTGTCATGTTTACTAAAATAAGACTTAGGTAGGTAAGTTTTATGTAAAAAAATATGACTGTCATGCGTATTAGTCCCCACTTTTCATCTATGTAGGGACTATAATGCAAGGATCATAACGATCGATAGATTGTTTGACCCGCGATTAATTTCACATTTGACTAAAAAAAATTCAATTCACCAATGCTTAAACCAATGTTTATGATGCAAATAAAATATATCCCATTTATATAATAGAATTCTCTCAATTGTTATTGGAGATGATATTTTGGGGTCTTATTGGAAACTTCACAAATCTCAATGTATACTTTTGATTTAAAAGTTTGGATTGGTCAAAGTTTGTTGGGATATTTATATTTCTACATATATTGGATAATTTATGTGCTTTTCATCTTCCTATACTTTCAATAATTTAAGTACTTTGGGTAAAATCCAAAGTTACTTTTCTTGAACATATGCATCTTCTACTTTCCGTGATGTCATAAGTTCACCACATCTTCTTTCGTGATACCATAACTTCACCACTTCTTTTGCATGTGTAATCAATAGTTTAAACAATTTTCTCTTATACACTTCATCACTTGTCTCTAATCCATTTTATTCTAATCCATTGCTTCACCCTGATTCGGATTTAAATAGGAATGCAACAAATTACAGATATAATCATACATACATAGATGCAACAGAAATAATACTTCATTTCATTATTGTAAAATACTTAAATATGCTTACAAACAGAATGGAAATAAACTAGCTTGGGCAATGGTAGCTTATCTTTGAGAAGATATGTGGTGGCTACATGCCTCTGAACTATGTTAAAATGAGGTTTGAAGGGCTATTTATTGTTGAGAAACAATGCAAAATCCTAAACATCCAAAAACCTAACCCTAGGAGTTGAAACACCAAACTGTGGGCCTTGTTTGGGTAAATTAGTACATCAACTTCCTGGGGTCGTAACTTTGGCATACTATCTTCGTTTGACAAGCACAATAGCTTGTTAGAAAGATCTATCCGAGGACTACAACTTTGGGAAGAGAAACATTGGTACAGGGATCCATGTTGCTCCCAATTTTCCCAAAAAACGTCGTTGAGAGCCTCAAGACGGCTTCAAAAGTTAAGGACCTGAAAATATACTAAAATTAGTAAATTGTGCTATAATTAAGGAAACTAAAAAACTGAAAGAGACAGTTGTGGGGCTCCCAGTGGGATAGGTAGGTGGCCACCAACATCCACCTAGATCACACCCTCCCACTTGCATGCACCCACTTGCTTCTAATACACTGCTTTACTTTACAAAGAAAATAACTCCTCTAATCCACTACTTAACTTATGGTTTGATAGGAGTGCAGTAAGGAAAATAGCTTCTCTAGTCCACTACTTACTTTATGGTTTTAAAAGAGTACAACAAGGCAATGAATGAATGTTACAAAAAATATTGTCACCATGACTATTTGCAGATAGTATGGTTCTATCATCATTCATATTGTCCTCCTTAGCAAGTCTCAAACCTCAGCTCTTCATGTCAAGCTTTAAAAATGAGATAAAGTCCTTAAAAATCAATAAAGCTCTGGTTCCACACTTTCTCTTACTGTTACCTGCGGTCCCGCACCCCATGGTCATGTTACCTGTGGACCTGCCTGCTCTGTCTCTAAAGGAGTGGGTGCAGACCCCTGTGAAAGTAAAAAAGGTGCAAGTTTATTCTTAAAAACTCACTTTGGGTTAATTCTGGATAATTCTAGAAGGAATCTTGACATGGATGGTTCGCTCCTAGGTGGTTCATGCATCCCAAAACTAAAGGAGATAACTCTTTGATGAGAAGAGCTTATCCCTTTGAAGGAGGGATTTATCCCTTTGAAGGTGGACCTAGTAACTTCCCTCCATTGCACTATAAATCAAGGCATTGGGCTGGTTGCTAGGGAGGTTAGAAGCTGAACATTTTTTAGGGCAAATGCTGTTGGAATTGAGACTTCCTAGTTAAGTTTGAGAGGAGAGATTACATACCTTTTGGCTTCATTGGGAAGAGAGTGAAACTTGTCAAAGTAGAGGAGATTCTTGTTTGACCCTGGGAGAAGCTTGTACAGCGTGAAGGCACCAAGGTTGTAAAGTTCTTCTTTCATTAAAGTTAATACAATCAGATTCATTTTTCTCAATAAATTGTCTTATATGGTTTGTTTCATGAATTCCTTGATCATCATGATAAATATGCTTTATTATATTGGTTTTTTAGGTGCTATTTAATGTGCGTTCTTGTTTGTGTTTGCAAATTCTTTACAAGGGAGCTCATTTGGATCAACGGAGCGTGGCTTCCACAAACTAGCACTGGACCTGAGGTAGGCCTAAAACACCTGTTTGCCTTTATTTATAAATTGCATATTTAGAGAAAGATAGAATTTTTTTGGTTTGCTTGTCGCTAGATATCATTAGATACTAGGGAGGTCGGTCTTATCTGCAAGAATGACTTATCTGGCCGACAAAATGGCGACTCCACTGGGGACTTGAATTTTTGATTTTTTCCTTTGCTTTTACTTTGACTTGAGAAACTGTGTCTTTGTTTCTGGTTTTTGGCTTGATGTGTGTGGGATTGGGTAGGTTCAGTAGATCTTGAATTATTTTTTGTTTTTCATACTTTTGGGAGAGGACCGCACCCTCTGCTTGTAACATAGTGCGAACATCCCCGCACTTTTGTTTTACACACAGAGCGGTACCGCACCTAGGTATACTGGGGGCCTGCGGACCCTGTCAAAATTTTGAAAAACTTGAAATTTTCTCATTCAGTCAGCTTAGGATTTGTTTATGTGTTTTTAGCCTCTGCCCAGATCTGCACATGACTTGTTAGAAACTTTTCGTAGGTTAATTCCATTGGCATTAGGGTTTTAGGTGAAATTCCTAGGAGTTTTGTGTGCTGGGCTTGATTTTTGTTTTGGTCTTGTAGTAACTCAGAGCTTAGAAGCCTTAGAAACCTCAAATCACCTTGGTTTTTGCTGGCCTTCTTATGGGTCTGACCATTTTGTAAAATCTGCCTTTGTTGAGGAATCCATCTTGTTTTTCTCTTTGCGAAGCTTCGAAAGAACTTGTGTTGAAAGTTTTGGATTTCATTTTTAGAAAAGAAAACAAAAGCTGGTTTTTTTTGACTGATTTGTGATTCTGGAAAAATTAGTCCCTAGTTTGCTCATAGCTAAGTAAAACATCCTTGAAAATAAATCTTGTAAGCTTTTACTTCAATTAGATTTTTAGAATTTATAGATCTCAAGATTAGATTTTTCAATAGTTTTGAGTGTTTTATAAAAAAAAAAAATCTCTTTTGAAAAAAATTGTTTTAGTAGTATTTGAGTGTTTGAAAAGAAAGGGAAATTTTCGTGAGCATAACTAGTTGTCTCATTTTTGAGTGTATTGGAAAAGACAAAAAGTTCTTCTTTTGATTTGTTTGTTAAGGAAAGATTTGTTTTTTCGAGCATTTGCATTCTCAACTCTTTCTCTAGCTAGAAATTCATTGAAGAAAAAGGATTGTTTTTCAGCTTAAGTGCATTTTTTTAGTGATTTGGAGTCGAGTCTTCACACCATAAGTTTCATCTCCGCACCTTTTTACTTAAGAAAAAACCAATAAAAATAACACTTAAAGTAAAATCTATCTAGTAATCTTTTTATTTCTAGGGCTCTTTATCACCAACATAGCTTAGGCTAGTATCTTGGAGTAGGGAGTAATTAACTCTCCAAGATAGTAAAACAAACAAGTAGTTGTATCTTGCGGTAGGAGATAAATTCCAATTGTTACATCTATGCTCTAGGAAGCTCCTCTTATAGGAGTCAAGCACGAGATCGTGTCCGAACTAGTCGGGTAATCAATCCTTCCTCATTGGGAATGATACTAGATATACACGTATTAAAAATGGTAAACCTCAGATTAACCATTGTCGAGGAGCCTGGGGTCACTTGTTGGTAAACCTTGGATTATGTCAAGTAGCCTTCAAGGGGATTGAGCTTGCTACTCTACCCTTGCATGTGTATTGGATCACAGACTGTTCCCCCAGGTATATTTGTTTCCGTTGGTAACCATAGTGACCATATTCTATAGGATTTTTTCCTAAGGTGATGGTGGAGGGAAGATCCCACTGTACCTGGAGCAGATGTCGGCTAGACTCACTTGGATTTTCTTGGGGGTTCTCTTCACTCGAGACGGTTTAGTGGAGAAACTTGTGCCAGTATATTCATTAAGTAGGTTGCCGGGGTAACTGTTCCAACCGCCATTTCTGTATTGAATTCTACGATGTTGGATTTCATCACCAACTAGTGTTTTCAGTATGGAAAGTTATTGTTTGTGCGTGGTTTGACCTCCTAGATTCTTTAGGCGTGTGATTCAAAATTGTTTGGTTCTTTAGAGACTTTAGGTAGTTTTCATTGAGATTTTTCTTTGTTTGCGTGTGAAGTAGTTAAAATATTTAATCGTGGCTGAATTACCGAGGAAGTCCTGTAGACTTCAGGGCCAACCTCCTGAGTTTTCACCAAGTCAGCTTGAAGGGTTACGCACCCTTGTAACTCCTAGTGATAGTAGAGTTGGGTCACCTGAAGAAGGAGAGTCTTCTTTGGTTGTACATCCTGATTACCAAGTTCAAGCACCAGAGTATATTTTAGAACCTATTTCTTTTTCCGAAGTTACTGGTAGTTTTTCTTCTACTAGTGATTTAGCCAAGGAACCTGAAATATCTGAACCTGAAACTGAACCTGCTGCTACTCCAACATCAGGATTTGCCTCTTCAACTTCCAGTGGTCTTGGTTCGCCCAGGGTAGAAAGAGTCATTACCCAAAATCTTCCTTCTGGACTTATTGCTATTGAAGAACTTGTTACTCCGGAAGAAGGTATACCTATCCCTGAAAATCAACCAGCTATAGAACTTAGGGAGTGTGAATCGATCTTTTACAGTCCACCTAGGAGGGACGCTTGGTATCTTTCATTGACCAATCTTTTGGAAAACTCGGGACTAAGTTTTTCAGCACCTCGAATTCCTTTTCATCCAACACCTAGGGGTTATTATCCTCTGTTAAATATGTTGAGATAGTCGTCCATGTTTTCTCAATCTCCAGAAACCTTTTTATATGGCGGTCCTTTTGTTCCCTCTGGGTATCAGTCACTTACTGGTACTTTTTCGGGAGCATCTCCTCAACCTATTGAACAAGGGTTATTAATTGGTAATAACAAAACTAAGCCATTGAGTGTAGAAGATATTCTTATGATGTCAGGTACCATTCCAAATCCGCAACCTCAAGGTGGCCAATTACCGCTTGGGGGTCAGCCTCAATGTTCTCAATTATTGCCTGGGGGGAAACCTCAAGGTACCCAATTACTGCCTGGGGGGCAACCTCAAGGACAGTACATACCTATGGGACAGTACATTCCTCAAGGTCAACCCCAGACTCAGTATGTACCTCAAGGTCAACCCCAGTATCAATATGTACCTCAAGGTCAACCCCAGTATCAGTACGTGCCTCAAGGTTATCAACCTCAAGGTCAGTACCCAACCCAAGGTTTCCAACCACCTTCCGGTCAGTCATTTGTCCAAGGAATTGGAAATGTACCTTTGAATTATCAATCCTACCCTCAACCCAGTTATGGTCCTCAATATGGTTAACCTTCTATGGGTCCGTACCCCGGAATGAACTTAGTGTGGGATCCATCTCAATCTCAACGGATCTTGCAACCGAATGTGCAGTTGTCATCTCAATCTGGACAACCCTTGGTTTCTAGTTCAACCCAGCAACTTGTCCAGTCTACTATTTAAACTTCTGCACCTTTTTGTAGTTTCTCAGCCTGGGTCTAGTTTGCCTCGAACTCCACCTCAAATGGCTGCTGCAACTGCTGCAACATCTGTTCAATCTACCCCACCTACTTCTGGAGTATCGACAACTCTGATTTCTACTGTTCCTGTATCAACTCCTCAAACATCTTTACCTCAGTCTGGACCCACAATTCAAACTTTGGTTCAATGCCTATAGGACAACCTAGTCCAAGTACGGTTGTCACAAGTCAACCTCAATTTACTTATCTACCATACCAGGGACAGTACCAATTCGGTCCTGTTGTGCAGCAGCCAATCTATCAGTATCAACCGTACCCTGGATATACTTATCAGCAACCCCAACAACCCTAGTACGGTCTGGTTAATCCTGGTTTTCCGGGAGGATATAATATCCCAAGTGCAATTCCAATTCCTAGTTATCCTAGATATCCTCCTCCTGGGGCTGGTCTCATGACCCAGGGTTCAGGGACCCTAATCGTCAGTTACCGTTCATTGCAACTTTGGACTTGCCTGACTTGTTGCGCCTTATGAACGATCCAATTAACTATCTTCCATTTTGGCTGCCAATGCCGAATAAGTTACCTAGTGATATTCATAAGTTTGAAGACAAATCAGGAGAGGACCTGTCGAACCATGTGATGACTTATCACCTTTGGTGTGCGTCTAACTCCATTTCAGATGATTCAATCCATTTAAGGCTTTTTCAACGCACCCTAATTGGTCTTGCGGCCAAGTGGTACATTGAGTTACCGCGAGCCGCTTTTTATAACTTTAGTCAGCTAGCTACATCGTTTTTAACTCATTTTCAGTTGCCAGTCAGATATGACAATGGCACGGAGTTATTAACTTCATTAAAATAGTCAACGTCCACTTACATTTCAGATCACATTCATGAATGGAGACGTCGACGACGTTTAGTGAAAGTTTTTATTCCGAATCAGATCTAAGCAGAATGGTTTGTCAAATATTTATTACCGAAAATCACTAAGGATGTAACTAAGGCATGAGTCGTTATTGAAGAGCAAGTAATTGCTCAAGCTCAGTACCTTGACTTAGTTTATACACAGTCAGGTACGTTACACGAGAAAATCCCTGACCTTCCTAAACAAAATCAAATAACTGCAGCTCCTTCAGGGTCTCATGCTGCTGATGGTATGATTGGTACGGTTAATACTAAAAGTAAGAAGAAATCTTCCATGAATTCTTCTCCTATCATAACATTATCAGATTCACTGACAGGAGATTTTTCCGTGGAAATTTCTGCCGATATTCATGTTGTAGAGTCATATATAGCCAAATCAAAATCCGGTGGTAAAAAGAAAGGGAAGAAGAAAAATAAAACAGATAAAAATTCGAAAGAGAAAATAGAAAAAAGGGAATATACTGATGAGAAACACAAACCTCGTTATCCTTGTCTCATTTGTGACGGAGAAAATTTTACAAGAGACTGCCCTCATCGTGTTGAGGTTGCGAAAATCGTCAAAGGTTCCCAAACACCTACTGTTTTGAAGGATCCTTTTCCTAGTCAAGACAGTAAGATGATAGGTTCTTCCTCAAATGCCTCAGAAGAACCCATAATGATGATGTCCCATGTTAGGATTGCGACACGATCGCAAGATTATGGAAGTAAAAGTCCTGTTGGTGGTAAGGAAGCAGAATCTTCTAATTCGAACCCATCAACTTCAACTCCCGGTTCCGATCCACTACAGATCAAGAAACCTAACCCAGACTTAGTAATCAAATCGCCCGCCAAGGGTGTACTTCGAAAGTCAGATTTCAATCCACATGCGAGAGCGGCTCAGAACTATAACTTTGTTGAATATTTGGCTATTTCACCTTCAACAATGTCGGCTTTGGAGGTGCTGCAATCATGTCCAGCACAACGTAAATTGCTATTGTCGGCTATAGGAGCTGTTGACATTCAGGACTAGAACCTTATAATTTTCAATCTAGAAAATAGTACACCTCGCTTACCTCATCAAATGGCTTTCCAGATTCCAGTGTTATTAAAAAACAAACCTTGTTATAGGACTGTGATTGATGAGGGAGCCTCAACGTGTATTATGTCGATCCAGTGTTGGAGATCACTTGGTTCTCCTACACTTAATCAATCCTCGACGATTCAAAAGGCCTTTGATGGCCGTGGATTCCATCCTTTTGGCATTCTACAGGATTTACCTATAGGGGTTGAAGGCAAAAATGTTAATCTAGATGTGGAGGTGGTTGATGCCCCTCTAGATTACAACCTTCTCTTGGGTCGTAGTTGGTCTTACGCTATGAGAGCTGTTGTTTCATCGGTCTTTCGGCTTATAAAGTTCCCTCATAATGGAAGGATCATAACTATAGACCAGTTAACTTACTTTTCATCCGAACCAGCCTCTTCTGAAAGTATTCAGAAGAGATATTATGCTTAAATCTGGGTGTGGAGATTTTTAGTTAGGTTAGTTTTCTTTATAGCTAGTGTGTTTTAGATTAAAAAGTGTGCTTAGCTTAGAGAGTGTTTTTGTCATTATTCCTGCTTATCTTGATTTTACTCTTGATATTGCAGATGTCGACGTCTCTCCAAACATACATTGGTTTTGCTGATGGTGCTTGTCGTAATACACGAAACATTTCTTCCGCAGCTTGGGTTATCTATTTGCCCTCTGATGAGTTGGTATCTATACATGGGGTAAGCCTCGGTCAAACAACGAACAACCTTGCAGAGTATAGTGCAGTGATTGAGTTATTATCTGAATCCATCTCATTTGGGATTTGGAGTTTGATCGTGAGGTTAGATTCTGAACTCGTTGTGTTACAACTTAATAGAGTATATGCCATTAGAAATCCAGTTTTATTGAGATTATTTTTGAGAGTTCGTCTCTTGGAACGTGAATTTGACTATATTGAATATCAACATATTCCAAGATATTTAAATACATTAGCAGATGCAATTGCTTCTCGAATGTTAAGTAGACATTTGCAATAATCAAACAAGTAAATTTAAAAACATTCCATAACATGTTTTACAAGATAAGCCGATAATAGTGATATAGTATAGCATAGAAGTGTGTCAAATATACATCGTCTTCGATCATAGGTTGGAAAACACCTTATGATCGGCAAAAATGATAGTAAAAAAAACAAAAATGTCATATGAGTCTACAACAAGCGATCATCCTATCACTGGTGATGATCACGATAAGAAACCACTGTACGGGCCACCCTACAAAGGAACCTCCTGAAAGGTCCTGGGACCCCAATCACATAGCGCTATAGCCTAAGAGGAATGTCATCTATGCTGGTCTCTGGAACGTCTGCTGTCAAATGCTCTAGATGGCTCTCCAATTCGGCCAAGGTCTCTGTAGATTCATCTTGTGGGGCTAGTACTGCTGTAGTTGGCTGTTTCCTCTCATAAGGCTGGAGAGTGGCTGGTTGTCGTGGACCGACATCTGCATTTGAAACTTTTACTGTCAATTTTGGGACGATTTAAAAAGAAAAAAAAAATTAAATAGAAAATGTTGAAAATGATTTTACCTGAGTCATCCCATTGCTTTCCTGGTGGAAGAGCCATGTTTGGATCACCACGATAATCTATCCCAGCATAAGGAAAATCCTGAATAGCAAATACTTGGTTCTCCAACCAATGAAAATACTCAGGAGTAAATCGAATGACTTCTGTTCCCTCCTCAGGATGACGGGCCATAACTGCAACCCAACGCATCAGTTTGGGCTCTCGAGGAAGTCCAACTCCAACGGTAAGATGCTGTGGGACCAACATTGGGACCCTCTCTAGACCAAAGCTCACAACTAAAGCACCATATCCAAAGTTCTTCAGTTGTCCGTTCTTTGCTCTAGTCAGTTGGCCTTTTACATTAGCCAACACAGCCTCGCACCAGTTGAAGATGGTGCCTCGAAAGCAGTCTACTGCCATCCGCATTTGGGATCCAGTGGCCACATGTAGTGCTGCACTTCCGCAGAGCCTGGTAACAGTAAACACAATCACTTTGAGCTCAGGATGGGAGATGGTTTTGATATCAATCCCTTTGTCTCTAGTTTGGTCGTTACAAAACTCTAGCCGGAGGCTATCAACAGACTGGCCACTTGGCCTAGTCCCGAATAGAGTCAAATCTTCACCTCTCTTAGGCAAACCAGTCAAAAAGTAAATGTCTTTTGGCTCCATTTCGAGCTGGTGGCCACCAATAAAGAAACATTGGTCCTGTATATTACACTTGTCTACTGGCCACTGCAAAAAGTCCACCTGGGCCCTCATGCCAAGTATGGCCCAGAATTTGTATAAACCGCATGCCTTCAATGCATCAGTCGAAGGTTGATGATTAATCGCAGTGAGATCCACATCCTCGTGCTCCCGTTACCACCAGTCAAACATGATATATACCCTACATTCAATAAAAAGGCGGATTAGAATATTTAAAATCAAAATTTTTGGGTGGAATTTGAAATATTTAAGTTTGAAAACCTATGCTGCGGGGACCGCACCCTCTCTGTTAGAGACAGTGCGTAAGTCCGCACTCTGCCTTCACGGCAGGTGCGGACCCCTGAGTTTTTTCCTTTTACGAAAAAGTTGGGGTCCACAGGTTTCCTATGCTATGCCTGCGGACCCCCGCGTGCGGGTTTTTAACCTAGAAATTTCCTAAAAAACAAAATAAAAGCCTAAAAAAAATTTCAAACGGATGAAATGAAAGAGTAAGATGATGTGGATTACCTGGAGGAGACGACGTTCGATTCCAACAGACGGATTTTCCGCAATCTTCACGGGAAGTTTCTGACCAAAAGCTCTCTTTTCTCACTCTGAAGTCAAACGGTAAAAATGAATTTACAAAAGCCCTTTTTATAAGCTTTTTTGAATAAATGAATTTTTAATTTGTTTATTTTCACTTTAAAGAGGTAACTTTTGAAGCATTTTTGTCTATTTTAAACAGATATGAGTAATGTTTGAGTTTTTGTGCAGGATAATGGATTTTTCAGGCAAAATTGATCATTTTTGACAAAAAACGTTAGTCACCTTTAAGCTCTTTTCTGACTCCTAAAATATGAAAAGATTGCTGAGTTTTTCTTTTTAAGCTCGTTAAAATGGAACTAAAAAGACGGTCCACTTACAGCCCTTTTCTGACCATAAAAACATGAAAATATTGTCGGTTTTTTGTCATTTCAAATTCGATATTGGTTATAAAACGACGTGTCATTGGTTGCTTTTTTTTCTTTTTCGGATCAGAGGCACTAATTATGAAAAGTACTCTTTGGTCGTAATGATCAAGCGGTTCTCTCGAGTATAATTCTATACTTTTTCGGGCTTGGGAGACACAAATTTACGAAAAAAGACAACCATGGAGTTTTCTTAAGTTTTTTCAGACTCCCTAAAATTGAAAAACGCCGAGTTTCTCCTATACTAGACTCATTAAAATTTAACAGTAAAGGACCTGTTCAATTACAAACAAGTATGGACCACTCCTTCTTAGGGTTCGAATTTAACTAAGTTGGACTCATCCGAAGGATGAGCTTATAATCAAGCAAATGTTATCCTCCTCAAGCTTGTTAAAAATAAAGAGGTACTTGCCAGAAATGGTGGGGGAAAAGAGAGAAAAATGAGCCTATTTGTCATACTTTTTGTTTCAGAAAACATTTAACCACTTTTGAACACGACACTTTTTATTCACCTGGGTTGGGAAATCCTTTGCCTAACAGTTGATCAAACCATATTGAAAGTCTTCAGCCGGTTTCTGGGTATTAACTTTGGGTCAATTGTCACCAAACCATCTGCTGTGTCGTTATGTGTTCAAGAGGTCAGTGCAAATAAACCATTCATCTGCAAAATATCTGTCATCCATCTTGACCATCCCTGAGTCAGTCCTTACAACTATATTTCTTCAAACTTGATCTATGATTTCGTGTTGTGGGCTTGCCTACGACGGATCGCTTTCTATCGAATTCAAATCATTATCTAAAAAGATGATCTAGAAATCGTCAGTACCTTGGGATCTGCATGCCTCAATGGCAGGCTTCTCGCCTTCGATGATAGGTTGCATCATTGACCTTCGATCAAAGGATTCCGTGACATGTTCGACATCAACACATCTATTCACATCTCATGGATTGTACTGAGTACTTTGAGAGTCATTGACATTACTGGTGGTTTCTCTCACACTTGTTAACAGTTTACATCATTGACTGGTAATCAAATGGTTTCTACCATGTTCTACTTCGACACATTCATTCACATGGATAGAATTGTACTACTTTAGGAAGTAGAAATCAAGACCCTGGATCTAGTTTCCACCATCCAGGCTGCGAGGAATTTTGTATTCATTATACAGTAGACTATTCATAAATAGATGGCTGCATCCATACTGTGTCTACATGTGTCTATACTTGTGATGTATTATAAGATCATTCCTATATCAGACTAGTAGTTAGTTTTCTAGTCAGTTTTGATCTGAGTATGGGAATGCCTACCTCAGCGATGATATGATCTCATATATATATTTTGTATTGAATATTTTTACAGGTTCCAACCGGGCTCTCCACAAGGTGATCCTCGAAATGATAAAGTACTTCACTCTTCTTAGATGATAAATGAAATCCTCATCTACTACAGACTTCTCACTTTAGGGGCAATCTGTTACACAAAATATTGTCACCATGACTATTTGTAGACAGTATGGGTCTATCATCATTCATACTGTCCTCCTTAGCAAGTCTCAAACCTCAGCTCTTCATGTCAAGCTTTAAAAATGAGAGAAAGTCCTTAAAAATCAATAAAGCTCTGGTTCCACACTTTCTCTTACTGTTACTTGCGGTCCCGCACCCCATGGTCATGTTACCTGGGGACCTGCCCACTCTATCTCTAAAGGAGTGGGTGTGGACCCCTGTGAAAGTCAAAATGGCACAAGTTTATTCTTCAAAACTCACTTTGGGTTAATTCTGGATGATTCTAGAAGGAATCTTGACGTGGATGGTTCGCTCCTAGGTGGTTCATGCATCCCAAAACTAAAGGAGCTAATCCCTTGATGAGAAGAGCTTATCCCTTTGAATGAGGGCTTTATCCCTTTGAAGGTGGACCTAGTGACTTCCCTCCATTGCACTATAAATCAAGGCATTGGGCTGGTTGCTAGGGAGGTTAGAAGCTGAACATTTTTTAGGGTAAATGCTGTTGGAATTGAGACTTCCTAGTTAAGCTTGAGAGGAGAGATTACATACCTTTTGGCTTCATTAGGAAGAGAGTGAAACTTGTCAAAGTAGAGGAGATTCTTGTTGGACCTTGGGAGAAGCTTGTACAACATGAAGGCATCAAGGTTGTAAATTTCTTCTTTCATTAAAGTTAATACAATCAGATTCATTTTTCGCAATAAATTGTCTTATATGGTTTGTTTCATGAATTCCTTGATCATCATGATAAATATGCTTCATTATATTGGTTTTTCAGGTGCTATTTAATGTGTGTTCTTGTTTGTGTTTGCAGATTCTTTACAAGGGAGCTCATTTGGATCAACGGAACGTGGCTTCCACAAACTAGCACTGGACCCGAGGTAGGCCTAAAACACCTGTTTGCCTTTATTTATAAATTGCATATTTAGAGAAAGATAGAATTTGTTTGGTTTGCTTGTCACTAGATATCATTAGATACTAGGGAGGTCGGTCTTGTCCACAAGAACGACTTATCCGGCAGACAATGACTACTCCAAAGAAGAAATGACCTTGTTTCAGACAAGAAATGAGACCCTGTGAAACTATTTCAGAGAAGAAAAATTGGTGAGTTTTCATAATTGATAAATTCTCAAGAAAAATTGATAAGTAAATTAACATAGTTCATAAATTCTAAATAAATTGATAAGTAAGAAATGAGACCCTGTGAAACTAATTCAGAGAAGAAAAAATGGTAAGTTGGCATAGTTCACAAATTATGAAGAGAAATTGATAAGTATATTAGGCTTAAAGAAATTGGTAAGTTAAGAATAAATCATTTATTTTCCTTCTTGTCTGTACATATAATTCATTGATTCAAAGACATTATAATTTTTAATAGATACATGCAAACTGCGAAAAACAAGTGAAAGTCAAAGATAGGCATAGACAAGAAAAAAATTGAGACAAAGGCAGACATAGATCAATGAAAATTTGAGGTAAGAGTCAATTGAATTTACATTGTCATAACTACTTTTCAAAAAATATCAAATTGCTGAACAACGAAAATTTTAAAAAACTTTATTCCAACTATTTAGATAAAAAAAAATGTAATATGAAAATACATGAAAGAAAAAAAAAAAGTAATCTAAAATGACATGGAAGGGGATTTGTAGTAGAAGCTAACAAAAAAAGAAAAGGCAATATCAAATTGATATTTCTATGTCTCAAGTGCTTTTGTTATTGCTTGTTTATTTCCTCATGATGTGATGCCATTAGCTAAGTTAGTTTTTTTCCTCAAACAATATTGCCTCTATTCTATTTCTACAGCTAGTGCATTAGCTTTACGAAGGCATGAGAGATAAGATCCTTTCAATACCTTCATTTTGAGCTAACACTGATTGTATAGGAAGAACATTAATTTCATCCTTGCCCAATAAATTCAATGTGATGCGACACAAGATATTTCTATTCATGAGGCGAGGAAGGATTGGCGAGTCAGGAATATTGGCCCTAATAATGATAATTAAGTGCTTGAAAATAACTCATGTTTATAACATTAATTATGTGATTAGTTTAGCGACCCTTTACTTAATTTCTAGGTGAAATTTGGGACAAAGAGTACAATCAGGCATGCATCAAAGAAGAAGAAGAAAGATATGATGGAATAGAGGGATACTACCTTGAATATGGAGCTGGAAGCACTATTACATAGAGGGGGCTTTTAAGACAAAATAAATATTTTGTCTTAAATAGTTTTTATTTATTTATATATTTTAGTTATTTTAAATTAAAATCTAATATAATTTTAATTGTCTTTAACATAAAATTTAAGAAAAAACCAACTATAGGAAAATTTTAAGACAAAATGAAACAAGATCTTTGCAAAATTTAAGACAAATTGAGTTATGACAAATTCATTCCTCTGTGTTGCACTCTCTAATCAACTGCCAATTGAATTGTTTTTTGATGGAGCGCGGGACATAGGCGTGCACTTAATTTCGGTAGTCTTTGTATATATATATATATATATATATATATATATATATATATATATATGTATATATATATCCAATCAATTGAATGAAGGTTTCCTTTGGTTCTAATTATGCTAGGTCAGACTTGTCACTTCCTTTGTGATTTCTTTGTAATTTCTTTATGCTATTGAGTAGGGCTTATATTGTCTGCTTTCAAGGCTTTTGAGTTTCTTTGGCACTACCTATCTTGAATGCAAGTCTTTTGAGTTTCTCTAGAAAATCTAAGCAATTTGTGGAGTAGCTTTGGAAAGTAGAATGTTGCTACGATTTTAGGGTCTAGAGTAGTGGCATGACTAAGGTATAAAAGGGCCTAGAATTATTCATGGGAATTTTGACTATAAGTACCCATATCTTCTCTGATTGTCCGCATTGATTCTTCATTTTTTATCAGCATTCATCTTCTTTCTCAAAAGTTTTCTTTTTTGAATATTTTCTCGAAGTCCTGCAATTATCTAGAAAGGGCAACCCCATATTCATCAACTTTTCTTTGACAATGTTTCCTAAATTCTCTCTCGACTTCCTCAAGGTCATCCTTCAAGTGTTCCATGACTTTCACTTGTTATGTGATTTGAATCCCCTATACATTATCCATCTTGGATAAGAATTTTCCTTCAATATTGTGGATGTTTGATTATGCTTGAGTGAACTTTTGTACGATTGAACTTGAAATTCTAGAGATTGGATAATTTCACATGCTCTATAAGCTTCAAGTTATCTTAAAAAAGATATGCCCATATTGTCCTATAAATCATCTTCATCATGGAAAATTATATGGCATTTGCCAAATATTCCTCATATGTTATTTTCCATGTTTCCTTTTCTCATTTTATGGCTACCACTTGGGATCTCTTCTCAAATAGTTTCTTCTTGATTTATTTCGGCTCCTACCCTTGTTTTTTCAAATCTTCGTTTCTTCTATAAGCTATGATTTTGGCACTTACTATTTTTAATCAAGTATCCTAATGATTTACCTTCCATTCCTCCACCTTCTTAAGGATTGTCTTTGTCTTCTATTGGAGTTGGGTTATACCAGCATCACCTGTTCTAATAGTCACAAGGGCCAAGGAAGTGAAGTGAAATCCATCCATGTTTTATTAACTAAAAGTGTAGGGTCTTGATATACTCCCTTTTTCCTCCAACACGATGGTCATTTTTGTATTTTTTTTCTTGCATTACCTCCAAAAATCTAACCCATTCTTCAAGGAGGGATTGATTCTCGACATTGAGAACAACATTCTCATTGCTTAAATAGATGAATTCTTCACTCAACTTCTACTTTTCAACAAAAGGATATTGCATTAGTGGTAATGTTCAATTAGCATGATGTATTTTTATATCTCTAATTCTCTCTTTATATTCCTTAAGAATTATCACAACTTCCACAACTTCTTGTAGGTCCTTTCCCAAAGATATTAGTTTATTCTCCAATATTCCCTTTCTTCACTTCTAAGGCTTTAACCTTAGCTGTCAGGAATTGATTTTCAATAGCCACATAGTCAACTTTCCTTTTGATATTCTCACGTGAGAAATACAATCTGATGTATGCCATATACCATGTTATTGGTGCTTTGTTCCATAGGAATATTATCAATATCTAGCAATTCAAAGGTCACCTACTTAACTTGGGTATCTCTCTAGTTGTGGTGATCAATTTTAGAAGATGGTTTTTATGTAAAATTCTCAAGAGTGGTTATGGTAGCATGGACAATTATATCATCATATATGGGTATGAGCCTAGGATTTGCATTTGGATCCGTGGGTTCCAAGACAGCCAAAGAGTCTTTACTAGCTCTTTGATTTTCTCTTTCTTCCCTAGCTTTTTAAGAGGGGTCAAATGAATCAAGGGTTTGCACTATATCAAGCTTCGATTGTAGAGAGCTAGGATTCTATGAGGAATTAGCACTAGGTGTATTCATAATTTCTCCTTGTAAGGCTAGAGAAAGTAGTTATAATATTTGGAGGGGGGCAGGGTAGATATGAAAGATCTTTTCAAAATTTAAGATAAATTGAATTATCACAAATTGATTCCTCTATGGTGGATAAATAGCTCAGCCACTAGTTCATTACTTCACATAATGGCAATAGTTAGTGACGCACTCTCTAATCAACCGCTAATTGAATTATTTTATGATGGAGTGGAGGACATAGGCACATGCTTAATTCTGGTAGTCTCAGTATATATATATATATATATATATATATATATATATATATATATATATATATATATATATATATATATATATATATATATATATATATACATATATATACATATATACATATATATGTAGATATATATACATACATATATATACATACATACATACATACATACATACATACATACATACACACATACATATATATCTATATATATATATATATATATATATATATATATATATATATATATATATATATATATATATATATATATATATATATATATATATATATATCTAATCAATTGATTGCAGGTTTCCTTTGGTTCTAATTAGGATAGGTCAAATCTGTCACTCCCTCTGTGATTGCTTTGTAATTTCTTTATGCTATTGAGTAGGGCTTATATTGTCTGCTTTCAAGGCTTTTGAGTTTCTCTAGCACTTCTTGTCTTGAATGTAGGTCTTTTGAGTTTCTCTAGAAAATCTAAGAAATATGTGGAGTGGCTTTGGAAAGTAGACTGTTGATATGAATTTATGGTCTAGAGTAGTAGCATTAATAAGGTATAAAAGGGCCTAGAATTATTCATGGGAATTTTGACTATAAGTACCCATCTCTTCTCTGATTGCCCGCATTGATTCTTCATTTTTTATCAGCATTCATCTTCTTTCTCAAAAATTTCCTTTTTTATCTTTGTTCGAAGTCCTGCAATTATTTGCAACCCCATATTCATCAACTTTCCTTTGACAATGTTTCATGAATTCTCTCTCAACTTCCTCCAGGTCTTCCTTCAAGTATTCCATGACTTTCACTTGTTATGTGAGTTTAATTCCCTATACATTATCCATCTTGGACAAGAATATTCTTTATATATTGTGGAATTTTGGTTTTCTTGAGTGAACTTGAAATTGTAGAGATTGCATAATTGCACATTCTTTATAAGATTCAAGATATCCTAAAAAACATATGCCCAGATTCTACTCTAAATGGTCTTCATTACGGATAATTATGTGGCCTCTCCCAACTATTCGTCATAAATTATTTTCCATGTTTCCTTTTCTAATTTTATGGCTACCACTTGGGATCTTTTCTCAAACAATTTCTTCTCGATTTATTCTAGCTCTTACCCTTGTTCTTCAGATCTTAATTTCTTCTATAAGTTATGTTTTTGGCACTTACTATTTTTAATGAGTTCTCCCAATGATTTACCTTCCATTCATCCACCTCCTTAAGGAGTTTATCAATGTTATATTGGAGTTGGGTTATACCAGCATCCCCTGTTCTAATAGACATAAGGGCTGAGGAGTGGAAGTGAAATCCATCCATGTTTTATTAACTGAAAGTGTAGGGTCTTGATATACTCCCTTACCTCCTTCAATAGGATGGTCATTTCTATATTGTTGTCCTACATTACCTCCAAATATGTAACCCATTATTCAAGGAGGGATTGATTCTCAACATTGAGAAAAACATTCTCATTGCTTAAATAGCTGAATTCTTCACTCAACTTCTACTTTTCAACCAAAGCCTATTGCATTAGTTGGAATGTTCAATTAGCATGATGTATTTTTAGATCTCTAATTGTCTCTTCATATTCCTTGAGAATTATCACAACTTCCACGACTTCTTGCAGGTCCTTTCCCAAAGATATTAGTTTATTCTCCAATATCCCCTTTCTTCACTTCTAAGGCTTTAACCTTAGCTGTCAGGAATTGATTTTCAATAGCCACATAGTCAACTTTCCTTTTGATATTCTTACTTGAGAAATAAAATTTGACGTATGTCATATGCCATATTATTGGTGCTTTGTTCCATAGAAATATTATCAATAGGTAGCAATTCAAAGGTCACCTACTTAACTTGGGTAACTCTTCAATTGTGGAGATCCATTTCAGAAGATGTTTTTTTATGTAAAATTCTCACGAGTGGTTATGATAACATGGAAAATTATATCATTATATATGGGTATGAACCTAGGATTTGCAATGGGATCCATGGGTTCCATAGAAACCAAAGAGTCTTTTGTAGTTCTTTGATTTTCTCTTTCTTCCCTAGATTTTTAAGAGGGGTTAAATGAATCAATGGATTGCACAATATCAAGCTTGGATGGTAGAGAGCTACGAGTCTATGAGGAATTAACACTAGGTGTACTCAAAATTTCTCCTTGTAAGGCTAGAGAAAGTAGGTTATAATATTTGGAGGGGGGACGAGGTAGATATGTTAATGTGATAAGAAGCCACAACTACTACCATTTTTGACTCTATAGGGATGTTCTTGGATTTCCTATCTATCTTTCCCTATGACTCATTGATTATAACCCTCTTTGGTTTAGGACTTTCATCCTCCTACTCATTTTCATTTTTTTTCTTCTTCTTGTTTTTGTCGTCTTTAGTTCCTTTTCCATTCTCCTCTCCAACCCTCCCTATTGCTTCCTCTTATTGGAAAATCAAGAGACTTATGTATTATAGACAATTTTCCTTAACTTGATTGTGATATATGTTTCCCTTTTATTATTTTTATTAGTTCTTGATAATGAAGCAATTACCAAAACCATGAAGATCATAACAAGACAAAGTACACAAGATATAGGCTCCAAGCTAGGGGTAAAAAACCTTCGGGAAAAACTAAAAATAATGCTTCTCTTCTTACATAATCTTCTTACAATGAGAATTCCAAGACCCAAATACTAAAGCTCAATATCATCCCAAGCACCAAGTTAGTCCCCCAACAAAGTCTTCTTCAAGGCATCTTCCAAACTTCAACCTACTACAAATTCGTCCCATATTTTTGGCCCTGCAACTACACCTATGAATTTTGGCCCTACAATTTTGGCCTCCTACAACTGGAAGTGACAAAATCGCTTCACACATGAGAAGTCAGAGAGAGATTATCCCAAGAAACTTTGACTTCTTTTCTTCCTTTCTTCGACCTTTCAACTCTTCTTCTCCTTCGCTATTGCAGATCAAACGTGATGATGAGAGAGTGAGTCAAATGAGGTTGAGCTCTAATGATCATATTTTGGCTCCATTTGACACTAATTGGGGACATTTACTGCAAAACAAATTCCAAGTCTTGTATTTACCAGATACATCAAGGAACCAATTAAATGTCTATAGCAAGTAGGATCTACTGGACTAGAATCTTAACTCCTCAGCTTCTTTAGATTGGTAATCAGAGGAGTCATCATAGGCTTGCTATCCATCATGCAAAATTTTTGGAGAATATTAATCACATATTTACCTTGACCAAGATATATTTAACCTGGCTTCAACAAAACCTCTATTCCCAAGTAGTAATTCATAATCCCAAGAGCCTCCATATCAAACTTGGTTGCTAACTACTTCTTGCATTCTTGAATTCGATGCTCTACATCTGTGACAAGTAATTCATCCACAAACAACAATATTATGAGAGTTTCACCCTAGACCACTCTAATGTGTAGGTTAGGATCTACAAAACTCTTGGTAAAACCAAGTCTCAATAGGTATGCATCCATTCTTGCATACCAAGCTCTAAATGCTTGCTTTAAGCCATATAGAGCTTTCTTCAGTCTACAAACATGAGTCTCCCTCTGATTTATTTCAAATATTTGAGATTTCTCAATGTAAGCCTCTTCATCAATGGTCCTATTCAGAAATTTTGCCTTAACATCCATTTGATTGATGTTCCCCCCTCATAGTAGTAGCCAAAGAAACAAGTAATCTTATTGTAGTATATCTAGCTGGAGGAGCAAAGATTTCTTTGTAATCAATACCTTCTTTCTATGAGACACCTCTTGATACAAGTCTTGATTTGTATTTATCAATGCACCCATCCGAAACGTGCTTTATATTTTAAATCCATTTTGAAGTGACTATAGATTTTTCATTTGGCCTAGGGAACATTTACCAGACATATTTCTTCTTGATCAACTACTATTCTTCCTACATTACATTTCTCTACTCTCAACAGCTTCATAGGAGGAAGTTTTTTATTCAATGAACTTTATTATATATGCAACATACCCAAATAACCCTTCGGTATTTTTATTTCTATAAAGGTGCCCTTAGCTCTATGTCCTTTTTCTTGTTGTAGAGTAGCTCTCAACCAAGCATGACTCTTTCAATTTTCTGGAACAATTACTTGCTGCACAAACTCACTTTTACCTTCAACATCTTCTTGAGTAGATGTCTGATATTGACCATCATTTTACCTTGATATATCCTCAAAGATAGTTGTCTCTTCTTCATAAAATTCCGCTGGAACATTCTTTGATTTCCTGTAAGCTATACTTTCATCAAAGATGACATCCCTACATACTTCAATTGGATGATCCTCCTTAATATAGATTCTGTATTCTTTAGACGAAGCATTATACCCAACAAATATACCCTTTATATTGGTAAGAACCAACTTCTTTCTCTTGTCCTTGGTGTCACACGGATTAAGTCGATCTTGCGGACAAGATAGACCTTCCGAGAATCTAAAGAAGACCTAATGACAAGCAAACCAACCAGATACTATCTTTCTCTAAATATGCTTTTATAAACAATGGCAAACAAGTGTTTTTAGGGCCTACCTTAGGTCCAACGCAAGTTTGTGGATGCCCTCGCTCCTTCAATCCAAATGAGCTCCTTTGTCGCAAATCTGCAAACAAAAACAAGGCAAACAAATTAAATAGCACCTGAAAAGAAATATCATAAAACATATTTAACATGAAAGTCAAGGAGTCCATGAAACAAATAACATGAGATACTTGTTGAGAAAAATGAGTTTGATTGTATTAATTCAAAAAAATAAGAACTTTACAACCTGTGCCTTGACGCTGTACAAGCTCCTCCCAGGGTCCAGCAAGAAGTCTCCTCTACTTTGACAAGTTTCACTCACTCCCCAATGAAGCCAAAAAGGTATGTGATCTCTCCTCTTAAGCTTAACTAGGAAGTCTTGATTTCACCAGCGTTTACCCTGAAAAATGTTCCGCTTCTAACCTCTCCAGCAACCAGCCCAATGCCTGAATTTATAGTGCAATGGAGGGAGGTTACTAGGTCCTCCTTCAAAGGGATAGCTCCTCTCATCAAGGGATTAACTCCTTCTCTTTTGGGATGCATGAACCACCTCAGAGCAAACAATCCACATCAAAATTCCTTCTAGAATCCTCTAGAATTAACCCAAAGTGAGTTTTTTAAGATAAAAATTGTGCCTTTTGACTTTCACAGGGGTCCGCACCCACACCTTTAGGGACAGAGCGAGCAGGTCCGCAGTTTTTGTAAACAGAAGGTGTGGGACCGCAGGTAATAGTGAGAGAAAGTGCGGAACCAGAGTTTCATTTATTTTTAATGTCTTTCTCTCATTTTCAAAGCTTGACTTGAAGAGCTTGTTGGAAATAATACTGAGAGGGGGGGGGGGGGTGAATCAGTATTATCAGATCAATAGAACTTTTTCATTTCCATACTTAGATACATATACGCTACTTCATTCAAGGGAACCCGCGTGTATACGCAGCTGTGTCTAAAGCAACTAGTGTATATCCAAACTACTTATGATTCAGTTAATCCATTAAATGTTGATCTTTAGTTAGTGCATCAAAACTTCATTAACCATATGAAAAGTAAGCAGGTACAGTAAAATAGAACAGATCATCACACACAAGAAGCACACATGAACACCATGATATAAGGTGGAAACCCAATGTGGGTGAAAACCACTTGCTGCAATTCGTTTCTATCTTCCTTTATTAAGAAACTTATTTTACAATGTAATGGTGCAGTCCTTTACCAGCACGCAGGCTACAACCTGCAGAAGGCTACAACCTTCTCTCGTTCTCCAGACTCTCTTGGAAGGGAGCTACAACCCCCTTTTCTCTTGTACTAGCTAAGATACTAGTACGTAGGCGTCGGCCTACAATCTTCTCTCCTCCAGGTACCACGTTTCATACATTTTCAGACTGGATACTCCTGAAGCACAACACATAATCTGAAGGCCACGTTTCATCAAATTTTCATACTGGACCCATAAATATCATTGAAGCACAAAACAATCAATACTAGCATCATCAATCTCTGAATCACTGAAACACTGAAACCCTGTCAACAACACAGTCACCAGAACATAGAGCAGAACTCTGCAATAACAATCAGATCCAACTGTACCATCAAAATCATGCATCAGAGTGCATACGCTACTTGGAAGTGCCGAACCTGCGTGTATATGCAACTTCATCAAGATGAACCAACGTATATGTCATTAATCACTTATTCATAACTTTGCTGCACTTCCTGACTTCAGACATAATTAGATCATGACATATACAAGGATAATATATGCGTTAGCACCTAGATCTAGTCCATCAGATCTCATAACTATGAGTCATTATGATCTTGATCCAATATTAGTTCTCATCCATCAATACTGGAGCTAAACACAATCAGCCAAACAAGATATGCATAATACTGACACCTTTAAACTGTCATCAGAACCTTTTAACAACCAGAACCACCTGTAAATTCAAATGTCATAGCTCAAAAGGTATACGCTACTACAATGAACTCAACTTGCATACATACGCGCTTACACCAAAGCCAACCCGCGTACAGATCTATAAATATTCAATCATGACTTGCAGCGATTACAAACTTAAGTTATACCCAGTTCAGATCATTGCATGCGTTAGTATATAGATCTAGAATAAACATAATCAATCATATAGAGATAGTTCATTTCAAACCATTTGATCCTGATCTATCCTTAGATCTTGTTCTCCATCCACCGGTGAGATCCCTCCTTAGTTCAGATCAAGCAATGCATCATCAACCCATAACCTGCATACTATATCTCATACTTCCTCAGATATTCAAGACTTTTCGAATACATTTGCCTAATGATCTTCCTCTCCTTTTATAGTCTTAGGCCTTGCTCAATACCATGGACCAAAACCATGATAAAACAATACCAAGGGCCCAATACTTGGGATCAACACACTTGTTGAGATACCACGGTCCAAAACCATAGGTTCAAATACCGAGGACTAACTACCATGGACCAAAAGTAAGCTTTCCGACATGTACGCACTTTTCCGTGCATGAAACTGCGTGTATACCCTACTTGGTATATAGCGAACCTGCGTATACGCAACTTGGTATATAGTGAACCTGCGTGTATACCCTACTTGGTATATGGCAAACCTACGTATACGCGACTTGGTATATAGTGAACCTGCGTGTATACCCTACTTTCTTAATTCGTTGTAGACTGATCATCAATTCTTTGCTACTGACCTGCTGCACTATAGTCTGTCATCTTGCCATCAAGGACAACACTTGTATCATAATGCCAACAATCTCCCCCTTTGGACTTGATGGCAAAGCTAACTTGTCATACTGAGAACTGTCATCTGATTCCTTTGAGCTGTCCTGCATCCCATGTATTCTGTCACGTCTGATATCTCTTCTGAAGATTCATCTGGTTATAAATAAGTGAGATGTTCTTCTATGAGTGGGTTGCCATCAAGTACAACACATGCATCATAATGCCAACAATCTCCCCCTTTGGACTTGATGGCAACAACACCAAATCACTCTCCCCCTTTGACATGAAGGGCAAAGGGTGGATCAAGATATTCTCTTTCCTTGATAAAGATTCTACTGAAATCTCCAAATGTGCTCCCCCTTTGTATATTCCAAAGTGTACCAATCTATCCATGCTCCCTCTGAGTACATGCCAAGTCTCTATACTACTGAAGTGTGCTGTTCATGCTCTTCCTGACTGAAGGCAAGATCTGAAAAAAGATGTTCTTCAAGAACAACCATGACTTATACATCATAAGAGACCTTCCTATCACCAAAAGACTCAATACATACATCCATTTCCCAACCACGTGGGGATATACTAGAATTGACTCATCCACCCAACCAAGTGGGGATACATCAAAATTTTACACATGATAAAGCAAGAACATTACATCTTCATCCCAGGCATAGTGGGGAAACCAATATAGGCCGTTACATGACCTTGACACCATGAAAGAGATATCACAAAAGAGATATATGACCGAAATATCTAGAGCAAGACTTTATGAAAGTCACCAATAACTGATATCGCCAACATCTGTCAATCACCATTCAGATCAGCAACCAAGAGATCCTTCTGTTCTCCCTCTGCCTTTGTTTCACCTGAAACAAACAACAACTATGAACCAAAAGCTTCTAAGATAATGGCAACAATGTATCATTGTAAGATTATCTGCTCCCCCTGACCCTGTGCCAGATGGTCTCTGTCAGACCCATATCAGACTCTCTTCAACCAGAGTCTGTTCTTGTTGATTTTCTTCAGACTTCCATATACGCGACTGCACCTGCATAAATCTGCATATGTACGCGGGTTCCCCTCATCCAACTCGTGTACACCAACTTCCATGTCAACAACCTGTAAATGTCCTATCGACTCATCCTTTTAAAACATCATCATGAAATCATTCACATTATATCATATGTGAAACCACCATAGCCATTTCATCAATATCAAGCTCTACATGATCCAAGTATCATTACTTGGGAACATCTGCATCAATCAACATATGTAAGTATCAACCTATCATCATATAGATACGAACTCATCATCATGTCTCCAACAAAGCAACTTTGAGTAGTCATCCATGTATCTGCACTATGTATCTTGAGCTCAAGCTCTTTTGACAAAACTTCTTGATATCATCAACAGCAACAATCCTTATCCACATGAGTGCTTGCATCATAACTGTATGATCTTTATGCATATGACAACAGCAGTATATGAGTGACTCATCATCAAGTGAGGAAGATGTGTATTCAAGCTTTGTACGTCTCCTTATCCTTATGAAGATCACCATGTAAACACCATATATGCATCATCAACCATAAATCTGATCTGAATATCTACTATGTAACCCCAAGCATCATATGAGATTTTATCATAGACAACTCACAACCACATCATAGCAAGATATATCATTTAGCCATATAAGCATCATCACCAAGGACTAAATGCCAACAATGCATTATCAAAGGCATATGTTCCCTCTCAACCTGAGCCATCTGTTTACTGTTAGATCTGATCATGCATATATCAGCAATAAGCATTCATCATCATCAAGTTAGGATCAAACCCTTCTAAACATCTTACGAGTATCAAGACATTTCCACACATCCTCAGCAGACTGTAAACATTATCAAACAGAGAAAATAATGGACTGAAACATAACAAATCCTTTTCCTGAACCTGTCCCTACTGCATTTTCTTCAGACTGACATATACGTGACTTTGCAGTGTCTAACTCGCGTATATACACATCTTCCCTTTAAGAAACTTGCGTATGAGATTCAGGATATTGAAGTTTTACACTTTCAGCTCCCCCTGATTATGTTGTGTCTGTGCTGTGCTGTGTCTGATTATATTGTGCTGTGCCATATCTTTCTGACTGTACTTCCTTCTTCTTCCATATCTTCAAGTGTGATGATGTTTTCTTCTTTTGGTATGGTTCCCGTACTTTGTTTCTACATTCCTTTGCTGTACGTCCAAGCTTGTTGCATGCATAACATCTTACATGTTTCATATTCCTCTTGTAGCAATCAGCAGCTTTGTGACCAAACATATTGCAAGAGAAACAATTCCTTTAAAGTACCTGGAATGAGATGATTTTTCCGTGTGATGATTTTGAACCATTCTTCTTCTACATCTAGCTGCAACATGTCCAATATTATGACATTCATAAAATTCAATATTATTCATCTGAGTAAATGGCCGACTATTACTTCCATAGTTAGGAGTAAAAGATTTTCTTTGAAGAATCTCTTTCCTTGATTGTTGATGGGGTTGACCTTTCATCTCTCTTATCTCCTTGTTGATCATTTTAGATTTCTCTTTAGAGTTCCTTGCCTCACCTTGTGAACTAGATTCACCTTCAATAGATTCATGAAAACCAAGACCAGTCTTGATAGCAAGAGACCTTTGACTATTAAGAATATCATCCGAGGCTTTAGTACTATCTTGAAATCGCAACAGTTTATTCTTTTCTTCTAATTTACCTTTCAAGATATTTACCTCAACTTGAAGTTGTTCTTCCTTTTCTAGACATTGCTTCTTCATGTCTTCTTCAGCTTTCCTTCCTTCTTCCAACTGATGCCTTATTTTGAGAATCTCCCTTTCTTGTTCTTCATTCAGATCCTGCTGCATTTGACGAATTCTGAAGGCACATTCCAGCTGAGATTTTAAGCTGATAACTTCGTTTACCTATTTTTCAATAGCTTGGAGTAGATATTTATTCTGCTTCTTTGATTCTTCAAGATCTTCCTTTAGCAAGAGGTTCGTGGCATCAAGACTTTCATAGTAACTGGATCTATCTCTGAGTTTCTTGATGGTTGTGCTTCTTTCATTGACTTCATCTCTTAGTGATGTTACTTCATCCTGCAACTTTTGACATTTGTCCTTGAATAACTTCCTTACCTTGTTTCCTTCCTCCAGTTGGGCCTTATGTTTGGTAGCTTCTTCTTTGAAGTCACATTCCCTTTTGTTCAGTAGATCTTGTTGATCTCTGATTTTATCTGAGAGCCTTTTAAATTCCGCCTCTATTTGATATCTTCTTGTTCACCCATCAGAGCAAATTCAGTTGTTTCGCTATCACTTTCATCTTTTCCAAATGGATAGATAGCAGGAACATCAGAGGACATCAAATTCATACCTGATAGTTCATCTTCATTCTGAAATGATTCTGAATCTGGAGAGCTTCTTATACCTAATCCCCAATCGATGCTCCCACTGTCATAGTTCTTCTGAGATGTCTTCTTCTTCTTAGGTGCTTTCTTCTTAAGCTTATTTCCCATAGTTCCACGGATCTCCTTCAAGCGACCAAGCTTCTACCAAAGGACCTGCTCTGATACCAATTGTTGGAAATAATACTGGGGGGGGGGTGAATCAGTATTATCAATAAAACTTTTTCATTTCCATACTTAGATACATATACGCTACTTCATTCAAGGGAACCCGCGTGTATACGCAGTTGTGTCTAAAGCAACTAGCGTATATCCAAACTACTTATGATTCAGTTAATCCATTAAATGTTGATCTTTAGTTAGTGCATCAGAACTTCATTAACCATATGAACAGTAAGCAGGTGCAGTAAAACAGAACAGATCATCACACACAAGAAGCACACATGAACACCATGATATAAGGTGGAAACCCAATGTGGGTGAAAACCACCTGCTGCAATTCGTTTCTATCTTCCTTTATTAAGAAACTTCTTTTACAATGTACTGGTGCAGTCCTTTACCAGCACGCAGGCTACAACCTGTAGAAGGCTACAACCTTCTCTCGTTCTCTAGACTCTCCTGGAACGGAGCTACAACCCCGTTTTCTCTTGTACTAGCTAAGATACTAGTACGTAGGCACCGGCCTACAATCTTCTCTCCTTCGGATACCACGTTTCATACATTTTCAGACTGGATACTCCTGAAGCACAACACATAATCTGAAGGCCACATTTCATCAAATTTTCATACTGGACCCATAAATATCATTGAAGCATAAAACAATCAATACTAGCATCATCAATCTCTGAATCACTGAAACACTGAAACCCTGTCAACAACACAGTCACCAGAACACAGAGCAGAACTCTGCAATAACAATCAGATCCAACTGTACCATCAAAATCATGCATCAGAGTGCATACGCTACTTGGAAGTGCTGAACCTGCGTGTATACGCAACTTCATCAAGATGAACCAGCGTATATGTCATTAATCACTTATTCATAACTTTGCTGCACTTCCTGACTTCAAACATAATCAGATCATGACATATACAAGGATAATATATGCGTTAGCACCCAGATCTAGTCCATCAGATCTCATAACTATGAGTCATTATGATCCTGATCCAATATTAGTTCTCATCCATCAATACTGAAGCTAAACACAATCAGCCAAACAAGATATGCAGAATACTGACACCTTTAAACTGTCATCAGAAACTTTTAACAACCACAACCACCTATAACTTCACATATCATAGCTCAAAAGGTATACGCTACTACAATGAACTCAACCTGCGTACATACGTGCTTACACCAAAGCCAACCCGCGTACAGGTCTATAAATATTCAATCATGACTTGCAGCGATTACAAACTTAACTTATACCTAGTTCAGATCATTGCATGCATCAGTATACAAATCTAGAATAAACATAATCAATCATATAGAGATAGTTCATTTCAAACGATTTGATCCCGATCTATCCTTAGATCTTGTTCTCCATCCACCAGTGAGATCCCTCCTTAGTTCAGATCAAGCAATGCATCATCAACCCATAACCTGCATACTAGATCTCATACTTCCTCAGATATTCAAGACTTTTCAAATACATTTTCCTAATGATCTTCCTCTCCTTTTATAGTCTTAGGCCTTGCTCAATACCATGGACCAAAACCATGATAAAACAATACCAAGGGCAAAATACTTGGGATCAACACACTTGTCGAGATACCACGGTCCAAAACCATAGGTTCAAATACCGAGGACTAACTACCATGGACCAAAAGTAAGCTTTCCGACATGTACGCGCTTTTCTGTGCATGAAACTGCGTGTATACCCTACTTGGTATATAGAGAACCTGCGTATACGCGACTTGGTATATAGTGAACCTGCGTGTATACCCTACTTGGTATATGGCGAGCCTGCGTATACGCGACTTGGTATATAGTGAACTTGTGTGTATACCCTACTTTCTTCATTCTTTGTAGTATGATCATCAATTCTTTGCTACTGACCTACTGCACTGTAGTCTGTCATCTTGCCATCAAGGACAACACTTGTATCATAATGCCAACAATCTCCCCCTTTGGACTTGATGGCAAAGTTAGCTTGTCATACTGAGAACTGTCATCTGATTCCTTTGAGCTGTCCTGCATTCCATGTATTCTGTCACCTCTGATATCTCTTCTGAAGATTCATATGGTTATAGATAAGTGAGATGTTCTTCTATGAGTGGGTTGCCATCAAGTACAACACATGCATCATAATGCCAATAGAGCTGAGGTTTGAGACTTTCTTAGGACGACAGTACAAGTGATGATAGACCCATACTGACTGCAAATAATCATGGTGACGATATTTTTGTGTAACAGATTGCCCCCTAAAGTGCGAAGTCTGTAGTAGATGAGGATTTCATTTATCATTTAGGAAGAGTGAAGTACTTTATCATTTCAAGGATCATCTTGTGGAGAGCCCGGTTGGAACCTGTAAAAACATTCAATGCAAGATATATATATGAGATCATATCATCGCTGAGGTAGGCATTCCCATACTCAGATCAAAACTGACTAGAAAACTAACTACTGCTCTGATACAGGAATGATCTTGTAAAACATCACAAGTATAGACTCATGTGGACACAGTATGGACGCAACCATCTGTTTATGAATAGTCCATTATATAATGAATACAAAATTCCTCGCAGCCTGGATTGTGGAAACTAGATCCAGGGTCTTCATTTCTACTTCCCGAAACAGTACGATTCTATCCATGCGAATGAATGTGTTGATGTCGAACATGGTAGAAACCACTTGATTACCAGTCAATGATGTAAACTATTAACACGTGTGAGTGAAACCACCAGTGATGTCAATGGCTCTCAAAGTACCCAGTACAATCCATGAGATGCGAATAAATGTGTTGATGTCGAACATGTCACAGAATCCTTTGATCGAAGGTCAATGATGCAACCTATCATCGAAGGAGAGAAACCTGCCATTGAGGCATGCAGATCCCATGGTACTTACGATTTCTAGATCATCTTTCTAGATAATGAGCTTAAGTCGATAGAAAGCGATCCGTTGTACGCAAGCCCACAACAAGAAATCATAGATCAAGTCGAAGAAATTTAGTTGCAAGGACTGACTCAGGGATGGTCAAGATGGATGACAAATATTTTGCAAATGAATGGCTTATTGGCAGTGACCTCTTGAACACATAACGACACGACAGACGGTTTGGTGACAATTGACCCAAAGTTAATACCCAGCATAGAAAATTTTAGGGGCGAATGTTCGCCCTTTGGCGAAATTAAGGGGTTTTAAATTTTTAGTGGGTGAATATTTTGTATCATAGCACATTTTTACAAATCACCTCAAATAGCCCACCTTATTTTAAGGGAGAGGGTAAGAAAGGTAAATTTAGCCCTTGAAACTAGGAGTTACAACCTTCCATTCACCCATTTTCAAGAATAGGTTTTATTTAAGTGAATCCTATGGGCCAAATACCATATTTATAAAAGAGGTATGGTAAATTAATAAAAATATAAATAAATGAGGTATGGTAAATAAATAAAACATTTTTTATATTTACTCCATAAGTCACCTTATATACATGCAAGGGTGTAAACAAATAAAAATATAAGTAAAGTGGAGGTATGGTAAATAAATAAAATGTCTTTTTATACTTACTCAAAAGGTATGGTAAATAAATAAAAATATAAATAAACTAGACGTATCGTAAATAAATAAAACCTCTTTTATCCATAACCCTCATTCTATTTATGAAGTCTTAAGAAAGAGGTTTTATTTAAGTGAATCCTATGGGTCAAACACCATATTTGTAAAAGAGGTATGGTAAATTAATAAAAATATAAATAGACGAGAGGTATGGTAAACAAATAAAACATTTTTTTATATTTATTGCATAAGTCACCTTATATTTACGAACACTCAAAAAAATGCATTATATTTAGGTGAAACCTATGGGCAAAATACTATGGGACAAATACCATGGACTAGATTGTTATTAATACCATGCAAAAAAACATTATTAACCCTAATATTAGTATTAATAAAAATAAAAATGGCACATGGTATTGACCCATGGTATTCACCAAAATGGCACATGGTATTGACCCATGGTATTCACCTGGAAAGTAGCCTATTTAAATGGGGGAATTAAACTAGCATAGATCCATCTTTACTCTGGATCTACTAACGCCCGAGAGGTATCAAATATCGTGATATGCAAACTAGCATAGAGTGAAAAAATATTTGATCCCTCTCCGGGCTTGGTGGATCAAGGGGAAAATTGGATGTTGTAATTTAATGTATGTTAAACATTTTAGGTTGGTTAAAATAAAAAATAAAATAAAATTCAACTATTAATTTTATAAATTACTAATAGTAATTTTTAACCCATGGTATTGACCCATGGTAATACCATGGCATTCATGTGAGTATAGACTATTTAAAGGGGAAATTCTATCATCTTAGATCCATCTTAATTCTGGGTCTACCAAGTGCTCAGAGGGATAAATAGATTTCATCCCCCTAAGAGTGGTAGATGTGGAGTTAAGATGGATATAGGTTGGTTTTTATGATAATGAAGATATTAAATAGACTTAGGAGATTATATTGTAAAAACATCTTAAGGTGAATGGTTAAAGCATAGACATTGGACAAGTATATTTGTATACTTTTGTTTTAAACTGAAACAAATCCAGGGCTAAAAGGAATGGATTGATTCCACTAGTCATCCTTCTAAAACTTTCCAACATATGCTGGAGTAAACAGATTGTAATTTGGGTAATTTTTCTAACTGCCAACAGGAACATACTTGTGTATTGGCAGGGTCGTTATGAGGTCCCTAGAAGTGATGAATTTGAATTTTTCTTGGTTTTATATATAGTATTAGGTTTTTTCTCATGCTTTCTGTGAATGACACAGGTGAATTTTATCCTACACCCACTAGGTTATCGATATGTAATTTTAGTAATTTTGATTTCAAAAGATATTTTAAAGAAATGTAATGATTTCATTTTTGTATTCAATAAACACAATATTATAATGGAATTTTTCATTTTGGTTTACCTATATAGATTCCATGGAGAAGTGTTAGTGGTGTGACATCAATTGTCCTGGCTTTATTTTTACTCTTTTTGGAAGCAAATACTTTCTTCCAACATTTTTGAGTTCCATGAAAAATTTGAAAGTCCTAATAGTATTCAATTATGGATTCAAGAGAGACATAGTATTCAATTATGGGTTAAAGAGATCCACACTGAATGATCTATCAGCCTTATCTTCACTTAGTTTAAGACTACTCACTTGGAGAGCCTGCATGTGCCCCCACTTCAAGAGCATAGTAAAGTCATGTAGAACTTAGAGAAGCTATCTTTAAGATTTTAGTGAAGAATGGAAAATTTCAAGGTTCAATAATAACCATCGAGCATTAAGCTTCCAATAATGCTAGATTTTAACCTGGAGCACTTTTGTGATTTGGAGGAGATGCCCCCTCGTATTTGTGACACATCTTCAGTTGTGAATTGGACTATTACCAATTTTCATTTCCTTCGAAAGTTACCTGATGACTTGGGGAACCTCAACTCTTTAAGAATGTTAAGGAAGGAAAGAAAGTACATTATGCTAAGTTCTCTTATGCTTTTCAAGTTTTTCTTGGATATATACAACCTTTCAGGTAGGAAAGTACATTCTGTTAATAAAAATTTGTCTTGATAGAAAGACCCAATTTCAAATTCTAATGCTTTCAAAAAACATTGTATAACTGTAATGTTTCTAGAAGGAAAGCATATTTTTTCAATTTAAGTATCATGATCCCATATTCCAACTTATTTTTCAGTAACCCATTAGGCTTTGTAGCTTTGAATAAATCCATGTAGCTTTGAATAAATCCATGTCTTTTGATAAGATCCTCTTCCAAATTAGAACGCAGTTTCCTTTTGGCAATAACCACATACAATGTCTTGATTTTGTTATTGAGAAAATAGAGGTTGTGAAACAAGCTTGTGCCATACAAGGACTTGATTCATTGATTATGTATCAATTATGGTTCTTGATGTAACAATGTCTTGATTTTGTTGCTTGAAAATAGAGGTTACGCTTTACTATTTCACATAATTTCTTACAATCTTTCCATAAGTATTGATTTGTAATCTTAGTCACTGAGGGATGACAATAACGACAAAGGTAATATTCTAGAAGTTACCCTCTTACTCAATATTTAAATATATCACCACAATTTAACTGTTAGTTAAAGGAATTGTATTTGATTTGTAAACAATTCATTGCTTGATTTATAGATTTTGATTTTTTCCCTTTTTTATTTTTTGTTAGATGATCCAAAAATACAATTTTATCATAGGTTATAAAAGTAGAATAAAATAATTATTAATTTAAGATATTAAATTAATAATTAATAATTAATAATTATTTAATGGAGACTTTTAGAATTAGCATATTGTTGTAACTAGATATCCAAATGTGTCGTATATTAGGCTCTATTTTAGGAGATTTGTTAGCTAGTTGGTTTGAATAGCATTTATTGTAAATGGACACTTGTTATTTAATAAGTGATCCGTAATTAGAGGTAGTTAGGACATGGAGCTTATAAATAGCTCATTGCAAGAGTGTTTGGTTGTTCGGGTGTAAACTCTTGCAAAATCAATTATGTAATTATCTTTTTTCTGATTAATAAAATTACGTGTCTGAGGACACTTCTGCCATTATTTTTTTCTCAGATTTGGTATGAGATATCTTCCAATATTTGGGTTCCCTAGTTTTCCCACCATAGCTATGAGGTTCAGATGCTATCATTAAATATTCTCAAAACGTTACAACTTTTCTAGTAAGTGTGCTTTGAAACATTGTTGTTGCTTTTCCATGGTGTTAATGCAAATAAGCACTATAACTAGTGCCATTATTTAGATTAAGTGTCGAAATCTAGGTGGTATTGTAATGATGGAGTGATTGTTTTCTAGCTACTAAGGCCATATGCATTTTTATCTCTTATGTTGTCCTGAGATATTCAAATTTAGAATAAGAATTGAGGTCTCGTTTCCACTGTAGATTGCAGTCAGTTTCTTGAACATAATATATAGTAGATTACATTTTACTAATCAACTATGGATGTGATCCCTCGCAGGAAAGGAAATTCAAAGTGACTTTGATTTCACATTGATTTGTCAAAACATCCACATAGGAAAGGAGATTCAAAGTGACACTGATTTCACACTGATTTCTCAAAATGGAGGCAAGGGAAAAGGAAACTTTGTATTCAACAATGCTCTTAATTTCATATGTACATGCACAAACATATTAGTAGAAAATATTGAAGGGTTGCATAAGTAATATTTTCCATTCCACTACATTCTTTACAGCTTGTAAATAAATAACTCAGAACAATTCATTACACTACTTGTTATTCTTTATTAATCAATGGTTAAGATTTTGATATTGAACTGCCTAAGATTTTTCTTCCTTCTGTGAAATTGTCTGTTCTATAATGCTTCTTTTCCATTCACTATGTATAGCATATAAAGTGTGTCTAATGGAGTAGGAAGATTGGAAAGTCTTGTGATCCTTGAACTATGTAACAAGTCAGAAACCCAACGGGGCAGAGTAGGTGCATCCCCACAAAGGGGTCACAAATACCAAAGTTGGTATTGGCTAGTGCCTTGAGCTAGAAAATTTCCTTTACCCTTGTATTAACAGTGAATCTGGAGAGGATTCTAATATTATCTTTATAAGATTTATATTAGTTAAGATTGACGAATAAAATTCATGAGACATGAGCTAGGATGTCATTGCAAGGTGGTTGTTGATTATTGGAAGCTATGATGGCCATTATGTCAGGCTAGGTGATCGCACTCCCTTGATCGTGAGCACGATTGTGATCAAGATGGAAGACTTCATAGTCTAGATTGATTGTTTAGCAGTGATAATTAGTGGGCTCATTAACAAAAGCTTCTATTTCACTAATCCTTTTTATAGAGTGGTCAGATTCAATTTCCAAAGGTTTTAATTATACTATACAGTTGAGTTCTGAGAGAGTTGTGATTCACAGTGTTAAGTATAACAGCTATGACACTTGAATGAAGACAAGCATAGTAGATGTATCAAACTCTGTTATAAGCTTACCTTCATATTATAAGGGACTTGGTTGGCATTTTTATAATTTTATAAACAAGTTCCATTTCATGGAAATGTGAAAAAAACAGTGATATTGCCACCATGTGGCTCTTGTCATATATGGTTTTATACTTTTTCAAAAAATTCTCTAAGAGTTCACAATGCTAAGATTCACTAGGACCTAACAAAGTTTTATTATTTAGTGAAAGACTCACCAAGATCTTACAAGATTTTATAATTGAGTAAAATATTCGCCATGCCTAGTGAGAGATTCGCCAAAAAATTATATATACATATTATATTATTGATAAAATCGCCTTCCATTTTTCCTATATACCATGGAGATTCGCCCATTTATTATACATATAAATTTAGGGGGGGTTCTTAAAATTTTCCCTAATACCCAGAAACTGGCTGAAGAATTTCAATGTGGTTTGATCAACTGTTAGGCAAAGGATTTCCCAACCCAGGTGAATAAAAGTGTCGTGTTCAAGAGTAGTTGCAAAGTATGACAAACAGGCTCATTTTTCTCTCTTTTCACCCACAATTTCTGGCAAGTACCTCTTTATTTTTGACAAGCTTGAGGAGGATAACATTTGCTTGATTATAAGCTCATCCTTCGGATGAGTCCAACTTAGTTTAAATTCGAACCCTAAGAAGGAGTGGTTCGTTCCTGTTTGTAATTGAAAAGGTCCTTTACTGTGAAATTTTAACGAGTCCAGTATAGGAGAAACTCCGCGTTTTTCAATTTTAGAGAGTCTGAAAAAACTTAAGCAAACCCCAGGGTTGACCTTTTTCGAAAGTTTGTGTCTCCCAAGCCCGAAAAAGTATAAAATAATACTTGAGAGAACCACTTGATCTTTTACGACCAAGGAGTACTTTTCGTAATTAGTGTCCATGATCCAAAAAAGTAAAAAAGCGATCAATGACACGTCGTTTTATAACCAATATCAAATTTGAAACGACAAAAATCCGGTAATCTTTTCATGTTTTGACGGTCGGAAAAGAGCTGTAAGTGGATCGTCTTTTAATTCCGTTATAACGATTTTAAAAGAAAAACTCGGCGATCTTTTCATGTTTCAGGAGTCAGAAAAGAGCTTAAAGGTGACTCTAAATGTTTTTTCGTTGAAAATGATAGATTTCGCCTGAATAATCCATTATCCTGAACAAAAATGCAAACATTACTCATACCTGTTTGAAATGGATAAAAATGTCGCAAAAATACATTTTCAAAGTGAAACATAAACAAATTTGCAATTTATTTACTCAAAAAACTTATAAAAAGGGCCTTCGTCAATTCATTTTTACCATTTGAGTTTTGGGTGAGAAAATAGTGCTTTTGTTCATAAAACTTCCCGTGAAGATTGCGGAAAATCCAACTGTCGGAATCGAATGCCGTCTTGTCCAGGTAATCCACATCATCTTACTCTTCATTTTTGACCGTTTCAATTTTTGTTTTAGTCATTCATTTCATTTTTTGGGAGGGTTTTTAGGCTTAAAACCCGCGTGCAGGGGCCCACAGGTTTACCACTGCTGGCCTGCGGACCCCGACTTTTTCTCCATTGGGAAAAAGCCAGGGGTCCGCACCTTCCATGTAGACAAGTTGCGGTCCCACGCACTGTGTCTAACCCGGAGGGTGCGGTCCCTGTCGCAAGGGTTTTTAACCCAAAAATTCTCAAAAATGGACCAAACAAAATAATTTCTAGCAATTTAATTTATCTTTATACTTGATGCAGAGAGTACATCATGCTAGATTGGCGTGAACGAGAGCATGAGGACGTGGATGCTACTACATGGAATCATTAGCCTTAATTTGATACTTTGAGAGTGTGCGGCTTGTACAAATTCTGGGCCATTCCTGGCATGAGGGCTCAGGTGGATTTCTTATAGTGATTGGTTGACAGATGGAGCATACAGGACCAGTGCTTCTTCATTGGTGGCCACCAACTCGAAATCGAGCCGACGAACATATATTTCTTGACTGGTTTGCCTAAGACAGGTGAAGACTTGACTCTGTTTAGGGCTAGGCCAGGTGGCTAGTCTGTCGATAGCCTCCGGCTAGAGTATTGCAACAGCCAGGCTAGAGACAAAGGGATATAAATAAAGATCATATCCCGTCCTGAACTCATGGTGATTGCATTTACTGTCACCAGACTTTGCAGGGTTGCCGCATTACATATTGCCACCGAATCCTAGATGTGTATGGCAGTTGATTGCTTTCGAGGCACCATCTTCAATTGGTGCGATGCCGTGTTGGCCAATTTGAAAGGCCAAATGACCAGGGCCAAGAATGGACAACTAAAGACATTTGGTTATGGGGCTTTGGTTGTGAGTTTTGGCCTGGAGAGGGTTCCCATGTTGATCCCGCAACACCTTACTATTGGAGCTGGGCTTCCTCGAGAGCCCAAACTGATGCGATGGGTCGCAGTTATGGCCCGTCACCCAAACGAGAGGACAGAGGTTGCTCGATTCAAACCTGAGTATTTCCAATGGTTGGAAAACCAGATCTTTTCTATTCAGGACTTCCCTTACGCTGGGGTAGATTTTCGTGGCGACCCAGACATGGCTCTTCCACCAGGAGAGCAGTGGGATGACTCAGGTAAAATCATTTTCAACATTTTTCCTATTTTTATTTTTTTTATTTTTCCATCGTCTCAAAACTGATAACAAAAGTTTGAAATGCAGATGTGGGTCCACAGCGACCAGCCGCTCTCCGGTCTTACGAGAGGAAACAACCAGTTGCAGCCGCGCTAGCCCCACAGGACGAATCAGCAGAGGTTTTGGCCGAGTTGGAGGGTCATCTCGAGCGCTTGACAGGATATATTCCAGAGACCACTATAGATGACATTCCTCGTCGACTTTAGCGCTATATGATTGGGGTCCTGAGACCTTTTAGGAGGTTCCTTTGCAAGGTGGCCCATGCAGTGGTTTCTTATCGAGATCATCGCTAGTGATAGGATGATCGCCTATTGTGGGCACATATGACATTTTTGTTTTTTGTACTTATCATTTTTGCCGATCATAAGGTGTTTTTCAACCTATGATCGAGGACAATGTATTTTTTGACACACTCCTATATATATATCACTATTACCGGCTTATCTTGTAAATCATGTTATGGAATGGTTTTAAATTTACATGTATGATTATTGCAAATGTCTATTTAACATTCGAGAAGCAATTGCACCTGCTAATGTATTTAAAGATCTTGGAATATGCTGATATTCAATATAATCAAATTCACGTTCCAAGAGACGAACTCTCAAAAATAATCTTAATAACACTGGATTTCTAATGGCATACACTCTATTAAGCTGTAATACAACGAGTTCAAAATCTAACCTCACTATCAAACTCCGAATCCCAAATGAAATAGATTCAGATAATAACTCAATCACTGCACTATACTCGGCAATGTTGTTCGTTGTTTGACTGAGGCTTACCCCATGCATAGATACTAACTCGTGAGAGGGCGAATAGATAACCCAAGCTGCGGAAGAAATGTTCCATGTATTACAACAAGCACCATCAGCGAAACCAATGTATGTCTGGAGAGGCATCGACATCTGCAATATCAAGAGTAAAACCAAGATAAGCAGGAATAATGACGAAAAAACACTCTCTAAACTAAATCACACTAGCTAGAAGGAAAAACTATCCTAACTAAAAATCTCCATACCCATTCTTTAAGCATAATACCTCTTCAAGTAAGGACCATTTCTGGGTTTACCCAAAGAGTCCCCGTCAAAGTCTACCAATTCATAGGCCCCTTTTGCTAGCTTTTTCTTGAAAACATAGGGACCATGCCACATAGGAACGAATTTTCCAGTGCCTAATTTATCATTAGCTTGAACGTAAACTAAGACTAGATCTCCTTTCGAAAAATTTCGAGGGGTCACATTTCGACCATACTGAGCTTTCATGCGTTTTGCGTGAGTCTCGATTGCCAATGCAGCATCACGTCGATTCTCATCTAATTGAGCCAAGTATAACAAATGCTTTTCCTCTTCGGAAGTGGCTGGAAGCAACTCGATGGCCATTTGCAGTGACGGGATTTCGCGTTCAATGGGTAACACAACTTCCAAACCATAGACTAGTTGGAAAGGAGTGAACCCTGTTGATGTTTTTACTGAAGTTCGGTATGCCCAAAGCACTGAAAATAGCATGTTATGCCAATTCGACCGATGAATCCAAATGATTCGTCGGATCATGATAACTAAAACTTTGCTGATGGATTCAACCAGACCATTAGCTTGTGGATAATAAGGGGTTGAACTATCGTGATGTAAATCAAGCTGCCTGTAAGTTCAGTCATCATAACGTTTCAAAAATGACGTCCATGATCAGTGATTATCGCTTGCGGGACACCAAACCTAGCAATTATATGATTGAACACAAAAATTGTAGCTGTCTTGCCGTCTGCCTCAAATGTAGGCATCACCTCGGCCCACTTGGTAAAATAATCTACCGCAAGGATGATATACGCATGCCCCCCGGCCGAGTGAGGGTTACATGTAATAAAATCGATACCCCATTTGGCAAAAGGACCAATGGCAATTATAGGGTGGAGAGGAGCAGGTGGAGCGCGCATCTTTCGATAAAAAATTTGGCAGTTGTGGTATTTTCGGACCGTCGTAATACAATCTTTAAATAAAGACGGCCAGAAGTAGCCAGCGCGCAATATCTTTTGGGCTGTGGCATACCCAAACATATGACCGCCACACACTCCAGAGTGACAGTCATTTAGAACCCTTTCAGCTTCCTCGTGAGTTAAGCAACGTCGAAACACAGAGTCCGCCCCACGACGATAAAGAGTATCTCCAATAATCCTGAATTGTTGGGACTGGAATCGAATTTTTCGACGTTCTGACCTTGAAATTTCTGGCCGAAACGATTGGGTTTGGAGATAAACGATGATATCCCCATACCACAGATCTAAAGTGCTAATTAGAAACAAGGATTCGTCCGCAATGGGCTGCTCCGCCACAGTTTCCGTGTCAGCACGCGGGAAGTCACACATTAACTCCGCAAAAACTAAAGATTTCTTAGACTTGGATTTCTCAAATTCCAAGTTGAACTCCTGCAGGATAACAATCCATTTAGAGTACTTGCCCCCTAGCAATTTCTTGGTCAAAATGTAGATCATAGTGTTGCAATCCGAAATTACTGTAGTTTTACGTAGTAAAATGTAGTGACGAAAATGTTGGACAGCTTGAACAACTGCCAATGCCAATTTCTCCTCATGTGAGTCTTTTAGCTCAGTTGGATTTAAAGTGCGACTCCTGAACTAAGACCATTCCAATGGTGGAATGAGAGGTGGCGAGATACAAGAAGTAATCCTGGTTGTAGTTGGGAGGATGCAATAACGGTGCATGGGTCAACGCGTGTTTAAGTACATCAAAAGATTTCTGAGCTATCTCGTCCCAATAGAATGGAGTATTTTGTTTCAACAACCGGGTAAAACCTTTTGTAACCTCGGTGTAGTTAGGAATGAATCGTTGTAAAAAGTTTTCTTTCCCTTGCAAACTTTGGAGTTGGCGAAGACTCGAAGGAGGAGGCAATTTGCCGATAGCTTCGACCTTCGAGGGATCGACATGAATGCCGGCTTTCGAAACTACAAATCCCAGTAATCGACCCATTTCTATACAGAAAACACATTTGTGTGGGTTCAACCGAATCCAATAATGCCTACACCTCATAAAGATTGCTCGTAAATGGACGAGGTGATTAGCTCGATGTAATGAATGAGCAGGCAAGTCATCGAGATATGGTTGCACAATGTGTTTGATGTCATGAAACGCATAAGACATGGCCCTTTGAAAAGTTGCTCCGGCATTCTTGAGCCCAAAAGGTAACTTGCAATAAGCAAATGTCCCCCATGGACAAATGAAAGCCATTTTTGGTTGATCGGCAGGTAGAATATTGATTTGATTGTATCCGGAAAAACCGTCCATGAAGGAGAATATTTCGCTGCCGGCACAATCATCAATGATTTGATCGATATAGGGAGTTGGGTAATTTTCCTTTGGACAGGCTCGATTAATGTCCCTATAATCGATGCATATTCTTATTGTTCCCTGTTTTTTGTTAACCGGAACAATATTCGATACCCAATCCGTTAACAGGATTGGATAAATGAAACCCGCTTTGAGTAATTTTTCAACTTCTGCTTTAATTGCAGCAGCTTTTCTTGGGTGAATCTGACGCAAACGTTGCCGGACGAGTTTAGCATCCGGGTAAGTATTGATCTCATGAACAACAATCGCAGGATCAATTCCTGGCATTTCCTCATAGGACCAGGCAAACACGTCGCAGAATTCTTGAAATAGGGCCTTATATAGTTGATCATCTGTACACGAGGCACCTATATGAATGTTCTCAACAATTCCGGGCTTAACCGAAATGTCAATATGAATAGTTTGAGAGATGTTTCCCAAATTTAACTCTGAATCAGGATGTTTCATTGGATTCTGAGGTTCCTTGACATATTCAGTTGTAAAAATTGATGAGAAATCATTTTCAAAACGATAATTCTTGGGTAAAAACGAATATCTGTGATGGAGATCTTCCCATGGTAAATCATCTACACATAGGATTTCATGAATTTGCTCATCAAAATGAACAAGTTCAGAAAACATGATTAAATCCAAGCTTGATGTGAAAAGTGATTCCTCACGGACCACATTCATGAAGTCATTTTCGGTTGAAAATGGGTCGGTAAACGATTGCACGGCCTCATACACAATTTCATATGGACTCAAAGGCATGACATCACCAAATGAGTCTATCTCAGATTTAGAAGGAATGATCCAAGGATCATCATAAATAATGGTGTCTGATGTGATCATATGAATGGTTGCAAATGAAGACGATGCATTGATTGGAGGAAAAGGAAAAGTTCCCAGTAAACTGGCATCTTTAACTAGTCCTACTCCAACATCCTTATATGGGATAATCGTTTTACCGACATGCTGAATACTCTCAGAAGAGGCTGGGTCGGACGAAAAGTAAACCAGTTGGTCTATTGTTACGATCTTTCCATTATGTGGAAACTTTATTACTCGAAAGACCGATGAAACGACCGTTGTCATAGCGTAAGACCAACTTCGACCCAAGAGAAGGTTGTAATCTAGAGGGGCATCAACCACCTCCACATCTAGACTAACGGTTTTTCCTTCAACCCCTATAGGAAAATCCTGTAGAATGCCAAAAGGATGAAACCCACGGCCATCAAAGGCCTTTAGAATCGTCGGGGATTGATTTAGCGAAGGAGAACCAAGCGATCTGCAACACTGTATCGACATAATACACGTTGAGGCTCCCTCATCAATTACAGTCCAATGAATAGGCCTGTTTTTTACTATCACTGGAACCTGGAAAGCCATTTGATGAGGCAAACGCGGTGTACTATTTTCTAGATCGAAAATTATTAGGTTCGAGTCCTAAACGTCAATAGCTCCTATAACCGACAAAAGTAATTTACGTTGTGCTGGACATGATTGCAGCACTTCCAAAGCCGAAATTGCTAAGGGTGAAACAGCTAAATCCTCAACAATGTTATAATTCTGAGTCGATCTCGCATGTGGATTGAAAGCTGACTTTCGAAGTATACCCTTGGCGGGCAGTTTGATTACCAAGTCTGGATTAGGTTTCTCGATCTGTAGTGGATCGGAACCGGGAGCTGAGGTTGATGGATTAGAATGAGAAGATTCTGCTTCTTTACCATCAACAGAACTTTTAGTACCATAATCTTGCGATCGAGTCGCAATCCTAACATGCGACATCATTAGTATGGGTTCTTCATTGGCGCTCCAGGATGAACCTATCATCTTACTGTCTTGAGCTGGAAAAGGATCCTTCAAAACAGTAGGAGTTTGGGAATCTTTGACAATCTTCGCAACCTCTGCACGATGAGGTCAGTCTCTTGTAAAATGTTCATCGTCACAAATGAGACAAGGATAACGAGGTTTGCGCTTTTCATCATTGGATTCCGATTTTTTAGGTTTCTCCTTTGGATTTTTGTCCATTTTATTCTTCTTCTTTCCTTTCTTCTTCCCACCGGATTTTGATTTGGCTGTAGATGACTCTACAACGTGAATATCGGCGGAAATCTCTGCAAAAGAATCTCCTATTGGGGAATCAGGCAAGGTTATGATAGGAGAAGAATTCTTGGAAGACTTCTTCTTACTTTTAGTGTTAACCGTACCAATCATACCATCGGCGGCATGAGATCCCGAAGGAGCTGCAGCGATTTGATTTTGCTTTGGAAGATCGGGGATTTTCTCGTGTAACATACCTGACTGAGTATAGACCAAGTCAAGGTACTGTGCTTGAGCAATTACTTGCTCCTCAGTAACAACTCCGGCTTTAGCTACATCTTCAATGATCTTTGGCAACAAAGATTTTACAAACCACTCGGCCAAGATATGATCCGGAATAAACACCTTCACTAAACGCCGTTGATGTCTCCACTCATGAATGTGATCTGAAATGTAAGTGGATGTCGATTGTTTTAACGAAGTTAAAAATTCCATGCCATTGTCATATCGGACTGGCAACTGAAAATGAGTTAAAAACGAGGTAGCGAGCTGACTAAAATTATAAAAAGTGCCTCGCGGTAACTCAATGTACCACTTGGCCGCGAGACCAATTAGAGTGTGCTGGAAAAGACTAAGATGGATTGAATCATCTGAAATGGAGTTAGACGCACACCAGATGTGGTAAGTCATCACATGGTTCGACGGGTCCTCTCCTGATTTACCTTCGAACTTAGGAATGTCACTGGGCAACTTATTTGGCATTGGCGGCCAAACAGAAGATAATTAATGGGATCGTTCGTTAGGCGTGACAAGTTAGGTAAGTCTAAAGTTGTGATAAACGGTAACTGACGATTAGGATCCCTAAAACTCTGGGTCATGAGACCAGCCCCAGGAGGAGGATATCCGGGATAACTAGGAATAGGAATTGCATTTGGGATATTGTATCCTCCCAGAAAACCAGGATTAACCGAACCGTCCTGGGGTTGTTGAGGTTGTTGATAAGTGTACCCAGGGTATGGTTGATACTGATAGACTGGCTGCTGCACAGCAGGACCGAATTAGTACTGTCCCTCGTACGGTTGATAAGTAAATTGTGGTTGACTTGTGACAATCGTACTTGAACCAGGTTGTCCTACAGGTATCTGAACCGAAGTTTGAATCGTAGATCCAGATGGTGGTAAAGATGTCTGAGGAGTAGATACAGGAACAGTAGAAACCGGAGCTGTCGATACTCTGGAAGTAGGTGGGGTAGATTGAATAGATGTTGCGGCAGTTGTAGCAGTGGTTTGAGTATGAGGCGTACTAGGCCCAAGCTGAGAAACTACCGAAGGTACAGAAGTTTGAATGTTATACTGGGCTGGTTGCTGGGGTGTACCAGAAACTAAGGGTTGTCCAGTTTGAGATGATAACTGTACATTTGGCTGCAACACCTGTTGAGTTTGCAATGGATCCCACACTATATTCATTCCGGGGTACTGACACATAACAGGTTGAGAATACTGAGGACCATAACCAGGTTGAGGGTAGGATTGATAATCAAAAGGTATATTTCTCGTTCCTTGAACATACGTTTGACCAGAGTATTTGGAAACCTTGGTTGAGTACTGACCTTGGGGTTGATACCCTTGAGGCACGTACTGATACTGGGGTTGACCTTGAGGTATAAATTGATACTGGGGTTGACCTTGGGGTACATATTGAGTCTGGGGTTGACCTTGAGGAACGTACTGTCCCGTAGGTATGTATTGTCCTTGAGGTTGCCCCCAAGATGCAAATTGGGTACCTTGAGGTTGCCCCCCAGGCGGTAACTGGCCACCTTGAGGTTGAGGATTGGGAATAGAACCTGACATCATAAGAATGTCTTCTATGCTCAACAGCTTAGTACCATTGCTTCCAGTTAATAACCCTTGCTCAATGGGTTGAGGATATGCTCTCGAAAAAGTACCAGAAAGGGACTGATACCCAGAGGGAACAGAAGGATCGCTGTACAAAAAGGATTCAGGCGATTGAGTAAACATGGACGACTGATTCGACATATTTAACAGAGGATAATAACCTCTAGGTGTTGGGTGATAAGGAGCGCGAGGTGGTGAAAAACTTAACCCTGGGTTTTCTAAGAAATTAGTCAAAGAAAGATACCAAGTACTGCTCCTAGGTGGACTGTAAAAATTGATTCACACTCCCTTAGCTCAATAACAGGTTGATTTTTAGGGATAGGGATGCCTACTTCTTCTTCTGGAGTAGCAAGTTCTTCAATAGCAATAAGTCCAGAAGGAAGATCTTGGGTGATTACTCTTTCTACCCTAGGTGAACCAGGACCACTAGAAGCTGGAGAAACAAACCCCGATGTCGGAGTAGCAGCAAATTCACTTTTAGGCTCGGATATTTCAGGTTCCTCACCTATATCACTAGTAGATGAAAAGCTACCAGTCACTTCGGAAACAGACACTGACTGTGGATTATAATCTGCCACTAACGTTTGAAAATCAGGATGTACTATCAAAGAAGATTCTCCTTCTTCAGGTGACCCAACTCTACTGTCTCTAGGAGTTACGAGGACTTTCAAGCCTTCAAGCTGGCTCGGGACTTCCTCAGGAGGTTGGCCCCGAAGTCTACGGGACTTCCTTAGTAATTCAGCCACGTTTAAAAACTCAGGAGGTTGGCCCCGAAGTCTACGGGACTGCCTTGGTAATTCAGCCACAGTTAAAAACTTTTAACTACTTCACACGCAAATAAAGTAAAATATCAATGAAAACCACCTAAAGCCTCTAAAGAAATAAACAAATTTGAATCACACGCTTAAAGAATCTAGGAGATCAAACACACACAAACAGTAACTTTCCATACTGAAAACACTAGTTGGTGATGAAATCCAACATCGCAGAGTTCAATACAGAAATGGCGGTTGCAACAGTTACCCTGGCAACCTGCTTAATGAATAGACTGGCACAAGTTCCTCCACTTAACCGTCTCGAGTGAAGAGAACCCCCCAGAAAATCCAAGTGAGTCTAGCCGACGTCTGCTCCAGGTACAGTGCGATCTTCCCACCACTGTCACCTCAGGAAGAATCCTAAAGAATATGGCCACTAAGGTTACCAACTGAAACAAATATACCTGGGGGAACAGTCTACGATCCGATACACACGCAAGGGCAGAGTAGCAAGCTCAATCCCCTTGAAGGCTCCTTGACATAATCCAAGGTTTACCAACAAGTGACCCCAGGCTCCTCGACAATGGTTAATCCGAGGTTTACCGTTTTTAATACGTGAATATTTGGCGTCGTTCCCAATGAGGAAGGATTGATTCCCACACTGGTTCGAACACGATCTCGTGCTTCTACTTTAAGAGGAGCTTTCCCAGAGCATAAATGCAACAATTGGATTTCTTCCCTACCATAAGATACAACTACTTGTTTGTTTTTACTGTCTTGGAGAGTTAATTACTCTCCTACTCCAAGACACTAGCCTAAGCTAAGTTGGTGTATCAGAGCCCTAGAAATAAAAATGTTACTAGATGAATTTTACTTTAAGCGTTATTTTTTATTGGTTTTTGTTTAAGTCAAAAGGTGCGGAGATGAAACTCGTGGTATGAAGACTCGACTCAAAATCACTAAAAATGCACCTAAGATGATTTAAACAATCTTTTTCTCTTCGATGAACTTCTAAACTAAGAAAGAGTTTGAGAATGCAAATACTTTGTAAACACAAATCCTTCTTAAGAAACAAATTAAAAGAAGAGCTTTTGTCCTTTCCAATGCACTCAAAACGAGACAACTAGTTATTTCACAAAAATTTCCTTTTTCGTTTCAAAGCACTCAACCACTACAAAAAACAAACTTTTTCCAAAAGAGATTTTTTATTTTTTTATAAAACACTCAAAACTATGGAAATGACTAACTTTGAGATCTATAAATTATAAAAACCTATTTGAAGTCAAAGCCTACTAGATGTCTTTTTTAAGGATGTTTTACTTAGCTAAATGTAAGCTAAGGACCAATTTATGCAGAATCACAAATCAGTCAAGAACAACCAATTTTGTTTTCTTTTTGAAAATGAAAATCCAAACTTTTAAACACAAGCTTTTCGAAGTTTTGTAAAGAGAAAACTCAAAGCGGATTCCTCAACAAGGGGAGATTTCATAAATGGTCAGACTCATAAGAAGGCTGGTAGACACCAAGGTGATCTGAAGTCCCTACAGCTTCTAAGCTCAGAGCCACTACACAACCAAAATGAAAAACAAGCCCAACAAGCAAAACTCTTAGGAATTTCACCTAAAACCCTAACACTAACGAAATCAACCTAAGGAAAGATTCTGACAAGTTATATGCAGGTCTGGGCAGTGGATAACAATTTCTAAACAAAAACTAAGCTGACTAACAGAGGAAATCTTAGGTTTTTCAAAATTTTGACAGGGTCCACAGGCCCACAATTGACACAGGTGCGGTCCCGCTCTGTGCTAAAAGCAAAGGTGCGGATAGGTACGCACTGTGTCAAAGGGTTAGAGTGCGGTCCTCTCCCAAAGCTATGAAAAACAAAAAATAACCCTGGATCTACAAACTCTACCCAATTTTACACACAACAAGCCAAAAACAGAAACAAAAACACAGTTTCTCAGGTCAAAGTAAAAGCAAGGAAAACAATCAAGTCCCCAGTGGAGTTGCCATTTTGTCACACGGAATAATTCGATCTTGCGGACAAGATAGACCTTCCGAGAATCTAAAGAAGACCTAATGACAAGAAAACCAACCAGATACTATCTTTCTCTAAATATGCTTTTATAAACAATTCCAAACAAGTGTTTTTAGGGCCTACCTTAGGTCCAACGCATGTTTGTGGATGCCCTTGCTCCTTCAATCCAAATGAGCTCCTTTGTCGCGAATCTGCAAACACAAACAAGGCAAAAAAATTAAATAGCACCTGAAAAGCCAATATCATAAAACATATTTAACATGAAAGTCAAGGAGTCCATGAAACAAATAACATGAGATACTTGTTGAGAAAAATGAGTTTGATTGTATTAATTCAAAAGAAGAATAACTTTGCAACCTGTGCCTTGACGTTGTACAAGCTCCTCCCAGGGTCTAGCAAGAAGTCTCCTCTACTTTGACAAGTTTCACTCACTCCCCAATGAAGCCAAAAAGGTATGTGATCTCTCCTCTTAAGCTCAACTAGGAAGTCTTAATTTCACCAGCATTTACCCTAAAAATGTTCAGCTTCTAACCTCTCCAGCAACCAGCCCAATGCCTGAATTTATAGTGCAATGGAGGGAGGTTACTAGGTCCTCCTTCAAAGGGATAAAGCCCTCCTTCAAAGGGATAGCTCCTCTCATCAAGGGATTAGCTCCTTCTCTTTTGGGATGCATGAACCACCTCAGAGCAAACAATCCACATCAAAATTCCTTCTAGAATCCTCTAGAATTAACCCAAAGTGAGTTTTTTAAGATAAAACTTGCGCCTTTTGACTTTCACAGGGGTTCGCACCCACACCTTTAAGGACAGAGCGGGCAGGTCCGCAGTTTTTGTAAACAGAAGGTGCGGGACCGTAGGTAATAGTGAGAGAAAGTGCGGAACCAGAGTTTCATTGATTTTTAATGTCTTTCTCTCATTTTCAAAGCTTGACTTGAAGAGCTGAGGTCTGAGACTTGCTTAGGAGGACAGTATAAGTGATGATAGACCCATACTGACTGCAAATAATCATGGTGACGATATTTTTGTGTAACACTTGGGTATATGAATATACCAAATATTCAAAGATGATCCACACTTGGCTTCTTTCCTGTAAATACTTCCTTCGGAGTCATGTTGTAAAGAATCTTATGAGGACTTTGGTTCTACAAGTAAACAACTATCACACATGCTTCTCCCCATAGGAATTAAGGGAGATCTAGATCATGTAGCATGGCCCTAACACATTCTTCAATTTCTCTATTCTTCCTTTCAACCACACCATTAAGTTCAAGATTATAAGGAACAATTAGCTCCCTCGTAATCCCTACTTCCTTGCAAAATGTTATTTTTTCTTTGGAGGTGTATTCTCCACCATTGTCAGAGCTCAAATTCTTGATCTTTCTTTCAATTAGATTCCCTACTTCTTTCTTGAATTCTTGAAACTTCTCTAATACATCATCCTTGTTCTTGATGAGGTATAGCCAAATTGTCCTTGAGAAATCATCAATGAAGGTTACATAATATTGATTCCCACCAACCGATTTTATTGCCATGGGTCCACATATATTTGTGTGTATGAGATGTAAAATTCCTTATATCTAGTATCACTTCTTTCAAATGACTTCTTCACATTCTTGCCTAGAGAAAATCCCTTACCAGTCCCTTCATGATATTCCTTTAATTTGGGGATGCCATTGACCATTTGACTTATAGATGGAAAAATGCTATAATGAAGGTGTCCATACCTTCTATGCCATAGTTTGGATGGGCTTACATCCAAGTGGACTAGGGATTGAGACATAAGTGTAAGAAGTATATATAATGTCCCCTCATGAATCATAATCACCCTAGAATTATCAATACTAAAGCCCTTACCCCAAACCAAAACTTTTCCATGAACAAAAGAAATTATATCACCTGTATCCTCTAGAAAATAAATAGAAAGTAAGTTTTTCTTCAAATCTGGAACATATAGAATATTGTTGACGTGAATACTTCCACCATACTCAAGCTCCAATGAAGTAGATCCAATCCATTTCAATGGATAACTCTTCTTGTCTCCAAAGATCGATTGAATAAGAGGAGGTTCATTTTGACAAGTTCTAGAGTTGATTTCAATCTCCCATCATGTGTTTGGAAGTACCACTATCGATAACCCATTGATTCTCATCCTTAAAAGTGTCGGATAAAGCGTAGAAAAAAATTCCATCTATTACTTCCTTTGGTATCTTGGAGATGATGTTAAATATGAAATTCTTGATAGATGTAGAGATATTCCTAACAAACTTGAAACCTTTCTTTTTAACCCTTACCATAGTGCCAACAATGATGTAATCTTTAGTCTCCTTCTTGCACCTTAGATTTGATACCATGTTGGAAAATTAGGAGACTTATGTATTATAGACAATTTTCCTTAACTTGATAATTACTTGTGATATATGTTGACCTTTTATTACTTTTATTAGTTCTTGTTCATAAATCAATTACCAAAAACATGTTGAAAAATGGCAACAAGAAATGCTAAAAATAGAAGTGCTAAAAATAGCACTTCTAAAAATAGCAGTTTGGGTACTAGTGCTAGATTGGGCAATAGGGAATGAAAAATGGAAGTGCTAAAAATAGAATTCTATTTTTAGCAGTTCAGGATGGATTCCTATTTTAGTTAGTCCCTGGACTAAAAATAGGAAGTAAAATTCGAATTTAGGCTTAACAGTTGTTTGAAAATAAATTAATTAATTCACCATGATTTAATTAGTTGAGAAAAATCAAACATGAAGTCTATGTGAGGACATGCAATAGCTTCTCTATTAATTGAGGAATTTATCCATTAGTTAAAGAGATAAGGATGAGTTCTAATTTGAGTAGTAATTAGTTGGCTCAGTTAACTGAGTCAAGTCTAGTTATAATTGATTTAAACATTTTTTTTAAATTAATGTGAGTTCAGTTAGTTAATGCATGCTTGCATATAACTACTGCACTTCAGATAACTAAAGATTCTCTCATGAATAACTCATGCATGTCAGTTCAGATAGAGACCCAGTTGAGATCAAAGAAGGGATAGTGTACTATCAGTTGGATGAAAATTTTCCTATAAAGGAAGCTCATCCATAGATGAGGATTTATCTCCTTCAGGACTGCGTAGTTGGATCAAAGGTGAGTGAGTGTGTGAAGAGGCCAATTCACCCAAGTGGCTACACTGGATCCCAATCAAAATTGCGCAAAGAAATAGGAGGCTTGCAGGGTAGACCAGAGGTTAGATAGAGGCCTTTGACTGTCTATGAGCAGCAGAGGTATTGCAGAGAGAGCAGGATAGCTTTTGAGCTAATTCCTTTTGTAATACTGGCTATATTTCCACTTGTATGATAATACAGAGTTGGGGTTTTAGGCTAAGGCTTTCTCCGGGTTATATCTTTTGTGTTATGTGTGATTGATTCCTTCTTATTAGTTATATGTGTTCTTATTGATGTTGCTCATGTTCAATTAAGCTTCCGCTAAATTGGTTGTAGAAGTAGATCAAGTATTTTGCTTTAGTCTATTGCATTGTTAGGTGATCTACAATGTGAATTTCTACATGGTATCCAAGCAAAGGTGATGAAAGGAGAGAATAGTATACTGAGAGGAGATTTCAAAGTTTTGAGTTTTGGGCCAAGAGTTTGCAGAGCAGATCTCAAAATTTATGTACAAAATTTTCAGAAGCAAATAGCACATTTGGATTCCTTGCGGAAAAAGACCCAAATTCAAAAAACAAATCGCTTGAATCGGAGTTCGGATGAGGGAGATATCGTTGATTTAAAATTAGCTCTGTTTCAAGAAAATTTCATGACGACGGGAAAGTGGAAATAGACTGGTGTGCTAGCCAAGAACCTGTATGCAATTGAGGTACAAGATGCATGCAAAGCCTTGAGGAGCAAGAAAAAGGTTAGATGCTTGGTGGTTGAGAGGGAGAGTAAATTACCTCTCAACATGTAGCAGCAGAAGAATTCTCAGACAATTGTGGAGGAGCCACAATTGGTGAAGCAACTTCAGGAGGTTGTGGAGCAGCAACAACTAGAGAAGCTGAGAGGAGATCAAGTAGAGACATATACTCATGCAGAGGCCTCCACTAGGGGGAAACTTTGAGCCAACTGGGCAAAAGGGATCACACGCAGCCATACCTCCAGGTAGGAGGTGGGGCGATGTGGAATGATCGTCCCAAGGAGGAGGGGCAGGATCCTTGAGGTATCCAACCTCTTTCATTCGACTTTGCTACAGGAGCCCCGATGAGGAGTAGTAGGACTGAATGATTGGGTAGAGACAGATGCGGATGGAGTGGTAGAGAGCGCTACAGTGCAAGAATCCCAAGACTGTGCACAGCTAGTAGGCTGCAACAATGCGAGAGGCACAAGTGTGTTGCACCAGTGTAGGATGGAACAGAGAGGTGTGCAATGGTGCGAGATGCATGGATATGTTGCAGTAGCACAGAGGTTAGAGAGGGAGCAATTGTTAGCAGTAGGTAGAGGTTCAACATCAGAGTATGTTTCCAACCCAATAGAGAGGTCAGTTGGGAGTTTTTTTTGTTCCGAGAGTTGCTAGAGCAACCACACTTGGTAGAAGTGTTGCATGCAGAACATTCCGAAGGTATAGGATTGGGTTTGAGAGGAAGCATTTCTTATTGAGAGGGAGTGTTGAAAAATGGCAACAAGAAATGCTAAAAATAGCACTGCTAAAAATAGCAGTTTGGGTACCAGTGCTAGATTAGGCAATAGGGAATGAAAAATGGAAGTGCTAAAAATAGAATTCTATTTTTAGCAGTTCAGGATGGGTTCCTATTTTAGTCAGTCTCCGGACTAAAAATAGGAAGTAAAATATGAATCTGGACTTAACAGCTGTTTGAAAATAAATTAATTAATTCACCATGAGTTAATTAGTTGAGAAAAATCAAACATGAATTCTATGTGAGGATATGCAACAATTTCTCTATTAATTGAGGAATTTATCCATCAGTTAAAGAGATAAGGATGAGTTTGAATTTGAGTAGTAATTAGTTGGCTCAGTTAACTGAGTCAAGTCCAGTTATAATTGATTTAAATAGTTTGTTTAAATTAGTGTGAGTTCAGTTAGTTAATGCATGCTTGCATATAATTGCTGCACTTCAGATAACTAAAGATTCTCTCATGAATAACTCATGCATGTCAGTTTAGACAGAGACCCAGTTGAGATCAAAGAAGGGACAATGTACTATCAGTTCGATGAAATTTTTACTATAAAGGAAGCTCATCCATAGATGAGGATTTATCTCCTTCAGGACTGCGTAGTTGGATCAAAGGTTAGTGAGTGTGTGAAGGGGCAAATTCACACAAGTGGTTGCACTGGACCCCAATCAAAATTGCACAAAGAAATAGGAGTCTTGAAGGGCAGACTAGAGGTTAGATAAAGGCCTTTGACTATCTATGAGCAACATAGGTATTGCAGAGAGAGTAGGATAGCTTTTGAGCTGATTCTTTTTGTAATACTGGCTATATTTCCACTTGTATGATAATACAGAGTTGGGGTTTTAGGCTAAGGCTTTCCTCGGGTTATATCTTCTGTATTATGTGTGATTAATTCCTTCTTATCAGTTATATGTGTTGTTATTGATGTTGTTCATGTTCGATTAAGCTTCCGCTAAATTGGTTGTAGAAGTAGATCAAGTATTTTGCTTTAGTCTATTGCATTATCAGGTGATCTACAATGCGAATTTCTACAAAACATTAAGATCACAACAAGACAAAATACATAAGATATAGGATCCAAGCTAGGGAAAAACCCCTCCAAAGGGGAAACCCAAATAATGCTTCTGTTTTTATAGAATCTTATTAAAATTAGACTTACAAGACCCAAATATCAAAGCCCAAGATCCTCCAAGCACCAAGTCAACACCCCAACAAAGTCTTCTTCAAGGAAACTTCCAAAATTCAACCTACTATGACTTCATCCTAGATTTTCAGCCCTACAACTGCACCTCAAAATTTCAGCCATGCAATTTTGGCCTCCCACAACTGGTAGTAAGAAAACCCTAACTTTCCACATGAGAAGAGAGAGAGAAATGATCCCAATAAACTTAAACTTCTTTTCTTCCTTTCTTTGTCCAATCAAGTCTTCTTCTCCTTCACTATTGCAGATCAAACTTGACGATGAGAGAGTGAGACAAATGAGGTCGATCTCCTTGTATTTATAGCCTTATTAAGGGGTCAAATAGCCCTACCTTAGGACGATTTGTCCTTAACTGGTGCCAACTTGGACTTGGAGGAATAAATTTAATTTTATTGACAAAATAAATATTTTCCTTTGTTACAATGAGTCCAAAGGGACTATAATACATGACATAAATGATTTTTTGTCCTAGAAAGACATAGAAATACCTAGAAGCATGAATACTATGATTTTGACCTAGACTTGAGCATGAAAATCATGATTTACATAAAATTAAAATTTTATTTTCTTTATTTTTCTTTCTTCATACAAAGTATACAATGTCATGATTACAAAAAGGTAATTATGAAGACCGAACCTAGTTACAATTTCAACACCTCTGTTACCTTTTGTGTTATATCTATTGTTATTCTTGCCCCCTCCTCTACAACATCTTGTGTTATCTCTACTATTATCTTTTCCTCTTCTTATATAGCCCTAGATACTACTTCTTTTGAATCTCTTTTCCTAGCCTCTTGCTTAGCATATTTATTGTTTGCCTCTTCTTTTGTCTTCCTTTTTTCTATAATTATTTAGTACCCTTGTTGGCTACTTTTTATTATTCAACTTTTTTTTTTCTCTTCATTCTCAGTATTAGAAGGATAGGGGTTGATGATACCCATCACAAATAGTGAAGCCTTCTTCTAGGAAGGTATGTTTGGAGGACACACAGGGATGACATGGAAGCTAGTGATTAACCCAAGTCATTTGCAATATTATAGCCATGATCAACCCTCACATGTGGTTTATTAGTAGTGAAATGTAGATGCACCTTTGGTATATGGGGTGGGTGTATGGTTGTTACTATGACATGGAATTTGTAAGGGATTGCGAGGGTTGAGTTTCATCATGATTTGTTGGATTTTACTTGGGGTAGCCATAAATATGATTGTGAGTTTGAAGGTTGACATCAAATGATTTCATGTAGATATTATGATAGGATGGATCTCATGGTTGGGAAGGTTTTGGAGGCTAGTAAGAGAACAAATGTTGAGAAGTGGTGGGGCCTCTTGTTGGTCAGTGAAAACCCTCAGGGAAGGTCTTTTAGCACTATTGATTGTGAAGTGTTAACCTTCAAATGGTAGTTCATGGACATTACTTCTAGAGCCCTCCTTGTGATATTGGTTACCATATTTCTTCATCTAACTTCAACACTTAGTGGTACTAAGTAACAAGAAGATATTTTAGTGAGTGGCACAATAGGCACTCAGTTAGTGAGATCACATACAAAGTCTCATCCCATGCCCAGACGAGTCTTTTGTGTAGGTTCTATGGTATTCATTCTTTGCATAGACTAGATCAGCAACCCAATATAGGCCAAAGCCATATTATGATATTCTTCTTTCAGCCTCAGGTGCATGGAGAAAATTTGGTTGTGGCTCTTTTTATTTGGATCAAAACTCTCTTTTAAAGGAACCATGCTCTAAAAGAATGGCATGTAACTTCTTACAAGTATCATCCAAAGGAGTTATTGTATTTTTTTTATATAAGGAAGGATTTATTGTCTCATTAAAAGTGTTGAGTCCTAAGAATTAGTCCTTTTGGAATGGAGTTTTCACCTTTCTTAAGGGTAGTGGATATTGAAAAATGTGGATGACTATTATTCATTTCGAGGATCTTTCAACATTTTATCATGAAAATCCTTTTATGCTTTAAAAAATGTAGGGAAAGGGTCTAAAAACATTATGCAAAAGATTTTTGGTGATTTCATACTCCATATTACTCCATTCTAAGTTTTCTTTACATTTTGAAATGGAAAACTTAGAGAGATACTTCTTAGGTCCTAGTGATTTCGGGGTTCCAAAACCTTCTTGACCAATTTTTTCTCTCAAACATCAAAATACATAAAATTGAAACATGTGAACAACTATCAATAATTTTGGGGGCATTAGGATCATACAAAAATTTGTAACTTTCCTAAAAGTAATATTAATGATTTCAAATCAATGGCTTAGGGATTGTACGGGACTAGTGAACAAGCAAAATGAAATTAGGACACTTGGTTTAGTATCAAGTCTCTTGCAATTTTATAACTGTACATTCTATGATAAATAATATAAAGTGTTCATGTATGGAATATCTTTTTCCCCAATAACTGTTGTATATTAATTTGATATAAATATGTGAAACATAAGCACCATAATAAATATCTCAGGGAGAAAATTAGTCAATTGGTGAAGAGATCATGGGTAATCATCATTAAGTCTTCCTTTGCATCAACAGGGAAGAATTAAAATCAATATTACTGATCTCTTAGTTAGAAGTGATACATTTATTATTGACTATAAGTAAATTTAACCTTTTTTCAACATTTTTCTTAGAGAGGCACTTTACTTCCAAATGGAGGGTTGTTATTGGCTTGGTGTTATTATGATAATGAAGTAACAAAGATCTTATGCTTAATAGAAAATGAGTTGCATTTATTGTGCCACTAGCATAATATTGAGAGAACCATGAAAGGGAGCAAGGAGAGTTAACAAGACATCAACAATCATGGAAAGCTTTTTGGATTTTGCAGATCTTAGAGTTAGAGTAGAGAGATCTTGGGGCTTAGAGCATTCACCCACAAGGTGTATTAAAAGTTTCAATATGTATTTTATGAGTTTTCTTCTTTAGCTCTGTTAGATCTCCTCCTATTCTTCTTCGTTTCTATGGTATTGTAACCATGCAACTTAATGTAGTAATCTTACTAAAAGCATTTTTTGTTGTGAAATTGTGTTGGTTATATATCCTCGAGTCATCTTGATACATTATATTAAAGAGATATATTGTAGAGTTTGAAAATTTTCAACTCTCAATAATTTGGTCTGTTACACTAAAAAATGTCACCATGACTATTTGCAGTTAGTATGGCTCCATCCATGGTCATACTATCCTCCTTGGCAAGTCTCATGCCTCTGCTCTTCATGTCAAACTTCAAGAAAGAGAGAAAAGTCATTTAAAGTCAATTATCTCTGGTACGCAGTTTCTCTTAACCTTACCTGCGTGTACGCAACCCACGTTCAAAATACCTGCGTACTTGTACGCTCTGTATGTAAAGGGGTGGGTGCGTACCACTATAAAGGTCAAAAGGCGCGAGTTTCATCTTAAAAAAGTTACTTGTGGTCATTTCTAGAGTCTTCTAGAAGCTTGTTTGACGTGTATGAAGCGCCTCCAGATGGTTCATGTATCCCTACCAAAGAGGAACTTATCCCATCAAGAGGGGAGCTATCCCATCCAAAGAGGGGCTTATCCCATTGATGGTGGACCTGAATAACTTCCTCTAGAGCACTATAAATACAGGCATTGGGCCAAAGGGAGGGGAGGTTGAAACCTGAACATTCCTAAGGGTAGATGTTGCTGGAATTAGGACTTCCTTGTAGAAGCTTGTGAGGAGAGATTACCATCTTTGCTTGTTTCATTTGGAAGTGGGTGAGCTGATCAGAGTAAAGGAGAACTCTTGTGGACCCTGGGAAGGACCTGTACAACACCAAGGCTCAGGTTGTAATGGTTCCTTTTGTTACCTTTTAATACAAATTAGTCCATTCTTCTCAACAATTTGTTATTTATGAGTTGTTTCATATACTCCTTGGTCTATATGTTAAATATGTTTTATTTTATGTGATATTCAAGTGCTATTTAATCGTTTGATTGTTAGTGAATGCAGGTTTCGAAGGGAAGGAGGAGCTCATCCGAATCAACGAAGCTGGACTACTACAACAGCGTTGGGTTACAGGTAGGATCTAAACACTTGATTTCTCATATTGTAAAGACATATTTAGTGAAGGATTGCTCTTATTTGTCTTGTTTGTCACTAGAAAGTCTTAGGCTTCTAGGGAGGTCAGTTGTGTCCGCACTAACGACTCTTTCCATATGACAAAATGGTGACTCCACTGGGGACTCCATGAATGTGTTTGAGTTCTTTTTGATTTGATATTTTGGTCTGAGAAAAATCGCTTGTTTTCTGATTTTTGGCTGTCTAACTGTGTATTTGGGTGGGTTAGCTTAGAGTCAAATTAGATTTTTATTTTTCTTAGCTTTGCCAGCAGTACGCAGTCTCTGAGTTAGGCACAGTGCGTACTTGTACGCACTGCGTCTTTGTGCACAGGGCGTCCCCGCGCCTGTGTCAACAGATCACCTGCGTACCCCTGTCAAATTTGAGAAAATTTCATTTTTCCTCTTTTTGCTCTTTAGATTTTGTTTTTAAATTGTTTTTACTGCCCAGATCCATTGGTTTACTGTCAGAGATCTTCACCTGAACTTGTCCCGTTAGTGTCGAGGGTTTTGGTGGAATTCATAGGGATTTTGCCTTAGGGTTTGATTTTTAACTGGTCCTGTAGTGACTTTGGCGTTAGAGGTTGTCAAACTTTGGATCTCCTTGGTTTTGATCAGTCCTCTTAGGAGTCGGGCCTGTTATAGAAGTCACCCTTGTGAGAAACCTACCTTTGTGTCTTCTCTTTGCGAATCTCGAAAAGTTTGTTTGTTAAAGCCTTGAATTTCATTCTTGAGAAAAAAGAACAAAAAGATTTCGATTTTGTTTTTTGATTAGTTTATGATTCTGCATAAACTGATCCTTAGTTGCATTTTGACTGAGTAAAACATTCGGGAATTATCCTTGTAGGCTTTTGTCCTCATTATTTTTTGCTTTTAGGTAAATTTCCTTTTAATTTTCTTTTGAGTGAATTTGGTTTGATTGCCTTAGATTTGTTAAATTTGATTTGATAAATAGTTTTACATGCTTTATTAATATAGAAAAAACACAAAAATTCTTTTGGAAAAAGTTTGCTTTGGTAGCATTTGTAGTCTTTTGGGAGAGAAAAGAAAATCTCGTGAGGTAATTAGTTGTCATGAGTTATATGTTTTGAAAAGATAAATAAATTGTTTCTTTGATTGTCTTTGCCAAGAAAGTTGTTTTCTATCAAATTTGCATTTTCCAACTCTCTTAGCTAGGAGATTCATTGAAAAAGAAAAGTAGTGTAAATCATCTTAGGTGCATCTTTGTAGTGGTTGCGAGTCGAGTCTACACACCACCAGTTTCATCTCCACTACCTTTTTGTCTTTAACAAAAACCATAAAATTAACGCTTAAAGTAAAATCAACTTAGTAACTTTTATTTACTAGGGCTCTGAAACACCAATTTAGATCAGGCTAGTGTCTTGGAGTAGGAGAGTAATTAACTCTCCAAGACAACAAAACCAAACAAGTAGCTTATCTTGTGATAGAATAAATCCAATTGTTTCATTTGTACTCTGGGAAAGCTCCTCTTAAAGGAGAAGCACGAGCTCGTGTCCGAACCAGTGAGGGGATCAATCCTCCCTCGTTGGGAACGACGCCAGACACGCACGTATTACAAACGGTAAACCTCAGATTAACCATTGTCGAGGAGCCAGGGGTCACTTTTCGGTAAACCTTGGATTGTTGTCAAGGAGCCGGCAAGGGGATTGAGCTTGATACTCTGCCCTTGCGTGCTGTCGGAGTGTAGACTGTTCCCCCAGGTGCATTTGTTACTGTTGGTAACCTTAGTGACCATTATCTTTAGGATTCTACTGAGGTGACGGTGGAGGGAAGATCCCACTGTACCTGGAACAGACGTCGGCTAGACTCACTTGGATTTTCCGGGGGGTTCACTTCACTCGAGACGGTTAAAGTGGAGGAACTTGTGCCGGTCTATTCATTAAGCAGTTTGCCGGGGTAACTGTTCCACCCGCCACTTCTGTACTGAATCCGACGATGTTGGGTTTCATCTCCAACTAGCGTTTTTGGTCCGGAAGGCTACTGTTTGTGCTTGGTTTGACGCCCTAGATTCTTTAGGCGTGTGTTTCAAATTTGTTTGGTTCTTTAGATAATTTAGGTGGTTTGCTTTGAGATTTTACTTTGTTTGCGTGTGCATTAGTTAAAAGTTTTTAACTGTGGCGGAATTACCGAGACAGTCCCGTCGACTTCGGGGCAAGTCTCCTGAGGTTGTTTCTGTGGCCGAATTGTTGAGGAAATCCCGTAGACTTCGGGGTGAACCTCCTCAAGACGTCCCAAGTCATTACGAAGGTTTAAAGGTCCTTGTAACTCCTAGTGGCAGTAAAGTAGGTTCACCTGAAGAAGGAGAATCGTCATTGGTAGTCCATCCAGATTACCAAGGTCTAGAAACAGGTTATAATCCTGAGGCAGTTGCAGTTTCCGAGCTTGCTGGTATTTTTTCATCTACTAGTGATATAGGCGAAGAACCTGAAGTATCTGAACCTGTTCCTCCAACTTCTAGTGCGGCAGATTCACCTAGGGTAGAAAGAGTCATCACCGCAAATCTTCCTACTGGTTTGATAGCTATTGAAGAACTTGCTCCAGAGGAAGAATTAGGCGTATCCATCCTTGAAGATCAACCTACTATTGATCTAAGGGAGCGTGAATCTATCTTTTACAGTCCTCCTAGAAGTACTACTTGGTACCTTTCGTTAACCAATTATTTAGACAACTCAGGGATAAATTTTTCTCCACCTCGTACTCCTTTTCCACCTGGAGGTATTTATACTCCTATAAATATGTCTAGTCAGTCGTCCGTGTTCACTCAATCTCCTGAATCTTTCTTGTACGGCGGTCCTTCTGTTCCCTCCGGGTATCAGTCACTTTCTGGTACCTTTGCGGGGGCATCTCCTCAACCCATTGAACATGGGTTATTAGCTGGAAACAATGGTAATAAACCGTTGGGTGTAGGGGACATTTACATGATGTCAGGTTCAGTTTCCAATTCTCAACCTCAAGGTGGCCAATTACCGCCTGGGGGGCAGCCTCAATTAACGCCTGGGGGGCAACCTCAAGGTACACAAATTGCGTCTGGGGGGCAACCTCAAGGACAGTATGTACCCATAGTACAATACATGCCTCAAGGTCAACCCCAGCCTCAATATGTACCCCAAGGTCAACCTCAGTATCAATATTTACCTCAAGGGTATCAACCTCAAGGTCAAGGTCAACCCCAGTATCAGTATTTACCTCAAGGTTATCAACCTCAAGGTCAATACTCGAGTCAAGGTTATCAACCACCTCAAGGTCAGTCATATGTTCAAGGTATGGGAGCTGTGCCTTTCAGTTATCAATCCTATCCTCAATCCGGTTATGGATCTCAGTATCCTCAACCTGTTACGGGTCAATACCTCGGAATGATAGTGTGGGATCCATCACAAGGTCAACAAGTGTTGCAGCCAAGTATACAGTTGTTACCTCAAACTGGACAACCCGTAGTTTCTGGTTCACCCCAGCAACTGCAACCTGTCCAGTCAAATATTCAAACTTCTGTAACTTCGGTAGTTACTCAGCTGCCAATTGCACCTTGTACTCCATCTCAAACGACTGCTGCAACTACCGCACTTACTTCTGGAGTATCGACAGCTCCGGTTTCTACTGTCTCTGCAACCACTCCCCAGACATCTTTACCATTGTCTGGATCTACGATTCAAACCACGGTCCAGATGCCTGTAGGGCAGCCTGGTTTAAGTACTGTTGTAACAAGTCAACCTCAATTTACCTATCAACAGTACCAGGGACAGTACCAATTCGGTTCTGCTGTCCAATAGCCGGTTTACCAGTATCAACCGTATCCTGGGTATACTTATCAACAACCTCAATAACCCCAGTACGGTCCGGTTAATCCTGGTTTTCCAGGAGGATATAATATCCCGAATGTGATTCCTGTTCCAAGTTATCCTAGATATCCTCCTCCTGGGACTGGTCTTGTGACCCAAAGTTTTAGGGATCCTAATCGGCAATTACTGTTTATCGCAACTTTGGATTTACCAGACTTGACGCACCTAACGAACGATCCAATACAATATCTTCCATTCTGGCCGCCAATGCCAAATAAGTTGCCCAGTGATATACCCAAGTTCGAAGGTAAGTCTGGAGAGGATCTGTCCAATCACGTGATGACTTACCACCTCTGGTGTGCTTCAAATTCCATCTCGGATGGTTCAATCCGCTTACGTATTTTCCAGCGTACGCTCATTGGTCTCGCGGCCAAGTGGTACATTGAGTTACCACGGGCCTCTTTTTACAATTTTAGTCAGTTGGCTACCTCGTTCCTAACTCATTTTAAATTGCCGGTCAGATACGATAACGACATGGAGTTATTAACTTCATTAAAATAGTTGACCTCCACTTATATTTCCGATCATATACATGAATGGAGACGTCGACGGCGATTAGTGAAAGTTTTTATTCCGGACCAAATCTTAGCTGAATGGTTTGTAAAATCATTATTACCGAAGATTACTGAAGATGTAGCTAAGGCCGGAGTAGTTACTGAGGAGCAAGTCATTACTCAAGCCCAGTACCTTGACTTAGTTTACACTCAGTCGGGTACGTTGCACGAGAAGATCCCAGATCTTCCTAAGTCGAATCAAATCACTGCTGCTCCTTCGGGGTCTCATGCTGCTGATGGCATGATTGGTACGGTGAATACTAAATGTAAGAAGAAATCCTCAAAGAATTCTTCTCCAATAATAACCTTACCAGACTCCCCGACAGGAGAGTCTTCTCCTGAAATTACCGCCGACATTCACGCTGTAGAGTCATCTACGGCTAAATCAAAAAACGGTGGTAAGAAGAAAGGCAAGAAGAAGGATAAAGTAGACAAGGCTCCAAAGGAGAAAAGAGAGAAGTCAGAATCTAACGACGAAAAGCGCAAACCTCACTATCCTTGTTTAATTTGTGAAGAAGATCATTTCATAAGAGATTGCCCTCATCGGGCGGAGGCTGTGAAAATCGTTAAAGGTTCCCCAACTCCTGCTGTTTTGAAAGATCCATTTCCAAAGCAGGAGAGTAAAATCATAGGTTCTTCCTTGAGTGCCAGTGAAGAACCCATATTGATGATGTCTCATGTACGGATTGCGACTCGATCACAAGATTATGGTAGTAAAAGTCCTGTTGATGGATCGAAAGAAGCAGAATCTTCTCGTTCAAATCCATCAACCTCAGCTCTTGGTTCCGATCCACTACAGATCAAGAAACCTAACCCTGACTTAGTAATAAAACCGCCCGCCAAGGGTGTACTTCGAAGGTCTACTTTCAATCCACATGCGAGAGCGGCCCAGAATTACAACATTGTTGAGGATTTAGCTGTTTCACCCTCAGCAATGTCGGCTTTAGAAGTGATGCAATCATGCCCAGCACAGAGAAAATTACTTTTGTCCGCTATAGGAGCTGTCAATGTTCAGGACCCGAACCTGATAATCTTTGATCTAGAAAATAGTACACCGCGTCTCCCTCATCAGATGGCTTTCCAGATTCCAGTGATAGTAAAAAACAGGCCAATTCATCGGACTGTAATTGATGAAGGAGCTTCTACATGTATTATGTCGATTCAGTGTTGGAGATCGCTTGGTTCTCCTTCACTGAACCAATCCCCGACAATTCTTAAGGCCTTTGATGGCCGTGGTTCAATCCGTTTGGCATTTTACAGGATTTGCCTATAGGGGTTGAAGGAAAAATCGTTAGTCTAGATGTGGAGGTGGTTGATGCCCCTCTGGACTACAACCTTCTTCTGGGTCGAAGTTGGTCTTACGCTATGACAGCGGTCGTTTCATCGGTTTTCAGAGTCATAAAGTTTCCACACAATGGTAAAATCATGACGATAGACCAGCTGGCTTACTTTTCATCCGACCCAGCCTCTTCAGAGAGTATCCAGCATGTCGGTAAAACGACTATCCCTTACAAGGATGTTGGTGTAGGATTAGTTAAAGATTCCGGTTTACTGGGAACTTTTCCTTTCCCTCCAATCAACGCAGACCCTTCATTCGCAACCATTCATATGATTACTTCAGACACTATTATCTATGATGATCCTTGGATTGTCCCATCTGAATCTGAGATAGACTCATTCGGTAATGCAATGCCTTTGAGTCCATATGAAATTGCTTATGAGGCCGTGCAGTCTTTTTCCGACTCAAGTTCAACCCAAATCGACCAAATGAATGTGGTCCATGAGGAATCACTTTTCACATCGACCTCAGAATGGATAACATTTCCTAAAGTTGTGTCATCTGACGAACGACTTCGCGAAATCATAAGTGTAGACGATCTACCATGGGAAGATCTTCATCATAGATCTTCGTTTTTACCTGAGGGTGATGACTTTGAAAATGATTTTTCATCAATTTTTACAACTGAATATGTCAAGGGCGCTCAGAATCCCATGAAACATCCTGATTCAGAGTTGAATTTGGGAAACATTTCCCAAACTATTGCCATTGGCATTTCAGTCAAAACCGGAATTATTGAAAACATTCATATAGGTGCCTCGTGTACAGATGACGAAATTCAAACATACAAGGTCCTATTTGAAGAATTCCCCGACGTGTTTGCCTTGTCCTATGAAGAAATGTCAGGAATTGATCCCTCCATTGTTGTTCATGAAATCAAGACCTGCCCGGACGCTAAACCCGTTCGGCAACGTCTGCGTCAGATACACCCTAGGAAAGCGGCTGCGATTAAAGCAGAAGTCGAGAAGCTGTTGAAAGCAGGTTTCATTTATCCGATCCCGTTAACGGATTGGGTATCGAATATTGTTCCGGTTAACAAGAAACAAGGAACAATAAGAATATGCATCGACTATAGGGATATAAATCGTGCTTGTCCAAAAGACAACTATCCTACCCCCTATATCGATCAAATAATTGATGATTGTGCCGACAGTGAAATATTTTCCTTTATGGACGGTTTTTCCGGTTACAACCAAATCAATATTCTACCTGCCGATCAACCAAAAATGGCTTTCATTTGTCCCTGGGGGACATTTTCTTACTGCAAATTACCTTTTGGACTTAAGAACGCTGGAGCCACTTTCCAACGGGCAATGTCTTACGCGTTTCACGACATCAAGCACATTGTGCAACCGTATCTCGATGATTTTCCTGCTCATTCTTTACATCGAGCTGATCACCTTGTCCATTTACGCGCTATTTTTATGAGGTGTCGGCATTATCGAATTCGGTTGAACCCACACAAATGTGTCTTCTGCATAGAAGTGGGACGATTGCTAGGATTTGTCGTTTCAAAAGCCAGTATCCGCGTCGATCCCTCGAAGGTCGAAGCTATCATCAAATTGCCTCCTCCTTCGAGTTTGTGCCAACTCCAAAGTTTGCAGGGGAAAGCAAACTTTTTACGTCGATTCATTCCTAACTACGCCGAGGTTACAAAGGGTTTTACCCGGTTGTTGAAACAAAATGCACAATTCTCTTGGGATGAGATAGCTCAGAAGTCTTTTGATGCACTGAAGCATGCGTTGACCCATGCACCGTTGCTGCATCCTCCCAACTACAACCAGGACTACTTTTTGTATCTTGCTACCTCCCACTCCACCATTGGAATGGTCTTAGTTCAGGAAGACGAATTCGGAACGGAACATGTGATATATTATCTTAGTAGGACGTTAAATCCCACTGAGGTAAAATATTCGCATGTGGAGAAATTGGCCCTGGCAGCTGTTCAGGCTGTCCAACGTTTTCGTCATTACATTCTTCTCCGTAAAACTACAGTGATTTCAGATTGCAACCCTATGATCTATATTCTAACTAAACAATTGCTAGGGGGCAAGTACTCCAAATGGATTGTTATCCTGCAGGAGTTCGATTTGGATTTTGAAAAATCTAAGTCTAAGAAATCCTTAGTTTTTGCGGAATTGATGTGTGACTTCCCGCGTGCTGACACAAAAACTGTGGCAGAGGAACCCATTGCAGACGAATCTCTGTTTCTCATCAGCACTTTAGATCCGTGGTATGGGGATATAATCGTCTATCTCCAAACCCAATCCTTTCGGCCTGAAGCTTCAAAGTCGGAACGTCAGAAAATTTGATTCCAGTCCCAACAGTACAAAATTCTTGGAGAAACTCTTTATCGTCGTGGGGCGGACTTGGTTTTTCGTCGTTGCTTAACTCATGAAGAGGCAGAAAGGGTTCTGAATGACTGTCATTCTGGAGCATGTGGCGGTCATATGACTGGGTATGCCACAGCTCAGAAGGTGTTGCGTGCTGGCTATTTCTGGCCGTCCATGTTTAAAGATTGTATCATTGCGGTCTGCAAATGCCACAACTGTCAAGTGTTTGATCACAAGATGCGCGCACCACCTGCTCCTCTCCACCCTATAATTGCCGTTGGTCCTTTTGCTAAATGGGGTATCGATTTTATTACATGTAACCCTCACTCGACCTGGGGGCATGCGTATATCATCCTTGCAGTTGATTATTTTACTAAGTGGGCCGAGGCGATGCCTACATTCGAGGCAGATGGCAAGAAAACTGCGATTTTCGTATTCAATCATATTATTACTAGGTTTGGTGTCCCACAAGCGATAATCACTGACCATGGACGCCATTTTCGAAACATTATGATGACAGAACTTACAAGACAGCTTGGTTTATGCCATGATAGTTCTACTCCTTATTATCCTCAAGCAAATGGTTTGGTTGAATCCATCAACAAAGTTCTAGTTATCATGATCTGACGAATCATTGGTATTCATCGGTCGAATTGGCATAACATGTTATTTTCAGCGCTTTGGGCATACCAAACCTCAGTGAAAACATCAACAGGGTTCACTCCTTTCCAACTAGTTTATGGTTTGGAAGCAGTGTTGCCCATTGAATGCGAAATCCCATCACTTCAAATGGCTATCGAATTACTCCAAGCTACTTCTGAAGAGGAGAAGCATCTATTATACTTAGCTAAATTAGATGAGACTCGACGTGACGCTGCTTTGGCAATCGAGACTCACGCAAAAAGGATGAAAGCTCAGTATGATCGTAACGTGACCCCTCGTAATTTTTCGGAAGGAGACCTAGTGCTATTATATGATCAAGCTAACGATAAATTAGGTGCTGGAAAATTCGTTCCTATGTGGCATGGGCCCTACATTGTCAAGCGAAAGCTAGCAAAAGGGGCCTATGAGCTGGTAGATTTTGATGGGGACTCTTTGGGTAAGCCCAGAAATGGACTTTACCTAAAGAGGTATTATGCTTAAAAGGTGGGTATGGAGATTCAGTTAGGTTAGTTAGGTTAATTTTTCTTTCTAGCTGGTGTGTTTTGTTAAGTTTAGACAGTGTGCTTAGCTTAGAGAGTGTGTTTTTCGTTGTTATTCTGGCTTATCTTGGTTTTACTCTTGATTTTGCAGATGTCGACGCCTCTCCAAACGTACATTGGATTTGCTAATGGTGCTTGTCATAGTACACAGAATATCTCTTCCACAGCTTGGGTTATCTATTCACCCTCTTACGAGTTAGTTTCTATGCATGGGGTGAGCCTCGGTCAAACAACAAACAACATTGTAGAATACAGTGCAGTGATTGAATTATTATCTGAATCTATTTCATTTGGGATTCGGAGTTTGATAGTGAGGTTAGATTCTGAACTCGTTGTACTTCAGCTTAATAGAGTCTATGCCATTAGAAATCCAGTGTTATTAAGATTTTTTTTTAGGGTGCGTCTCTTGGAACGTGAATTTGATTACATTGAATATCAGCATATTCCAAGGTCTTTAAATACATTAGCAGATGCAATGGCGTCTCGAATGTTAAATAGACATTTGTAACAATCATAAATGTAAATTTATAAACATTTCATCACACATGTTTAACAAAATAAGCCGGTAATAATGATATATATAGATAGGAGTGTGTCAAAAATATACATCGTCTTCGATCATAGGTTGAAAAACACCTTATGATCGACAAAAATGATAAGTACAAAAAACCAAAAATGTCACATGTGTCTACAAAAAATGACTAGCCAATCACTGGTGGTGCTCTCTATATGAGACCACTGCCCGCGCTACCCTACACAGGAACCTCCTGAAAGGTCTTGGGACTGCGACCACATAGCGCTGAAGTCGAATAGGAATATCGTCTATAGTCGTCTCTGGTATGCCCGCCGTGAGACGCTCTAAGTCCTGTTCCAGCTCGGCTAAGGTCTTTGCAGCCGCATCCTGTGGGGCTGGTGCTGGTGCAACTGGTACTCTTCTCTCAAAAGCCCGGAGATTGGCCGGACGCCGTGGGCCTACATCTGCATTTTGAAAATTTTTTGCTGTCAGTTTTGAGACGATATATAAAAAACAAAAAAAATAGATAATTTAAAAACTTGTGAAAAACGAAGTACCTCTGTCGTCCCATTGTTCTCCCTGTGGAAGAACCATGTCCGGATCATTGCGAAAATCTACTCCGGCATAAGGAAAATCCTGAATCGCAAAGACCTGGCTCTCCAACCAGTGAAAGTAACCCGCAGGAAATCGGACAACTCCCGCTCCCTCATCAGGATGCCAGGCCATTACCGAAACCCATCGTGTCAACTTAGGCTCCCGAGGAGGCCCAACTGGAACAGTAAGATGCTGGGGGATCAGCATTGGAACTCTCTCTAGGGCAAAGCTCACAACTAAAGGCCCATATCCAAAGGTCTTCAATTGTCCGTTCTTTGCCCTAGTCAATTGGCCCTTCATATTGGCCAACACAGCATCGCACCAGTTGAAAATGGTGCCTCGAAAGCAATCTATAGCCATCCGCATTTGGGAACCAGTGGCTATGTGCAAAGCGGTAGCACCGCAAAGTCTGGTAACTGTAAAGGCAATTACCATAAGTTCAGGTCGGGATATGTATTTGATTTCTATCCCCTTCTCCTGGTTTTGATTGTTGCACCACTCTAGCCGGAGACTAGCAAGGGATTGGCCACCCGGCCTAGTCCCGAATAGAGACAGTTGCTCGCCCCTGTTAGGCAAGCCAGTGAGAAAATATATGTCGGAGGACTCTATCTCGAGCTGGTGTTCTCCGATGTAAAAACATTGATCCTGAATATTCCACCTTTCAACCAGCCACTCTAAGAATGGCACCTGGGCCCTCATGCCAGGTATGGCCCAGTACTTGTAGAGACCACATGCCTTTAAAGCATCAATGGAAGGTTGATGACCTATTGCGGCCAAATCGACATCTTCGTGCTCTCTTTCACGCCAATCTAGCATGGTGGGCAATCTACACACCAAAAAACATTGATTAGAATTCATTAAATCAAATTTTGATGGTTAGGTTTTGAGTTTGGGTTTTGAAAATCCGCTTTGCGCGAAGTACGCACCCTGCGTTCAGAAAACAGAGTGTGGGTACGCAGCTGTTCTAAAGGTGGGCTGCGTACTCCGACCATTTTCCCATATACGAAAATGTCGGGGTACGCAGGTCACCCATGGGGCACCTGCGTCCCCCGAAAAGCGGACCCTAAAACCCCAAACCCTCCAAAAAATCAAACTAAAACTTAAAATGGAATTCTAAACGGATGAAATTGAAGAGGAGGATGTTGTGAAATACCTGAAAGAGACGGCGCTCGATTCCGACGGTCGGATTCTCCGCAAAGTCCACGGGAAGTTTCTTGTCAAAAGCCCTTTTCTCACCCTCAACAGTAAAATGGTAAAAATGACATGGTAAAAAGTCTTTTTATAGGTTTTTTGGATAAATGAATGCTAAGTTTGTTTATTTTTCACCATGAAAGGATATTTTTCAATGTATTTTTGCCCATCTTAAATAGGTATGAGTAATGTGTTGTTTTTGTGCAGGACAAAAGGACTTTAGGGTAAAATCATCATTTTTCACGAACCAAGACATCAGAGTCATCTTTTAAGCCCTTTTCTGACTCCTAAAACATGAAAAGATTGCCGAGCGTTTCTTTTACACTCGTTAAAATGGAATTAAAAGACGGTCCTCTTACAACCCTTTTCTGACCGTAAAAAACACGAAAAGATTGTCGGATTTTTGTCGTTTCAAATTCGATACTGGAAATAAAACGACATGCCTCTGATCGCTTTTCACTTTTCAGGTCAAAGGCATTAATCATGAAAGTACTCCTTGGTCGCAAGATCAAGCGGTTCTCTCAGGTATTATTTTATACTTTTTTGGGCTTGGGAGACACAAATTTACGAAAAAGTTCACCTTGGAGTCTTCTTTAGTTTTTTCAGACTCTCTAAAATTGAAAAACGCCGAGTTTCTCCTATACTGGACTCGTTAAAATTTCACAGTAAAGGACCTGTTCGATTACAAACAGGAACGGACCACTCCTTCTTAGGGTCCGAATCTAAACTAAGTTGGACTCATCCGAAGGATGAGCTTATAATCAAGCATATGTTATCCTCCTCAAGCTTGTAAAAAATAAAGAGGTACTTGCCAGAAATGGTGGGGGAAAAGAGAGAAGAATGAACCTATTTGTTATCCTTTGTTACAGAAGAACCTTATCACCACTCTTGGACACGACACGTTTCATTCACCTGGGTTGGGAAATCCTTTGCCTTAAAGCTGATGAAACCACTCTGAAAGTCTTCAACCGTTTCTGGGTATTAACTTTGGGTCAATCGTCACCAAGCCATCTGTCGTGTCGTTATGTGTTCAAGAGGTCTCTGCAAATAAACCATTCATATGCAAAATACTTGTCATCCATTTGACCATCCCTGAGTCAGTCCTTACAGCAACATTTCTTCAACTTGAACAATGATTTCGTGTTGTGGGGTTGCCTGCAACGGGTCACTTTCTATCGACATCAGCACATTATCTAGAAAGATGACTTAGAAATCGTCAGTACCTTGAAGCCTGCATGCATCAATGGCAGGTTTCTCGCCTTTGACGACAGTTTACATCATTGACTTTCGATCAAAGGATTCCGTGACGTGATCGACATCAACCCATTCATTCACATTTCATGGATTGTACTGGGTACTTTGAGAACCATTGACATCACTGGTGGTCTCTCTCACGCTTGTTAACAGTTTACATCATTGACTGGTAATCAAGTGGTTTCTACCATGTTCGACATCAACTCATTTATTCGCATGGATAGAATCGTACCAATTCAGGAAGTAGAGATGAAGACCCTGGATCTAGTTTCCACCATCCAGGCTGCGAGGAGTTTTGTATTCATTATATAGTAGACTAACCATAAACAGATGGCTGCGTCCATACTGCGTCTACAAAAGTCTACGATTGTGATGTACTGCAAAACCATTCTTGTATCAGAGCAGTAGTTAGATTGTTAGTTAAAGTTTTCAATCTGAGTATGGGAATGCCTACCTCAGCGATGATATCATCTTATATATGTATTTTGTGTTGAATATTTGCAGGTTCTGACCGGGCCCTCCACAAGATACTCCTTGAAATGATAAAGTACTTCACCCTTCCTAGATCATATAAAACCTTAATCTACTACAGGCTTCGCACTTTAGGGGGCAATCTGTTACACTAAAAAATGTCACCATGACTATTTGCAGTTAGTATGGCTCCATCCATGGTCATACTATCCTCCTTGGCAAGTCTCATGCCTCTGCTCTTCATGTCAAACTTCAAGAAAGAGAGAAAAGTCATTTAAAGTCAATTATCTCTGGTACGCAGTTTCTCTTAGCCTTACCTGCGTGTACGCAACCCACGTTCACAATACCTGCGTACTTGTACGCTCTGTATGTAAAAGGGTGGGTGCGTACCCCTGTAAAGGTCAAAAGGTGCGAGTTTCATCTTAAAAAAGTTACTTGTGGTCATTTCTAGAGTCTTCTAGAAGCTTGTTTGACGTGTATGAAGCGCCTCCAGATGGTTCATGTATCCCTACCAAAGAGGAACTTATCCCATCAAGAGGGGAGCTATCCCATCCAAAGAGGGGCTTATCCCATTGATGGTGGACCTGAATAACTTCCTCTAGAGCACTATAAATACAGGCACTGGGCCAAAGGGAGGGGAGGTTGAAAGCTGAACATTCCTAAGGGTAGATGCTGCTGGAATTAGGACTTCCTTGTAGAAGCTTGTGAGGAGAGATTACCATCTTTGCTTGTTTCATTTGGAAGTGGGTGAGTTGATCAGAGTAAAGGAGAACTCTTGTGGACCCTGGGAAGGACCTGCACAACACCAAGGCTCAAGTTGTAATGGTTCCTTTTGTTACCTTTTAATACAAATTAGTCCATTCTTCTCAACAATTTGTTATTTATGAGTTGTTTCATATACTCCTTGGTCTATATGTTAAATATGTTTTATTTTATGTGATATTCAAGTGCTATTTAATCGTTTGATTGTTAGTGAATGCAGGTTTCGAAGGGAAGGAGGAGCTCATCTGGATCAACGAAGCTGGACTACTACAACAGCGTTGGGTTACAGGTAGGATCTAAACACTTGATTTCTCATATTGTAAAGGCATATTTAGTGAAGGATTGTTCTTATTTGTCTTGTTTGTCACTAGAAAGTCTTAGGCTTCTAGGGAGGTCAGTTGTGTCCGCACTAACGACTCTTTCCGTATGACATGGTCCATTGTCTTGGTTGTTAATACGATAGAGTTGTTTAACTATATTATCCTTCATTCATGGTTATTCAATTATTTTTATTGGATTGATCAATATTATTTTTTACTCTTTGTTATCTTTTGCATCTTCCATTTTGATGATTTGTGTGTGTTATAGTTTTGAGGAAAGGTGCCCACTACATAATAGATATGACTATGTGTGTGCTTTTTCTAGATATGTTTTTCATCTATTATTTCTTTCAACACTTAATCTTTCTAAAGCTGGAAAATGTACACCAATCCTAGTCTAACTGGGTATCAACTTATCAATTTCTTCACTTCTTTTGAACTCGATTGCTATACTTATAGTATGAGGGATTCAATGAAATTTGGCATACAAATATGGATAGTAGGAGCACCACAGAGGTGACAGTGATAATGCATGTTAAAAAAATTAAGACTTAGCCCCTTTAGTACGAGAGCCATATTATGGATTAAAGTGAGAGATTTTCATCTCTATTGGCTACCCTGGCTCCATTTTCTCTTTAAGGGAACATCTTCTGAAACAATATTTAGAGTGGTGTTATTACATAATGGAAAAGAAAATGGTCCAACTTTTCAAGGAAATAAGGTTTGACTGCAACAAAATGTGTTTCATTAGAATTGACAAAGCTTTAACTCTTCAATTGAAAAATTTCAATGTTCATTTGGTGATTCCACATTCTAGGGATCTAAACTTTCAGGATGGATTATGATGTTTTCCCCTTCTTGGGTGAAGAGAGACGTCGAAAGGATGGTACCATGAGACCATGGGTCAAATTATTTTCCTCATGGAGATAATCCAAGAAATCAAACCAAACCAAATAACAAATATGATGAGTTGATAGGGCATATATGTTTTATCATGAAGAATTTCAAGAAATCAGAAATCAGTATGGAGCTAAAGGCTTCCTTTTTATTAGGGATGGCAGCCTTGAAAATGCAGATGATTTTATTGTTGGAGATCAATATGAATTAGAGGCCATCCATGGAGATTCAAATAAGTATATTCAAGAGCTTAAAGAGGCCATGACACCTAATTCTTCTTTACTCGAAAAGAGCTAATATTTGCTACAACATTGTTGCATCTTGCCCCCCTCATTTGCTTCACATGGAAAGACAACTAGGGGAAGATTACAAAGATAGAGAATAAGATCATATTTTTGAGGTCGAGTACAAAAATGACTACATATAAGAAGCTATTCTTGTTGTTGATTTTCAACAAACCCTATGTTAAAATGGTTTTTATTAGGATGGCATTGTTGCATAGGAAGGGCCTTTGTAGAAAGAGGGAAACATTGTTGAAGAATGTCAAGAAGGATTGAAAAACGAAACATATACTGTAGCAAAGGAAAGGAAGAGGAAGAAATTGGCTTCATAATTCATGAAAAACAAAATTAACTTGAGTGAGGAGTAAGGTTTCTCTCATGCACTTTTATTTACAAACCTCATTCTCATGTTCTTTCAGATCCCATAGAATCATGGATGGAGTTGATGTTCATTAAATAATCCATCATTATTGGCCCTTACATGATAGCATTGGAAGACAATGGGTACATCCTTCCATCCTACTCCATCTCACAACTATTAGTTCCCTTCTATTTCATGACATTCAAGTGTAGATATAAGTCTCATTCCTTTATTAAGTTGTTTTCCTAGTTGCATTGGCAATACCATGTGGCATTTGCTAGTCAAGGTAGGTGTTGGAAATGGTGTAAGATTCACTTTCGCCCATCACTAAAGTTATTTAATTTTATTATTAAATTTGGTTAAGGTTGAACTAGTTAATAAAGGTTGTTTGTATAAGCCAATAACCCCTCTTACGGAAAGCACCCTACAATTTGAGATGCATATAAATAAACCCACTCATATTTGTATTTCACATTTTTTTATTACTTCATTGTTTTTACAAGTGATTAGCCTATGAGCACCTCTATCTATTGTTCAATATTTTTTCTTGGTTATTACGATTGTGATATTGTCTCTCTAGTGTGTTTGGTGATTCTCTCTATAACACACTTATGGTTCAACTATAGCACACGTGTTATGGATTTTATATTATGTTTCCCTAGCGATGTTTCCTTCTCTGTTTATTGTAGGACTTAGGGTTCACTTGTTGGTTCCATCTGATCCTCCTTGCTCTTGTGAATTTTTAGCATGGTATTTTAGTGGGTATCATTTCATTGCTAGGTATTTTTCTTAGTTTCTTTAGTTGGTAGCTTTTGTGATTAGAATTTGCATGTGGAGGTGTGCCTAACTTGAGGAGCATTGTGGTTGGTTTCATGATGTTATTCATTAATATTAGTTTATGCACTTATTTGGAGATCTTATGCATATGATTAGAGTTCCCAATTTGAAGGCTTACCCATCAATTTATTTCATGGAATTTTGTTGAACATATCTAAGGCTATTAGCTGGTGGAATCACTATATTTTTATGAATAAAGAGCCAAATTTCTTATCACCATTTTTACTCATTTTCATCCATTATTTAGATGGATTTTCACTAGTAGCATCATAGAATTTTTGTAACTATGATACTAGGCTTTCAGATCATCTTCTTTTCTCATTTTCAATCATTAATTTGAGGTATTTGATTGGTTGCATTACTGTTGTTTTGCCATTATAGAATCATGGTTTCAGATAATCTATTTTCTTCTTATTTTTTTACTTAGGATTTAAACCCTCTTTTCAAGCCAAGTAAATCTTTGTTTATTTGTTTTTTCGCCACATTTTCTCTCTCTAGGTGTTACACTTATTGGCTAAATCTTGCCATAGTGAATATTTAGTAAATTGCATCATTTTTAGAAGAAGCTTGTTACACAAAAATATCGTCACCATGACTATTTGCAGTTAGTATGGGTCTATCATCACTTGTATTGTCCTCCTAAGCAAGTCTCAGACCTCAGCTCTTCAAGTCATGCTTTGAAAATGAGAGAAAGACATTAAAAATCAACAAAGCTCTGGTTCCGCACTTTCTCTCACTGTTGCCTGCAGCCCCGCACCCCCTGTTCACAATACTTGCAGACATGCCTGCTCTGTCCCTAAAGGAGTGGGTGCGGACCCCTATGAAAGTAAAAAAGGCGCAAGTTTATTCTAAAAAACTCACTTTGGGTTGATTCTAGATGATTCTAGAAGGAATTTTGACGTGGATTGGTCGCTCTTAGGTGGTACATGCATCCCAAAAGAGAAGGAGCTAATCCCTTGATGAGAGGAGCTATCCCTTTGAAGGAGGACCTAGTAACTTCCCTCCATTGCACTATAAATTAAGGCATTGGGCTGGTTGCTGAAGAGGTTAGAAGCTTAACATTTTTGAGGGTAAATGCTAGTGGAATTGAGACTTCCTAGTTAAGCTTGAGAGGAGAGATCACATACCTTTTTGGCTTCATTGGGAAGAGAGTGAAACTTGTCAAAGTAGAGGAGACTTCTTGTTGGACCCTGGGAGGAGCTTGTACAACATCAAGGCACAGGTTGTAAAGTTATTTTTTTATTTGAATTAATACAATCAGATTCATTTTTCTCAACAAATTGTCTTATGTCATTTGTTTCATGAATTCCTTGATCATCATGTTAAGTATGCTTTATGATATTGGCTTTTCAGGTGCTATTTAATTTGTTTGCTTGTTTGTGTTTGCAGATTCGCAACAAGGGAGCTCATTTGGATCAAAGGAGCGAGGCTTCCACAAACTTGCATTGGACCCAAGGTAGGCCTAAAACTCTTGTTTGCCTTTGTTTATAATTGCATATTTGGAGAAAGATAGTTTTTGATTGGCTTTCTTGTCACTAGATATCGTTAGATTATAGGAAGGTCTATCTTGTCCGCAAGATCGACTCATTTCATGTGACAAAATGGTGACTCCGCTGAGGACTTGATTTTTTCCTTGTTTTTACTTTGACCTGAGAAACTGTGTTTTTGTTTCTGTTTTTGGCTTGTTGTGTGTGGAATTGGGTAGATTTAGTAGATCTAGGATTATTTTTTGTTTTTCATAACTTTGGGAGAGGACCGCACCCTCGTCTTGGGACACAGTGCGGACCTATCCGCACTTTTTCTTTTAGCACAGAGCGGTACTGCACCTGTGTGAACGGTGGGCCTGTGGACCCTGCTAAAATTTTGAAAAACTTAAGATTTTCTCTGTTAGTCAGCTTAGTTTTTGTTTATATGTTATTATCCCCTACCCAGACATGCATGCAACTTGTCAGAAGCTTTTCTTAGGTTAATTCCATTGGTGTTAGGGTTTTAGGTGAAATTCCTAGAAGTTTTGAATGTTGGGTTTGGTTTTCATTTTTTTCTTGTAGTATCTCTGAGCTTAGAAGCTGTAGAAGCCTTAGATCACCTTGGTTTTTACTAGCCTTCTTATGAGTCTGACCATTTGCAAAATCTACCTTTGTTGAGGAATCCACCTTGTGTTTTCTCTTTACGAAACTTCGAAAAGGCTTGTGTTAAAAGTTTGGATTTCATTTTCAGAAAAGAAAACAAAAATTGGTTATTTTTTGACTGATTTGTGATTCTGGACAAATTCGTCCTTAGTTTGTTTATAGCTAAGTAAAACATCCTTGAAAAAGACATCTTGTAAGCTTTGACTTCAAATAGTTTTTTTATAGTTTATAGATCTCAAGATTAGTTATTTCCATAGTTTTGAGTGTTTTATAAAAAATTAAAAAAATCTCTTTTGGAAAAAGTTTGTTTTTGTGTTATTGAGTGTTTTGAAAGAAAAGGGAAATTTTTGTGAAAATAACTAGTTGTCTCGTTTTGAGTGCATTGGCAAAGACAAAAAGCTCTTCTTTTAATTTGTTTGTTAAGAAAGATTTGTGTTTACAAGCATTTGCATTTTCAAACTCTTTCCTAGCTAGAAGTTCATTGAAGGGAAAAGATTGCTTAATCATCTTAAGTGCATTTTTTAGTGATTTCGAGTCGAGTCTTCACACCACGAGTTTCATCTCCGCACCTCTTGACTTAAACAAAAACCAATAAAAATAACGCTTAAAGTAAAATCTATCTAGTAATATTTTTATTTCTAGGGCTCTAATACACCAACATAGCTTAGGCTAGTGTCTTGGAGTAGGGAGTAATTAACTCTCCAAGACAGTAAAAAAAACAAGTAGTTGTATCTTGCGGTAGGAGAAAAATCCAATTGTTGCATTTATGCTCTGGGAAAGCTCCTCTTAAAGGAGAAGCACGAGATCGTGTCCGAACCAATGTGGGAATCAATCCTTCCTCATTGGGAACGACGCCAGATATTCACGTATTAAAAACGGTAAACCTTGGATTAACCATTGTCGAGGAGCCTGGGGTCACTTGTTGGTAAACCTTGGATTATGTCAAGGAGCCTTCAAGGGGATTGAGCTTGTTACTCTGCCCTTGCGTGCGTATCGGATCGTAGACTGTTCCCCCAGGTATATTTGTTTCCGTTGGTAACCATAGTGACCATATTCTATAGGATTCTTCCTAAGGTAACAATGGTGGGAAGATCCCACTGTACCTGGAGCAGACATCGGCTAGACTCACTTGGATTTTCTAGGGGGTTCTCTTCACTCGAGACGGTTTAGTGGAGGAACTTGTGCCAGTCTATTCATTAAGTAGGTTGCCGGGGTAACTATTCCAACCGCCATTTTTGTATTGAACTCTGCGACGTTGGGTTTCATCACCAACTAGTGTTTTCAGTATGGAAAGTTACTGTTTGTGTGTGGTTTGATCTCCTAGATTCTTTAATCGTGTGATTCAATTTTGTTTGGTTCTTTAGAGGCTTTAGGTGGTTTTCATTGAGATTTTACTTTGTTTGCGTGTGAAGTAGTTAAATTTTTTTAATTGTGGCTGAATTACCGAGGAAATCCTGTAGACTTCGGGGCCAACCTCCTGAGTTTTCACCGAGCCAACCTGAAGGGTTAAGAGCCCTCGTAACTCCTAGAGACAGTAGATTTGGGTCACCTGAAGAAGGAGAGTCTTCTTTAGTGGTACATCCTGATTTTCAAGCTTTAGTAGCAGATTATAATCCATAATCGGTCTCTGTTTCCGAAATTACTGGTAGCTTTTCATCTACTAGTGATATAGGTGAGGAACCTAAAATATCCGAACCTGAAAGTGAATTTGCTGCTACTCCAACATCGGGGTTTACCTCTCCAACTTCTAGTGGTCCTGGTTCACCCAGGGTAGAAAGAATAATTACCCAAAATCTTCCTTCTAGACTTATAGCTATTGAAGAACTTGCTACTCCGTAAGAAGAAGTAGGCATCCCTATCCCTGAAAATCAACCTATTATCGAACTTAGGGAGCGTGAATCAATATTTTACAGTCCACCTAGGAGTAGTGCTTGGTATCTTTCATTGACAAACTTTTTGGAAAACCCGGGACTAAGTTTTTCACCACCTCGTATTCCTTATCACCCAACACCTAGAGGTTACTATCCTCCGTTAAATATGTCAAGACAGTGGTCCATGTTTTCTCAATTGCCAGAATCCTTTTTGTATGTCGGTCCTTCTGTTCCCTCTGGGTATCAGTCACTTTTTGGTACTTTTGCGGGAGCGTCTCCTCAACCCATTGAACAAGGGTTATTAACTGGAAACAATGGTACTAAGTTGTTGAGTGTAGAAGATATTCTCATGATGTTAGGTACTATTCCTAATCCTCAACCTCAAGGTGGCCAGTTACCGCCTGGGGGGCAGCCTCAAAATCCTCAAGTATCGCCTGGGGGGCAACCTCAAGGTACCCAATTTGCGCCTGGGGGACAACCTCAAGGATAGTACATACCTACGAGACAGTACGTTCCTCAAGGTCAACCCTAGACTCAATATGTACTTCAAGGTCAACCCCAGTATCAATATGTACCTAAAGGTCAACCCCAGTATCAGTACGTGCCTCAGGGTTATCAACCCCAAGGTCAGTACTCGAACCAAGGTTTCCAACCACCCTCCGGTCAATCATATGTTCAAGGAACTAGAAATGTACCTTTGAATTATCAACCCTACCCTCAACCCGGTTATGGTCCTCAATATTCTCAACCTGTTATGGGTCCATACCCCGGAATGAGCTTAGTGTGGGATTCATCTCAAACTCAACAGGTCTTGCAACCAAATGTACAGTTGTCATCTCAAGCTGGACAACCCTTAGTTTCTGGTTCACCCTAGCAACCTGTCCAGTCTACTATTCAAACTTTTGTACCTTCGGTAGTTTCTCAACCTGGGCCTAGTACGCCTTGTACTCCACCTCAAACGACTGCTGCAACTGCTGCAACATTTGTTCAATCAACCCCACCTACTTCTGGAGTATCGACAGCTCCGGTTTCTATTGTTCCTGTATCAACTCCTCAGACATCTTTACCTCAGTCTGGATCCACAATTCAAACTTCGATTCAGATGCCTGTAGGACAACCTGGTTCAAGTACGGTTATCACAAGTCAACCTCAATTTACTTATCAACCGTACCAGGGACATGTTGTGGCCAGCAACACCCCCCCCTTTGTTCAAACTAGTATCGACCACGATGCTAGAATGAATGGGGACCCTTAGTTACATTTCAAAAAAAGAAAATAATAATAATAAAGATTTCTTTTGAAATTGCAAGCATCAGCTTAGGAAAGGTTTCTTGGAAAACTTAAGCCTAAACCTGTGTTCATAAAGCAAATCTTCAAGGTCGCAGCACAAAAGGGTAAGAAACGCCCGCATTTCCCTTCTAAAGGCCAATATGCACATCATCTCGGCATTAATAAACCACGTCGCATCGCAATACGTTAACATCCATAGACAAAAGCTTACGAGTCTGCTGATTTGCGATATTGCGATGGCGCGATCGCACATCGCAGAAATGAGGCGGGGTACGTTAGCAAACATTGAACCATTGCGATCCGCGATGTTGCGATGTTGCGATGCTGCGATATGCGATATTGCGATCGCTACCGTTTGCGATCGCGCGGCATGCAGGATGCGTTGGCAGGTCATAAAAGCACCTTGATATGACTCCTTCGGGCACACCACCCAAAGAAAATCCACTTACTATAACCTGACTTGGAAATTATTGCGCTTTTAATGTTAGTAATGAATTAGTTGTTAGTTATTAAGTGGCATAAAGACGCGTGCCTTAATGCGGATTTACTTCACGTAAGGTGGCGTATCTGATTTATCTCTTGCATTCAAAACTCTCCCATCACCTTTTTGATCAATCTTTCCATTTCTCTCATAACCTGCAGGAGCGAAGTGCGAAGGCAAAAATCAAACAGAAACGATAAGCAAGATGGGGAAGAAGAACAAAGCTCAGAGCTCAGAAACAAGAGAAAAGACCAAGGAGATGGCGCCCCTTTACACAGATACCGCATGCAATAAAGATGCAGGAATTTCCACATGGGAAAGCATGTATAGACTGTTGGAGGAAGAGAACCCTAGAATAATCAAGGCAACTGCTGCTGTCGCAGATGCACCACGCTCTTCAGAAGCATCCCTGGAAGATCTAGCGTGCTCTTTCTTCCACAGAATAGCATCAAGGCCGAAGATCCTACCGTATACGGACATGATCAAGTGGGTTTTAGATGACGCAGAGCTGCATCATAGGCAATTCAAAGTCAAAGGACATGGGCTCGTAGGATCGTTCGCGGCTCAAGACCTGAAGCTCATGTATCACCTTCCCGAACCTCAAACGACCTACAATGCAGATTTTGTTAGGAAGTTCGCAGCAGAGAATCCGGACCTATTAGACACTACCAAAGAATGGTCGAAAAGGGATGAACCACTGAAGAAAGATAAGAACGGTATGTATAGCACCGGTTCCCTTACTTCTCCCTATTGTTTTGCTGCAGCCATGCTCTGTAGGCTATTCGGTAAGCTTGATATCAATAAATTTCCATCCAAATGGCTACCGTTAATTGATGCTGCGACTAACTCCAAGGTAATAGATTGGGCCAAAATCCTTTCTGACACTCTATACACAGCCATTCTTTACTATCGCTGTAAAAGATCCTTCTCCCAAAGGTTTTATCCCCCTTTTTATATGTCTGCCTACATAATGGACTCTATCTGTTATGTGTCTAAATTCCCCACTATGGGTTGGCAATGGACTACCCAGGACCCATTGCCCATTCATGTCTACCATAAAGTCTTGTGGGATTCTCAGTTTGCCCCCCATTTTTACCAGATTTGCCACGGGCTCATACTGCCCATCCATAGAATGATATATGATAAAGACCCTCCGAGATGCTCTCCCGAAGCACAAAACGACATCACCTCCGTAGAAAGATGGTTTGGAGAAGAATGGTTTACCTACATTCGAGTTTTTGGAAGCACAGTACCTCTGCATGTCCTACCCTTATATATCCCAGATAAATTGATGGCTCGAGAAATCGCTTATCAGACTTGTTCTGAAGGTGGTTTAACTAAGGACCTGAAGAACAAAAAGAAGGCCATTTGGCCTCAATTCCCAGTCACGTGTGGGGCCTTCTCTTTATTCGATGTGGGACACGCTTTTGGTGAGGTGGAGAATGTGACGTGTCTCCAACTATTTAAACTCCCACCAAGGCCATTCGACCCAAATAAAGTCGCCCAGGAATTTACAACTAGCGTCAGGATAAGTGTGTTCTCTGGACAGAAAGATCCATTTGACAACCTCTTTCAGAGTAAGAACTCGATCAAAGAAGTTTTGCAAGAAGCTCAGTCAAGGTTGTCCCCAGACAACCTCCGGAAATTCAAGTTGTATAGAGAAAGAAGGCTGGCTAACATTCCACTGGAAGTGCTGCGGATAGCTGCCAGAGAACCGACTCCAAGCGTCAGCCTCAGTGAACACTCCAACGCCTCCAAATCCGATTCCAGTGCTGTAAAAGAAATATCTCCAGGTCCTAAAGAGTCTGTCCACAAAGAAGACAAGAATGAAGAAACAATCAAAGACACGGCTCAGTCAAGTTCGATGGCTCAGCAGCAAGTTGCCGTCTTGCCACCAAGAGGAATCCCCCCTCCCGTCACTGAAGCACCTCTGGTTACAGCAGAACTAGATAAAGAATGGGAGACCTTCAATGAACTGATTGTTGGAAATAATACTGAGAGGGGGGGTGAATCAGTATTATCAGATCAATAAAACCTTTTCAATTTCATACTCAGAAACATATACGCGACTTCAGTTAAGTGAATCCGCGTGTACACGCGACTGTGTCTAAAGCAACTAGCGTATATGCAGATATCTTATGATTCAGTTAATCTTATCTTCAGTAAATGCATCAGAACATTATTAAGCAATTTAACAGTAAACAGGTGCAGTATAACAGAACAGAACATCACACAAGAGCCACACACATGAACACCATGATATAAGGTGGAAACCCAATGTGGGTGAAAACCACCTGCTGCAATTCGTCTCTTTCTTCTTTAATGAGAAACTTCTTTTACAATATACTGGTGCAGTCCTTTACCAGTATGCAGGCTACAACCTGCAGAGGGCTACAACCCTCTCTTTCGTTTTCCCACTACTTCTGGAAGGGAGCTACAACCCCCTCAGCTCTTGTACTAGCTGATCCATTTACTAGTACGTAGGTGCTGACCCTACAACCTTCAGGGACCACGTTTCATCAATTTTCAGACTGGATCCAAGAGTACAAAGCAAACATTACCGCAATACAATCATCAACTTATACTTGCATCATAATTCATTAAACAACCCAATACCGAATCACTGAAACCCTGTCATCAAGAACACAGAACCCAAACCAGAATCTAGAACTCTGCAACAACCACCAGAATCAGCAACAACCTGAAATATCAACCCTTATCATGCATACGCTACTTCACTGTACCAAAACCGCGTGTATACGCGCTTTATCCAAAGGCAACCCGCGTGCAGATCTAGAAATGATTACTTCTGCCTTTGCTGTCAGATCCGATCCTTGTCAAGCGTCCCGAACAGATAACCAGCAATACCAGATCCTCTCACTGCGTCAGACACCCACACCCTTGCTCTTTGCCTAGTGAACTTCTCCTTATATAGCCTTAGGCCTTGCTCAATACCAAGAGCCAAAACCATAGTAACACAATACCATCAACTTTAAAACTAGGGATCGACACGCCCGTCGAGACACAATGGTCCGAAACCATAGGCACAACTTCCAAGGACTAACCGTCATGGACCAAAGGTACTTTTCCACATACACGCGCTTTTTCTGAAGCCAACCTGCGTGTACACGCGACTTGGGCTTAACAAACCTGCGTGTATGAACTTCCTTGGCAAGCTGTACTAGGATCTGTCTTCTGAGTAAGTTGCCATCACCTGTACCAACTTCTGAGCATCTGTACCAACCTCTGAGTGAGTTGCCATCAAGGACAACACTTGAATCATAATGCCAACAATCTCCCCCTTTGGACTTGATGGCAACCACCACACCAAGTCACTCTCCCCCTTTGACATCAAGGGCAAAGGGCGGACCAAGATATTCTCTTCTTTGGTATACCTTCTGCTGTCCATACTCCCCCTGAGTACTTGCTGAAATCTCCAACTGTGCTCCCCCTTTGTGTATGCCAAAGTGTACCAATCTATCCATCCTGCTCTTGCTGAATTGTGCTGTTCATGCTCCCCTTGACTGTAGGCAAGATCTGCAAAAGATGTTCTTCAAGAAGAACAAGGACTTATACATCATAGAAGACCTTCCTATCACCAAAAGACTCAACATACATTCATCATTCATCCCAGGCATAGTGGGGAAACCAACATAGGCCGTTACATGACCTTGACACCATAAAAAGAGATATCACAAGAGATACATGACATAGAGACGAAATATCTAGACCAAGACTTATGAAAGCCACCAACAGCATCATGATCTGTACCATAAGCATCAGCCTGCAATACCATAGTAAGATGTATCATTTAGCTTCATAGACTTTATCAACAACTTCTAACCATAATGCCAACAATGCATTATTTGAAGAATATTCTCCCCCTGAGTGTGAGCCAACCATGTCTGAACCATTTCCTGAGTCTGTTCTGCTCCCCCTGAGCCTGAGCCAACCATGACTGAACCTGGGTCTGTTCTGCTGCCCCTTCTCCATATACGCGACTTTGCAGCCTGTAACTCGCGTATATACGCGACTTGTCTTCATTATATCAGCGTATGCAGGATGGAATACTGAATTTCATCACTTTCAGATTCCCCTGTGTCTGTTATGTCAGTTGACTGAGTTATCCCACACCTTTCTGTCTCTGTCTTCTTCAATTCCTGCCACTGTGGTGATGTATGGTCCCCTTGTCTTGAATTTTGAAATCTGCTCCTGCATTCCCTTGCTTTATGCCCATAGTTGTTGCATGTATAACACCTTATATTTTTCATGTTCCTTCTATCACAATCAATTGCTTTGTGTCCATATGCATTGCAGGCAAAGCAATACCCTCTGAAATGCCTGGAATGCGATGATCTTTCTTGAACCATTCTACTTCTGCATCTGGCTGCAACATGTCCAAGATTATGACATACATAACATTCAACATTATTCAGCGGAGGAAATAATCGTCTATCACGTCCATAGTTAGGAGTAAAGGATCTTCCTTGAGGAATTTCTTTCCTTGGTTGTTCCTTGAGCATTTCAGATTTCTCATTAGAGTTTCTTGCCTCACCTTGTGAACTAGATTCACCTTCACCATATTCATGAAAACCAAGACCAGTCTTGATAGCAGGAGATCTTTGACTATTAAGAATATCATCCAAGACTTTAGAACTATCTTGAAATCGTAAGAGCTTATCCTTTTCTTCTAGTTTACCTTTCAAGATATTTACCTCAACCTGATGTTGTTCTTCCTTTTTCAGATACTGCTTCCTTAGGTCTTCTTCAACTTTTCTCCCTTCTTCCACTTGTCGCTTTAGTTTGATCACTTCATGTTCTTGATCTTCAAGATCTTCTTTTAGAGAGAGGATCTTTGATTCAAGTCTCTGAATAGTTGTGCTCTGATCTTTTGCTATATCCTGCAATCTCTCCCTTACCCTGGTTTCTGTTTCCAATAGTTCTTTTAACTTGGCAGCTTCTTCAGTTTCTGCATTCATCTCTTCATGTGCCATGAGACTTTTAATATCCTCGCTATTATTGGATGAAGTATTCTTCTTCTTGTGCGCCATGAGACTTCTAATATCTTCACTATCATTTAATGAACTTTTAATATGGGAATAATAGCTTCTACCATCTTCTTCATATATCCTTTCTTTGTTATGAGGACATCTAGCAGCATAGTGACCAACTCTACCACATAGAAAACATTTGAAAGGTAGCTTATCTTTGAACCGACCAGTTCCCCGTTCAAGATTCTTGACAAAATTTACCTCATCTTCTTCCTCTGACACTTCGAATGCGGCCTCTGGTGGTACCTCTTGTCGCATTTCAAAAGCAGTTAAGATCCCGTGAAGCTGTGACATGGTAATTTTCTGCACATTCTCCTTTTCTTCTATGGCAGATACTTTAGAATCAAATTTAGTAGACAGAGATCTCAAAACCTTTTGAACTAAGACAACTTCCTCAAATTCTTCACCCAGATCCCTCATACAATTCACAATCTCATCCATACGCAGGAAATAATTAGCTACGCTTTCATTACTTCGCATCTTAAGAGTTTCATACCGGATTCTGAGAGTTTGAAGCTTCGCTATTTTTACCTGATCATCTCCTTCGTAGCTTGTAACGATTTTGTCCCATATTTCCTTAGCTGATTTGAGATGCATGATCTTCATAAATTCTGATTGAGTCAAAGTACTCAATAGAACATTAACTACTTTGGCATTGAGCTCATATTGCTTTTTCTCTGCTGGATCTGTAGGAGTTGCTGATGGGAATTTGTATCCTCCTTCTACGAGTCCCCAAACTTCTGCTCCAAGAGACTGTAGATATGCAGTGGTTCTTATCTTCCAGTGAGTAAAATTGTTCCCGTCAAAGACTGGTGGCCTGATGTGTGCCTCTCTTTCTGGATTAGCCATTTTGATGGATCTTTTCCTTCAAGCGATCAAGCTTCCTCTGAAGGACCTGCTCTGATACCAATTGTTGGAAATAATACTGAGAGGGGGGGTGAATCAGTATTATCAGATCAATAAAACCTTTTCAATTTCATACTCAGAAACATATACGCGACTTCAGTTAAGTGAATCCGCGTGTACACGCGACTGTGTCTAAAGCAACTAGCGTATATGCAGATATCTTATGATTCAGTTAATCTTATCTTCAGTAAATGCATCAGAACATTATTAAGCAATTTAACAGTAAACAGGTGCAGTATAACAGAACAGAACATCACACAAGAGCCACACACATGAACACCATGATATAAGGTGGAAACCCAATGTGGGTGAAAACCACCTGCTGCAATTCGTCTCTTTCTTCTTTAATGAGAAACTTCTTTTACAATATACTGGTGCAGTCCTTTACCAGTATGCAGGCTACAACCTGCAGAGGGCTACAACCCTCTCTTTCGTTTTCCCACTACTTCTGGAAGGGAGCTACAACCCCCTCAGCTCTTGTACTAGCTGATCCATTTACTAGTACGTAGGTGCTGACCCTACAACCTTCAGGGACCACGTTTCATCAATTTTCAGACTGGATCCAAGAGTACAAAGCAAACATTACCGCAATACAATCATCAACTTATACTTGCATCATAATTCATTAAACAACCCAATACCGAATCACTGAAACCCTGTCATCAAGAACACAGAACCCAAACCAGAATCTAGAACTCTGCAACAACCACCAGAATCAGCAACAACCTGAAATATCAACCCTTATCATGCATACGCTACTTCACTGTACCAAAACCGCGTGTATACGCGCTTTATCCAGAGGCAACCCGCGTGCAGATCTAGAAATGATTACTTCTGCCTTTGCTGTCAGATCCGATCCTTGTCAAGCGTCCCGAACAGATAACCAGCAATACCAGATCCTCTCACTGCGTCAGACACCCACACCCTTGCTCTTTGCCTAGTGAACTTCTCCTTATATAGCCTTAGGCCTTGCTCAATACCAAGAGCCAAAACCATAGTAACACAATACCATCAACTTTAAAACTAGGGATCGACACGCCCGTCGAGACACAATGGTCCGAAACCATAGGCACAACTTCCAAGGACTAACCGTCATGGACCAAAGGTACTTTTCCACATACACGCGCTTTTTCTGAAGCCAACCTGCGTGTACACGCGACTTGGGCTTAACAAACCTGCGTGTATGAACTTCCTTGGCAAGCTGTACTAGGATCTGTCTTCTGAGTAAGTTGCCATCACCTGTACCAACTTCTAAGCATCTGTACCAACCTCTGAGTGAGTTGCCATCAAGGACAACACTTGAATCATAATGCCAACACTGATAAATCTTGAAGGCCAAGTCCCGCAAACACCTGTGAGCAATACTCAGGTGGTGCAAGAGGTCTTCTCAACCATAGTCGGTGGTACCGTAGAGACGGAGCATCTCCCTATAGCTCCATCCTCAGAACTTCTACTCGGCGTAGAAGAAATCCCTCCACTGGACGTATTTTACAGTCCACATCACAAGGCAGTTGTGAGAAGACAAAGAAAGAAAAGGAAGCTCAAAAATGCACTGGCTCAGAATGTTGAACACCTAGATGTCTTGTGGAAAGACCTGAATAACAATCCAACAGAAAATCTCACGAAATTGTCTCAAATTGCAGGAGCATATGCTTCTGCAACTATCGACAAGGCCTCTGAAGTTCAACAGCTTCTAAAAGAACGTGAAAGTCAAATACAACTACTGCAACAACAGTTGCGACAAGCCAATGAGAACGCTGAAGCCTCCAAGCAGCTTGAAGAGTTACAAGAAAGCTTTCGCCAGATGCAGGTGAGCCACCAAAGAAGTATTGAAGAAAAAGAAAAACAGCTGCAGACGGTGCAAGAAATGCATAAGGATGAACCCAGGCTGACAGAGTTTATTTCAGAGTCCATTGGCTTGAACGACCAATTGTCACAGCAACAGGAGGAAATGGTGCGCAAAATATCACAGTGGAGAGAGTTTTGTGAAATAAGCGATAAGATCACCAGCCAAGTAGTGGAACTACGGAATGACTATGACCAGGCCAACAAAAGAATAACAGAATACCTGGCTTGGCAAAATGACGAGGAAGAGAAAATGGCAGGGGCACCCAAGATTAATGAAAATCATAAAGAACTGCTCTTTAACAAGTGGGACGAGCAAATAACACAGGCGGAGCAGGCGACAGAGTCAGCGGCAACACAGGCGATCATACTTATCGATTGTGTAAATGAAAATTTACACAGGGCCAACTTAGTTTCAGAATCCACTCCGGGGTACCTACCAATCGCATCGCAGCTGGAGGCTGAATGGAAGCAGAAAGCACAGGCAAATGGGGAGACAATCCGAGCATTATCGAGGCTAAACTGGGAAAGTTACTGGACTTACTTAGTTAAGCCCCACAGCCAATGCATGACAGTAAGGTGCATCATGAACGCGGCCGAGAAAGTAGCGCCAGCTCTTATGGACGCTGTTTTCGCAGCCCAACTAAGCACGGAAGTCGGACAACCGACTCTTCTCAAGCCCATGCTTGAAAACTGCAATTTCAGAGACCAGATTAAGAAGTAATTTCAATTTAGAAAGTTGTTTTTCTTTTTGTTTTACAGAATTAGAAAAAGGACGGTCATTTGAGAGCCGTATCCTAAAATTTTGTAATAATACTATCATTAGGATTAGATAGTAGTATTTTAACCCTTCTCATTGCATTGGAGAAGGGTCCAGATATTTGTCAAAAACTTGTCCTCAGAACATGCACTTCTGCACCCTCAGAGGAGTTTTTGATGAATGGAAGGATCGTGATTTATTTATGTTTGCATTCTTATGTCTGTTACTGATGTTGCACTTCTGTACTCTTGATAGATGTTAGAAGCAAGTAGAAGTAGATCGTTATTGTTTGAAGTCTATGGGTAATAATTAGTCATCAATGGTACTTTTAGCTCTTGATTAATTTCTGCTTGTATTCTTAAAACGATATACAGCTGATATTGTTTGCATGTTAATGTATGAATATATAAGTTATCATTTGGCACTTCTGTACGGTGGATTTGTCTATTCATATTTAATATGCGAATGATTTGATTATGCGATGTGTTGTTCACAACCGCTCTGCCTAACTTCTTATGCTGAATGGTTTATCTTTATTGATTTATATTCTGATATCAGTTGAATGATCTTTATCACCAGCTGCTGTTAGAAATCTTTCTAGATCGCATGATAAAAGAAACATCCCGGGTTAATGTAAATTCTGTGTGTTGTTTTCATTTGATTATAGTAATTTAGGCTCAAGTTTGTAAGATAGATTTACAGTAGTCTTTAGAACGTTTCTTAGAAGTAACCTAACCAAAATTCCACACACACACACATACACATCCCATGCATCGGGAAGCTGGTCCCATTATCCCCAGTCGGACCCGCTACTCCAAACGGGCAAGGAGCCGCCAACCAGGTTCCGGAACGGGTGGGTATCCCCCTTGTTGTTGACCCGACCTCGGGCCACTCAACATTTCTGGCGCTAGAAGGAGGGCCTGAGCATATTTTCTGTTGGGATATGTTTAAAACTAGAAGTCCTGGAAAAGGATGTCTACTCACAGAATTCCCATTTGGAGTTGCATCCAGGTTCCTACATCCTCCAACACTCCACTGGACATGGTAAGACTATTATCTCAGGTAAAATTTAATGGTGAGAATAATTCTTCTGCATTTCATCACGCCTTACAGTTCATTCATAGAGTCTCTAGTGCTGATATTCAGAAAATTGACGAAGGCATTCTGTGCAGGATTTTTACTCTCACGTTCACAGCAGAAGCTAGGAGATGGTGCAGGAACCTCCCAACTGCATCAGTCCACAGCTGGGACCAACTTGTTAGAGCTTTCATCTTGGAATTTGATTGCTATGAATACGACCAGGTATACGATGAGATCGACCATCTGCGGAAACAAGACGAGCCCGTAAGGGATTTCAATATACGATTTCATCTTAAATGTCTACAATATGATCTTGAAGATGAACTCACAGATGAAGAATCTTCGGATTATGATGAGTGTTTCCCACCTCCTGCACCTGATCAGACAGAATTTAGCCTAGGAGTTTTGCATGCTCTAACATCAGAAAACGCAGGCGAAAGTACTGAAGGGGAAGGTGCCCTGACATCAGAAGTTGACTTTAATGTAAAGTCAGACAACATCATTTCAAATCAACAACTCCTGGTGCCAAGGTTAGATCCACCTACTGTTTCTCTTTCGAAAAGTATCGACGCAAAAAGGTACGATCTAAAACCCGATGCTTATTGTGAATCTGATGAATGAGATTTGTTTGATGATTTTAAATACATTGTTCCAGATCGACATTTTTCTCTTTACCCCGATGTTTTTTGTAATGACAATCTTCTCCCTCATAGTATCAAGTCTATTCCAATAGAGGGCTATTCAAACGAGACATCACTGGGTTTCCAAAATAAAGAGACCACTATATCACAGTCTACGATTCATATCAAACAAGAGCTGCCTCATCTCCCTTGTCTAAAAACATATAATGAAAAAGAGGAACCTAGGGAAAATTGTGAAATCTTTCGTGATAGTTGCTTTGATATTTATGATGATATTGAATTGTCGCAAGTAACTCAACTAGGGTCTGGTTATAAGAAACATCTTAGATCAGAAACTGCTCTATCTGACCCTCATCTCAAAGCAAAATCTCATTTGAATAATTTCACTGTTCGAAGCGATACTCCTATCTACGATTCATATCCAGAGGAGATCTCCATCCCTGATCGCAATCATGATTCAATTCCTGATTCACAGAACCCGGCCAGTTCTTGTGAAAAACACAGAGTTTCAAGTAACTCCCAGATGAGCGACACCACTGTATATACAGCTACCCAATCTTTTCTTTCTCACTTATTTTCTTTGTGTACGAAATCGAATCTCTCTTTAAAACTCCAAAATTTTGATAGATTAGATTTTGGCAATTTATGTATAAAAGCTTTCATTCCAAACGAGATCGCTAAACACCCAGAATTAACAATCGACGGGTCACAAGCCACCAAAATCGAAGAACATATCTCACGGATTGGCTTGTTGTCCTTTCCATCGAAAGATCACCCATTCACAAAAGAAATTCATCCCAATTTCTGCGATCCAATAGGTATTCAGTTGGAAGAAACCTATTACAAGAAAATAAAATCAAACAAGCTTCCAACTGGATTCATGATTCCCTTTCCCCTAAACAACAAGTCCTATCCATGGGGAATTCGATTCATTTTTTTTATCCTGAGGCAATCCATGCGACTAGGAATAATAATGAATCGTTGGTTCCACTGGAAATACCATTTCTCTTAGCTATTTTCTGCACATAATTAGAATAGGAGTAGGAGTAGTTTAGCTAAAGTTATTAGTTTTGCTTCCAATAATTGATAGGCAAAGTTAGTTATATTCTCTACATAACCCCAGAGAATAGTTGCCTCTCCCAAAGAAAAGTTTGTTCTTGCAAAGCAATATTTGACGTTTGCGAAAGAAACCCTGTCTCTATTAAAGATTTTGGAATTTCGGCTCTTATGAACAACTAAGCTTCTGGGAATTCGGTCTTTATTGTCAATAGATCTTTAACCCGGAAGATGGTGTTTGAATTCAAACCCAGAAAATTTTAAAGAAAGCTATCTCAGTGAGGAATTCGTGTTAGATCAGCACAATAAAAGGTATCAATATTAGAATAAAGGTTCTCTGTGAAAACAGCCATTATCAAAAGTAGCCCTATCATTGTCGTCCAGAACTTTCTTAAGGAAAGAGAATTTGACTTCCTCCCTGCTGAAGAAGAATGCAACGATTCAGGAGAATAACCCGAAAGGATGCTATATCTCGAAGAATAAGAGGTCTCATCACGAGGCGACTTATCATGATCACAGATATTATAACTTGCTGACTTTGCCAAAACTGTCTACCAAAACAGGCAACGACTCAAGATTGTTGCGATCAAAAGACAAGGGGTCTCATCACGAGCCAGCTTGTTCAGCAAAAGTATAAATCAAGTGAATGACTGTGTCATAATTTTTCCACCAAACCAAGACATTGTTCTTTTGAGGATTTATTTAAAAAAAAAAAAAAAAGCATCAAGAAAGGTATAATTCTTCTGAAAGAGTTGCGAGAAACTGAGGCAGGATAAAGGATCATTCCTGGATAATAGGTAACCCTGTCGAGGCTATGGACGCCTGCTGGCAGCAGTGGCTCTACCTGCAACAAAGGAACATTCTTTAAAAAGGGGCTGATACATAGAGAACACTTTATTTTTATGTTCTACAAGACCAAGTAATAACTGATCTAAACTCGAAAACAACCTGGGAATGCAAGTAATTGGAATAGAATGGGGCGAAGACAAAACATCATTGACGCTTTAAAGTATTATTTCTCTTATCCTTTTATAATAAAGTTCGAATTCCCTGAGAAATTTTTTCGAAAAGGGTCTGAAAACGTCAATAGAAAAAGAGCAGAGATAACTGGTTCTCCCAAGTGAATTGCCAATTGTTGTGGCCAGCAACACCCCCCCCCTTTGTTCAAACTAGTATCGACCACGATGCTAGAATGAATGGGGACCCTTAGTTACATTTCAAAAAAAGAAAAATAATAATAATAAAGATTTCTTTTGAAATTGCAAGCATCAGCTTAGGAAAGGTTTCTTGGACAACTTAAGCCTAAACCTGTGTTCATAAAGCAAATCTTCAAGGTCGCAGCACAAAAGGGTAAGAAACGCCCGCATTTCCCTTCTAAAGGCCAATATGCACATCATCTCGGCATTAATAAACCACGTCGCATCGCAATACGTTAACATCCATAGACAAAAGCTTACGAGTCCGCTGATTTGCGATATTGCGATGGCGCGATCGCACATCGCAGAAATGAGGCGGGGTACGTTAGCAAACATTAAACCATTGCGATCCGCGATGTTGTGATGTTGCGATGCTGCGATATGCGATATTGCGATAGCTACCGTTTGCGATCGCGCGGCATGCAGGATGCGTTGGCAGGTCATAAAAGCACCTTGATACGACTCCTTCGGGCACACCACCCAAAGAAAATCCACTTACTATAACCTGACTTGGAAATTATTGCGCTTTTAATGTTAGTAATGAATTAGTTGTCAGTTATTAAGTGGCATAAAGACGCGTGCCTTAATGCGGATTTACTTCACGTAAGGTGGCATATCTGATTTATCTCTTGCTTTCAAAACTCTCCCATCACCTTTTTGATCAATCTTTCCATTTCTCTCATAACCTACAGGAGCGAAGTGCGAAGGCAAAAATCAAACAGAAATGATAAGCAAGATGGGGAAGAAGAACAAAGCTCAGAGCTGAGAAACAAGAGAAAAGACCAAGGAGATGGCGCCCCTTTACACAGATACCGCATGCAATAAAGATGTAGGAATTTCCACATGGGAAAGCATGTATAGACTGTTGGAGGAAGAGAACCCTAGAATAATCAAGGCAACTGCTGCTGTCGCAGATGCACCACGCTCTTCAGAAGCATCCCTGGAAGATCTAGCGTGCTCTTTCTTCCACAGAATAGCATCAAGGCCGAAGATCCTACCGTATACGGACATGATCAAGTGGGTTTTAGATGACACAGAGCTGCATCATAGGCAATTCAAAGTCAAAGGACATGGGCTCGTAGGATCGTTCGCGGCTCAAGACCTGAAGCTCATGTATCACCTTCCCGAACCTCAAACGACCTACAATGCAGATTTTGTTAGGAAGTTCGCAGCAGAGAATCCGGACCTATCATACACTACCAAAGAATGGTCGAAAAGGGATGAACCACTGAAGAAAGATAAGAACGGTATGTATAGCACCGGTTCCCTTACTTCTCCGTATTGTTTTGCTGCAGCCATGCTCTGTAGGCTATTCGGTAAGCCTGATATCAATAAATTTCCCTCCGAATGGCTACCGTTAATTGATGCTGCGACTAACTCCAAGATAATAGATTGGGCCAAAATCCTTTCTGACACTCTATACACGGCCATTCTTTACTATCGTTCTAAAAGATCCTTCTCCCAAAGGTTTTATCCCCCTTTTTATATGTCTGCCTACATAATGGACTCTATCTGTTATGTGTCTAAATTCCCCACTATGGGCTGGCAATGGACTACCCAGGACCCATTGCCCATTCATGTCTACCATAAAGTCTTGTGGGATTCTCAATTTGCCCCCCATTTTTACCAGATTTGCCACGGGCTCATACTGCCCATCCATAGAATGATATATGATAAAGACCCTCCGAGATGCTCTCCCGAAGCACAAAACGACATCACCTCCGTAGCAAGATGGTTTGGAGAAGAATGGTTTACCTACATTCGAGTTTTTGGAAGCACAGTACCTCCGCATGTCCTACCCTTATATATCCCAGATAAATTGTTGGCTCGAGAAATCGCTTATCAGACTTGTTCTGAAGGTGGTTTAACTAAGGACCTGAAGAACAAAAAGAAGGCCATTTGGCCTCAATTCCCAGTCACGTGTGGGGCCTTCTCTTTATTCGATGTGGGACATGCTTTTGGTGAGGTGGAGAATGTGACGTGTCTCCAACTATTTAAACTCCCACCAAGGCCATTCGACCCAAATAAAGTCGCCCAGGAATTTACAACTAGCGTCAGGATAAGTGTGTTCTCTGGACAGAAAGATCCGTTTGACGACCTATTTCAGAGTAAGAACTCGATCAAAGAAGTTTTGCAAGAAGCTCAGTCAAGGTTGTCCCCAGACAACCTCCGGAAATTCAAGTTGTATAGAGAAAGAAGGCTGGCTAACATTCCACTGGAAGTGTTGCGGATAGCTGCCAGAGAAACGACTCCAAGCGTCAGCCTCAGTGAACACTCCAACGCCTCCAAATCCGATTCCAGTGCCGTAAAAGAAATATCTCTAGGTCCTGAAGAGTCTGTCCACAAAGAAGACAAGAACGAAGAAACAATCAAAGACACGGCTCAGTCAAGTTCGATGGCTCAGCAGCAAGTTGCCGTCTCGCCACCAAGAGGAATCCCCCCTCCCGTCACTGAAGGACCTCTGGTTACAGCAGAACTAGATAAAGAATGGGAGACCTTCAATGAACTGATAAGTCTTGAAGGCCAAGTCCCGCAAACACCTGTGAGCAATACTCAGGTGGTGCAAGAGGTCTTCTCAACCATAGTCGGTGGTACCGTAGAGACGGAGCATCTCCCTATAGATCCATCCTCAGAACTTCTACTCGGCGTAGAAGAAATCCCTCCACTGGATGTATTTTACAGTCCACAGCACAAGGCAGTTGTGAGAAGACAAAGAAAGAAAAGGAAGCTCGAAAATGCACTGGCTCAGAATGCTGAACACCTAGATGTCTTGTGGAAAGACTCGAATAACAATCCAACAGAAAATCTCACGAAATTGTCTCAAATTGCGGGAGCATATGCTTCTGCAACTATCGACAAGGCCTCTGAAGTTCAACAGCTTCTAAAATAACGTGAAAGTCAAATACAACTACTGCAACAACAGTTGCGACAAGCCAATGAGAACGCTGAAGCCTCCAAGCAGCTTGAAGAGTTACAAGAAAGCTTTCGCCAGATGCAGGTGAGCCACCAAAGAAGTATTGAAGAAAAAGAAAAACAGCTGCAGACGGTGCAAGAAATGCATAAGGATGAACCCAGGCTGACAGAGTTTATTTCAGATTCCATTGGCTTGAACGACCAATTGTCACAGCAACAGGAGGAAATGGTGCGCAAAATATCACAGTTGAGAGAGTTTTGTGAAATAAGCGTCAAGATCACCAGCCAAGTAGTGGAACTACGGAATGACTATGACCAGGCCAACAAAAGAATAACAGAATACCTGGCTTGGCAAAATGACGAGGAAGGGAAAAGGGCAGGGGCACCCAAGATTAATGAAAATCATAAAGAACTGCTCTTTAATAAGTGGGACAAGCAAATAACACAGGCGGAGTAGGCGGCAGAGTCAGCGGCAACACAGGCGACCATACTTATCGATTGTGTAAATGAAAATTTACACAGGGCCAACTTAGTTTCAGAATCCACTCCGGGGTACCTACCAATCGCATCGCAACTGGAGGCTGAATGGAAGTAGAAAGAACAGGCAAATGGGGAGACAATCCGAGCATTATCGAGGCTAAACTGGGAAAGTTACTGGACTTACTTAGTTAAGCCCCACAGCCAATGCATGACAGTAAGGTGCATCATGAACGCGGCCGAGAAAGTAGCGCCAGCTCTTATGGACGCTGTTTTCGCAGCCCAACTAAGCACGGAAGTCGGCCAACCGACTCTTCTCAAGCCCATGCTTGAAAACTGCAATTTCAGAGACCAGATTAAGAAGTAATTTCAATTTAGAAAGTTGTTTTTCTTTTTGTTTTACAGAATTAGAAAAAGGACGGTCATTTGGGAGCCGTATCCTAAAATTTTGTAATAATACTATTATTAGGATTAGATACTAGTATTTTAACCCTTCTCATTGCATTGGAGAAGGGTCCAGATATTTGTCAAAAACTTGTCCTCAGAACATGCACTTCTGCACCCTCAGAGGAGGTTTTGATGAATGGAAGGATCATGATTTATTTATGTTTGCATTCTTATGTCTGTTACTGATGTTGCACTTCTGTACTCTTGATAGATGTTAGAAGCAAGTAGAAGTAGATCATTATTGTTTGAAGTCTATGGGTAAGAATTAGTCATCAATGGTACTTTTATCTCTTGATTAATTTCTGCTTGTATTCTTAAAACGATATACAACTGATATTGTTTGCATGTTAATGTATGAATATATAAGTTATCATTTGGCACTTCTGTACGGTGGATTTGTCTATTCATATTTAATATGAAAATGATTTGATTATGCGATGTGTTGTTCACAACCGCTCTGCCTAACTTCTTATGCAGAATGGTTTATCTTTATTGATTTATATTCTGATATCAGTTGAATGATCTTTATCACCAGCTGCTGTTAGAAATCTTTCTAGATCGCATGATAAAAGAAACATCCCGGGTTAATGTAAATTCTGTGTGTTGTTTTCATTTGATTATAGTAATTTAGGCTCAAGTTTGTAAGATAGATTTGCAGTAGTCTTTAGAACGTTTCTTAGAAGTAACCTAACCAAAATTCCACACACACACACATACACATCCCATGCATCGGGAAGCTGGTCCCGTTATCCCCAGTCGGACCCGCTACTCCAAATGGGCAAGGAGCCGCCAACCAGGTTCCGGACCGGGTGGGTATCCCCCTTGTTGTTGACCCGACCTCGGGCCACTCAACAGGACAGTACCAATTCGGTCCTACTGTGCAGCAGCCAGTCTATCAGTATCAACCGTACCCTGGGTATACATATCAACAACCTCAACAACCCTAGTACGTTCCGGTTAATCCTGGTTTTCTGGGAGGATACAATATCCCAAATGCAATCCCAATTCCTGGTTATCCTGGATATCCTCCTCCTGGGGCTGGTCTCATGACCCAGAGTTTTAGGGACCCTAATCGTCAGTTATCGTTTATCGCAACTTTGGACTTGCCTGACTTGTCGCGCCTAACGAATGATCCCATTAACTATCTTCCGTTTTGGCCGCCAATGCCGAATAAGTTGCCTAGTGATATTCCTAAGTTTGAAGGCCAATCAGGAGAAGACCCGTCGAACCATGTGATGATTTATCACCTCTGGTGTGCGTCTAATTCCATTTCAGATGATTCAATCCGTTTAAGGCTTTTCCAATGCACTCTAATTGGTCTTGCAGCCAAGTGGTACATTGAGTTACCGCGAGCCACTTTTTATATCTTTAGTCAGTTAGCTACTTCGTTTTTAACTCATTTTCAGTTGCCAGTCAGATATGACAATGGCACGAAATTACTAACTTCATTAAAGAAATCGACGTCCACTTACATTTCAGATCACATTCATGAATGGAGATGTCGACGGTGTTTAGTGAAGGTTTTTATTCCGGATCAGATCTTAGCTGAATGGTTTGTAAAATCTTTACTGCCGAAGATCACTGAGGATGTAGCTAAGGCTGGATTCATTACTAAGGAGCAAGTAATTGCTCACGCACAGTACCTTGAATTAGTTTATACTCAGTTAGGTACGTTACACGAGAAAATCCCCAATCTTCCTAAGCAAAATCAAATCACTACAGCTCCTTCAGGGTCTCATGCCGCTGACGGTATGATTGGTACGGTTAATACCAAAAGTAAGAAGAAGTCTTCCAAGAATTCTTCTCCTATCATAACCTTGCCAGATTCCCTGACAGGAGATTCTTCCGCGAAGGTTTCCGCCGATATTCATGTTGTAGAGTCATCTACAGCCAAATCCAAATCCGGTAGTAAGAAGAAAGGGAAGAAGAAAAATAAAAAAGATAAAAATTCGAAAGAGAAACCAGAAAAAGTGGAATCAAATGATGAGAAACGCAAACCTCATTATCCTTGTCTCATTTGTGACGAAGAGCATTTTACAAGAGACTGCCCTCATCGTGCAGAGGTTGCGAAAATTGTCAAAGGTTCCCAAACGCCTGCTGTTTTGAAGGATCCTTTTCCAAGTTAAGACAGTAAGATGATAGGTTCTTCCTCAAATGCCAACGAAGAATCCATACTGATGATGTCCCATGTTAGGATTGCGACTCGATCGCATGATTATGGTAGTAAAAGTCTTGTTGATGGTAAAGAAGCAGAATCTTCTCATTCTAACCCATCAACCTCAGCTCCCGGTTCTGATCCACTACAGATCGAGAAACCTAATCCAGACTTAGTAATCAAACCGACCACCAAGGGTATACTTCGAAAGTCAGCTTTCAATCCACATGCGAGAGTGGCTCAGAACTATAACATTGTTGAGGATTTAGCTGTTTCACCTTCAACAATGTCGGCTTTGGAAGTGATGCAATCATGTCCAGCACAACGTAAATTAATTTTGTCGGCTATAGGAGCTGTTGACGTTCAGGACTTGAACCTTATAATTTTTTATCTAGAAAATAGTACACCGCGCTTACCTCATCAAATGGCTTTCCGGATCCCAGTGATAGTAAAAAACAGACCTATTCATAGGACTGTGATTGATGAGGGAGCTTAAACATGTATTATGTCGATACAGTGTTGGAGATCACTTGGTTCTCCTTCGCTAAATCAATCGCCGACGATTCTAAAGGCCTTAAAGGCCTTTGATGGCCGTGGGTTTCATCCTTTTGGCATTCTCAGGATTTACCTATAGGGGTAGAAGGCAAAACTGTTAACCTAGATGTGGAGGTGGTTGATGCCCCTCTAGATTACAACCTTCTCTTGGGTTGTTGTTGGTCTTACGCTATGACAGTTGTCGTTTCATTGGTCTTTCAAGTTATAAAGTTTCCTCATAATGGAAAGATCATAACAATAGACTAGCTGGCTTACTTTTCGTCCGACCCAACCTCTTCTGAAAGCATTCAGCATGTCGGTAAAATGACTATCCTGTATAAGGATGTTGGAGTAGGACTAGTTAAAGATGTCGGTTTACTGGGAACTTTTCCTTTTCCTCCTATCAACGCATCATCCTCTTTTGCAACCATTCATATGAATTCATCAGACACCATTGTTTATGATGATCCTTGGATCGTACCTTCTGAATCTGAGATAGACTCTTTTGGTGATGTTATGCCTTTGAGTCCATATGAAATTGCGTATCAGGCCGTGCAGTCGTTTTCCGACCCATCTTCAACCAAAATTGACTTAATGAATGTGGTCCATGAGGAATCACTTTTCACATCAAACTCGGATTCAACAATGTTTTCTGAACTTGTTCACACTGATGAGCAAATTCATAAAATCCGATGTGTCGATGATTTACCATGGGAAGATCTTCATCACAGATCTTCGTTTTTACCCGAGAATGATCGTTTTGAAAATGATTTTTCATCAATTTTTACGACTGAATATGTCAAGGAACCTCAGAATGCAATGAAAAATCCTGATTTAGAGTTAAATTTGGGAAACATTTCTCGAACTTTTCCTGTTGATATTTCGGTTAAGCCTGGAATTGTTGAAAACATTCATATAGGTGCCTCGTATACGGAAGATGAAATTCAAATATATAAGGCCCTATTTCAAGAATTCTGCAACGTGTTTGCCTGGTCATATGAGGAAATGACAGGAATTGACCCCGCAATTGTTGTTCATGAAACCAAGACTTACCTGGATGCTAAACCTGTCCGGCAACGTTTGTGTCAGATTCACCCGAGAAAAGTTGCTGCTATTAAAGCAGAAGTTGAAAAATGACTCAAAGCAGGTTTCATTTATCCGTTTCCGTTAACGGATTGGGTATCGAATATTGTTCCAGTTAACAAAAAGCAAGGGACAATAAGAATATGTATCGATTATAGGGACATTAATCGAGCCTGTCCAAAGGCCAATTACCCAACTCCCTATATCGATCAAATCATTGATGATTGTGCCGACAGCAAAAAATTCTCCTTCATGGATGGTTTTTCCGGATACAATCAAATCAATATTCTACCTGCCGATCAATCAAAAACGGCTTTCATTTGTCCATGGGGGACATTTTCTTATTCCAAATTACCTTTTGGGCTCAAGAATGCCGGGGCAACTTTTCAGAGGGCCATGTCTTATGTGTTTCATGACATCAAGCACATTGTGCAACCTTATCTCGATGATTTGCCTGCTCATTCATTACATCGAGCTGATCATCTCATCCATTTGCGAGCAATCTTTATGAGGTGTAGGCATTATCGGATTAGGTTGAATCCACACAAGTGTGTTTTCTGTATAAAAACGGGTCATTTGCTAGGGTTTGTTGTTTCGAAAGCCGACATTCGTGTCGATCCCTCGAAGGTTGAAGCTATTGTCAAATTTCCTCCTCCTTCGAGTCTTCGCCAACTCCAAAGTTTGCAAGGGAAAGCAAACTTTTTACGACGATTCATTCCTAGCTACGCCGAGGTTACAAAGGGTTTTACCCGGTTGTTGAAACAGAATACTCCATTTTATTGGGATGAGATAGCTCAGAAATCTTTTGATGCACTAAAACACGTGTTGACCCATGCACCGTTATTGCATCTGCCCAACTACAACTAGGACTACTTCTTGTATCTCACCGCTTCCCATTCCACCATTAGAATGGTGTTAGTTCACGAAGATGAATTCGATACTGAACATGTGATATATTACCTTAGTCTAACTTTAAATCCAACTGAGCTAAAATACTCACATGTGGAGAAATTGGCATTGGCAGTTGTTCAAGCTGTCCAACATTTTCGTCATTACATTTTACTACGTAAAACTACAGTAATTTCTGATTGCAACCCTATGATCTATATTTTGACCAAGCAATTTCTAGGGGGCAAGTACTCCAAATGGATTGTGATCCTACAGGAGTTCGACTTGGAATTTGAAAAGTCTAAGTTTAAGAAATCTTTAGTTTTTGTGGAGTTAATGTGTGACTTCCCGCGTGCTGACACAGAAACTGTGGCGGAGGAGCCCATTGCGGACGAATCCTTGTTTCTAATCAGCACTTTAGATCTGTGGTATGGGGATATCATCATTTATCTCCAGACCCAATCCTTTTGGCCAGAAATTTCAAGGTCAGAACGTCGAAAAATAAGATTCCAGTCCCAACAATTCAGAATTATTGGAGATACTCTTTATCGCTGTGGGGCGGACTCTGTTTTTCAACGTTGTCTAACTCACGAGGAAGCTGAAAGGGTTCTAAATTACTGTCACTCTGGAGCGTGTGGCAGTCATATGTCTGGGTATGCCACAGCCCAAAAGATATTGCGCACTGGCTACTTCTGGCCGTCTTTGTTTAAAGATTGTATTAACGCGGTCCGAAAATGCCACAACTGCCAAATTTTTGATCGAAAGATGCGATCTCCACCTGCTCCTCTCCACCCTATAATTGCCATTGGTCCTTTTTCCAAATGGGGTATCGATTTTATTACATGTAACCCTCACTCGGTCGAGGGGAATGCGTATATCATCCTTGCGGTAGATTATTTTACCAAGTGGGCTGAGGCGATGTCTGCTTTTGAGGCAGACGACAAAACAACTACGATTTTCGTGTTCAATCATATAATTGCTAGGTTTGCTGTTCCACAAGCGATTATCACTAATCATGGGCGTCATTTTCGAAACGTTATGATGACTGAACTTACAGGCTAGCTTGGCTTGCGTCACGATAATTCAACTCCTTACTATCCACAAGCTAATGGTCTGGTTGAATCCATCAACAAAGTTTTAGTCATCATGATCCGACGAATCATTGGGATTCATCGGTCGAATTGGCATAACATGCTATTTTCAGCGCTTTGGGCGTATCGAACCTTAGTAAAAACGTCAACAGGGTTCACTCCTTTCCAACTAGTTTATGGTCTGGAAGCTATGTTACCCATTGAATGCGAAATCCCGTCATTGCAAATGGCCATTGAGTTACTTCCAGCCACTTCCAAAGAGGAAAAACATTTGTTATACTGAGCTCAACTAGATGAGAATCGACGTGATGCTACATTGGCGATCGAAACTCATGCAAAATGTATTAAAGCTCAGTATGATCGAAATGTGACCCCTAGAAATTTTTCGGAAGGAGATCTAGTCTTATTGTTCAATCAAGCTAATGACAAATTAGGCGCTGGAAAATTCGTTCCTATGTGGCATGGTCCCTATGTTGAAAGCTAGCAAAAGGGGCCTATGAATTGGTAGACTTTGACGGGGACTCTTTAGGTAAACCCAGAAATGGTCTTTACCTGAAGAGGTATTATGCTTAAAGAATGGGTGTGGAGATTTTTAGTTAGGTTAGCTTTCTTTCTAGCTGGTGTGTTTTAGTTTTAAAAAGTGTGCTTAGCTTAGAGAGTGTTTTTCGTCATTATTCGTGCTTATCTTGGTTTTACTCTTGATATTGCAGATGTCGATGCCTCTCCAAACATACATTGGTTTTGCTAATGGTGCTTGTCGTAATACATGGAACATTTCTTCCGTAGCTTGGGTTATCTATTCACCCTCTGACAAGCTGGTATCTATGCATGGGGTAATCCTCGGTCAAACAACGATCAACATTGCAGAGTATAGTGCAGTGAATGAGTTATTATCTGAATCTATTTCATTTGGGATTCGAAGTTTGATAGTGAGGTTAGATTCTGAACTCATTGTATTACAACTTAATAGAGTATATGCCATTAGAAATCCAATGTTATTAAGATTGTTTTTTAGAGTGCATCTCTTGGAATGTGAATTTGATTATATTAAATATCAACATATTCCAAGATCTTTAAATACATTAGAAAATGCAATTGCTTCTTGAATGTTAAGTAGACATTTGCAATAATCATACATGTAAATTTAAAAGCATTCCATAACATGTTTTACAAGATAAGCCGATAATAGTGATATAGTATAATATAGGAGTGTGTCAAAATATACATCGTCCTCGATCATAGGTTGAAAAACACCTTATGATCGGCAAAAATGATAAGTACAAAAAGCAAAAAATGTCATATGTGTCTACAATAGGCGATCATCCTATCACTGGTGATGATCTCGATAAGAAACCACTGTACGGGCCACCTTACAAAGGAACCTCCTAAAAGGTCCTGGGACCCCAATCACATAGCGCTATAGTCGACGAGGAATGTCATCTATGCCGGTCTCTAGAATGTCTCCTGTCAAACGCTCTAGATGGCTCTCCAATTCGGCCAAGGTCTCTGCTGATTCGTCCTATGGGGCTAGTGCCGCTGCAGCTGGTTGTTTCCTCTCGTAAGGCCAGAGAGCGGCTGGTTGCTGTGGACCCACATCTGCATTTGAAACTTTTACTATCATTTTTTGGACGAGATAAAAACAAAAAAAAAAAAATTAGGAAAATGTTGGAAATAATTTTACCTGAGTCATCCCATTGCTCTCCTGGTGGAAGAGCCATGTTTGGGTCACCGCGAAAATCTACCCCAGCGTAAGAGAAGTCCTGAATAGCAAAAACCTGGTTTTCCAACCAATGGAAATACTTAGGTTTGAATCGAATGACCTCTGTCCCCTCATCAGGATGACGGGCCATAATTGCAACCCATCGCATCAGTTTCGGCTCTCGAGGAAGTCCAACTCCAATAGTGAGGTGCTGCAGGACCAACATTGGGACTCTCTCCAGACCAAAGCTCACAACTAAAGCACCATATCCAAAGGTCTTCAGTTGTTCGTTCTTGGCTCTGGTCAATTGACCTTTTACATTAGCCAACACAGCATCACACCAGTTGAAGATGATGCCTCGAAAGCAGTCAACTGCCATCCGCATTTGGGATCCAGTGGCTATATGTAATGCAGCGCTCCCACAGAGCTTGGTAACAGTAAATGCGATCACCATGAGTTCAGGACCGGATATGGTTTTGATGTCTATCCCTTTGTCTCTAGTCTGGTTGTTGCAGAACAATAGCTAGAGGCTATCGACAGATTGGCCACCTAACCTAGTCCCAAATAGAGTCAAGTCTTCACCTCTCTTAGGCAATCCAGTCAAAAAGTATATGTCTGCCGGCTCAATTTCGAGCTAGTGGCCACCAATGAAGAAGCACTAGTCCTGTATGCTCCACCTGTCTCCCAGCCACTGCAAGAAGTCCACCTGGGCCCTCATGCCAGGTATGGCCCAATATCTGTAAAAGCCGCATGCCTTAAATGCATCGATCGAAGGTTGGTGATTTAACGCGACAAGATCTACATCCTCATGCTCCCATTCTCGCCAATCAAGCATGATGTATAATCTACATCCAACAAAAAGGCGAATTAGAATGCAAAAAATTGAATTGTTTGGGTAAATTTTGAGAAAAAGTCGGGGTCCACAGGTTACCTGTGTTGTGCCTGCGGGCCCCCACGCGCAGGTTTCTAGCCTAAAAACCCTCTAAAAAATGAAATAAAACCCTAAAAAATGATTTGAAATGGATAAAATTGAAGAGTAGGATGATGTGGATTACTTGGAGGAGAGGGCGCTCGATTCCGATGGATGGATTTTTCACAATCTTCACGGGAAGTTTCTGACCAAAAGCACTATTTTCTCACCCAAATCTCAAACGGTAAAAATGAATTGATGAAAGCCCTTTTTATAAGTTTTTTTGAATAAATGAATTGTAAATTTGTTTATGTTTCACTTTAGAAAGGTAACTCTTGCAGCATTTTTATCCATCTCAAACAGGTATGAGTAATGTTTGCATTTTTGTTCAGGATAACGTATTTTTCAGGCGAAATCAGTCATTTTCAACGAAAAAACATTTAGAGTCACCTTTAAGCTCTTTTCTGACTCCTAAAACATGAAAAGATCACCGAGTTTTTCTTTTTAAACTCGTTAAAACAAAACTAAAAAGACGGTCCACTTACAACTCTTTTTCTGACCGTGAAAACATGAAAAGATTGCCAGATTTTTGTCGTTTCAAATTTGATATTGGTCATAAAACGACGTGTCGTTGATCGCTTTTTTACTTTTTTGGATTAGAGGCACTAATTACGAGAAGTACTCCTTGGTCGTAAAGATCAAGCGGTTCTCTCAAGTATTATTTTATACTTCTTCGAGCTTGGGAGACACAAATTTACGAAAAAGGTCAACCCTGGAGTCTTCTTAAGTTTTTTCAGACTCTCTAAAATTGAAAAACGCTGAGTTTCTCCTATACTGGACTCGTTAAAATTTAACAGTAAAGGACCTATTCAATTACAAACAGGAACAGACCACTCCTTCTTAGGGTTCGAATTTAAACTAAGTTGGACTCATCTGAAGGATGAACTTATAATCAAGCAAATGTTATCCTCCTCAAGATTGTCAAAAATAAAGAGGTACTTGCCAGAAATGGTGGGGGAAAGAGAGAAAAATGAGCCTGTTTGTCATACTTTGTAACCACTCTTGAACACGACACTTTCATTCACCTGGGTTGGGAAATCCTTTGCCTAACAGTTGATCAAACCACATTGAAAGTCTTCAGCTGGTTTCTGGGTATTAACTTTGGGTAAATTGTCACCAAACCATCTGCCGTGTCGTTATGTGTTCAAAAGGTCGGTGCCAATAAGCCATTCATCTACAAAATATCTGTCATCCATCTTGACCATCCCCGAGTCAGTCCTTGCAACTAAATTTCTTCAACTTGATCTATGATTTCGTGTTGTCGGCTTGCCTATGACGGATCGCTTTCTATCGACTTCAGCTCATTATTTAGAAATATGATCTAGAAATCGTCAGTACCTTGGGATCTTCATGCCTCAATGGCAGGTTTCTCGCCTTCGACGATAGGTTGCATCATTGACCTTCGATCAAAGGACTCCATGACATGTTCGACATCAACACATCTATTCACATCTCATGGATTGTACTGGGTACTTTGAGAGCCATTGACATTACTGGTGGTTTCTCTCACACTTGTTAACAATTTACATCATTGACTGGTAATCAAGTGGTTTCTACCATGTTTGACTTCAACACATTCATTCGCATGGTTAGAATCGTACTATTTCGGGAAGTAGAAATGAAGACCCTAGATCTAGTTTCCACAATCTAGGCTACGAGGAATTTTGTATTCATTATATTGTGGACTATTCATAAACAGATGGCTGCGTCCATACTGTGTCTACATGTGTCTATACTTTTGATGTATTACAAGTTCATTCCTATGTCAAAGAAGTAGTTAGTTTTCTAGTCAGTTTTGATCTGAGTATGGGAATGCCTACCTCAGCGATGATATGATCTCAAATATATATTTTGCATTGAAAGTTTTTACAGGTTTCAACCGGGCTCTCCACAAGATGATCCTCGAAATGATAAAGTACTTCACTCTTCCTAAATGATAAATGGAATCCTCATCTACTACAGACTTCGCACTTTAGGGGGAAATCTGTTACACAAAAATATCGTCACCATGACTATTTGCAGTCAGTATGGGTCTATCATCACTTGTATTGTCCTCCTAAGCAAGTCTCAGAGCTCAGCTCTTCAAGTCAAGCTTTGAAAATGAGAGAAAGCCATTAAAAATCAACAAAGCTCTGGTTCCGCACTTTCTCTCACTGTTGCCTGCGGTCCCACACCCCCTGTTCACAATACCTGCGGACCTGCCCGCTTTGTCCCTAAAGGAGTGGGTGCGTACCCCTGTGAAAGTCAAAAAGGCACAAGTTTATTCTAAAAGACTCACTTTGGGTTAATTCTAGATGATTCTAGAAGGAATTTTGACGTGGATTGGTCGCTCTTAGGTGGTTCATGCATCCCAAAAGAGAAGGAGCTAATCCCTTGATGAGAGGAGCTATCCCTTTGAAGGAGGGCTTTATCCCTTTGAAAGAGGACCTAGTAACTTCCCTCCATTGCACTATAAATTAAGGCATTGGGCTGGTTGCTGGAGAGATTAGAAGCTGAACATTTTTTAGGGTAAATGCTGGTGGAATTGAGACTTCCTAGTTAAGCTTGAGAGGAGAGATCACATACCTTTTTGGCTTCATTGGGAAGAGAGTGAAACTTGTCAAAGTAGAGGAGACTTCTTGTTGGACCCTGGGAGGAGCTTGTACAACATCAAGGCACAGGTTGTAAAGTTCTTCTTTGATTTGAATTAATACAATCAGATTCATTTTCTCAACAAATTGTCTTATGTCATTTGTTTCATGAATTCCTTGATCATCATGTTAAGTATGCTTTATGATATTGGCTTTTCAGGTGCTATTTAATTTTTTTGCTTGTTTGTGTTTGCAGATTCGCAACAAGGGAGCTCATTTGGATCAAAGGAGCGAGGCTTCCACAAACTTGCATTGAACCCAAGGTAGGCCTAAAACACTTGCTTGCCTTTGTTTATAATTGCATATTTAGAGAAAGATAGTTTTTTATTGGCTTGCTTGTCACTAGATATCGTTAGATTCTAGGAAGGTCTATCTTGTCCGCAAGATCGACTCATTCCGTGTGACAAAGCTAGTTTGGTTTTTTGGCAATGAATTTTCTCTCTACAATTAAACTATTTAATTAAGTATTGTGAATCTATTGAAGGTCACTTGATAATATTTAGGGAGGATTTTGATGATAAGGTTGCAATTCTCTATTTTGGCCATGACTAACCCTTGTATTGAGTTGGGTATCTGTATACCCACTCTTGCTCTCATTCATATTTGAGTTTGGTATCAGTACGCCTACCCCCATTATCATTTGTATCGGTTTGGGTATTAGCAAACCCTCTTTTATTTATATTTTGGTCACGATTGATCCTATATTGAATTGGATATCCATAAAACCACTCATATGTATGTCGACTACTAAATATTTGTATGGAGATAGGAATTTATAAACACACTCTTATTTGCATTCCCTATTTCCTCTATATGGCCTCCTATTTAGTTTAATAATGGATGTTAAAAATGGTTCTAAGCTTAATTTTTGGCCACTACCGATGTTATATAATCATTATTATTAGTTTTGGCTAAGGTTGACCTAGTCAATAAGGGTGAGTTGTGTGGGGCCATAACACCTATTGTGAAAAACACTGTACAACTTGATAGGGGTATGAATATACCCTCTCTTGTTTGTATTTATTCACATCATGTGATCACTTTCATTATTTCATTGTTTAAACAAGTGATTAACCTATGAGTAAGTTTCTTTTTTTCTTCATTGTTATGGTTGCAATTTTCTGTCTCTAACACAATTGATGATTATATCTCTAACATACTTATGGTTTAGTGATAGCGTATGTAATTCCCCTAGGGAATTTTTCCCCTTAAGGTTATATGGTTTGGGAGATAGATTCCATACAAAGGTAATATTGAGCACACAATAATACAATTGAGAAGTGAATCCCACAACACATCGATGCATCATGCAAGTTCAGATAACAACTAATCCATCAGTTCTGATTGTATCACAATGAAACACCTTCCACATAAACTAAAGAAATACAATGATACTTTAATGAAAGTTTAACTATTAAATGAATTCACCCTAGGTTTTTTGCAATGAGGAGGCTAATTGTTTAATGGCAAAATACTAGAATTTACTTTATCCTCTTATTATTAACTATCATGGGACAGTGATGCATGCAATGGTTGTACTCACTCCAAAGTGTTCAAAGGAAGTTCGTCTGAAGATTGTTTTGGTTTTTTCTCTTTTTTGGGTAAGAAAAAAATAGTTATAGTTAAGTGTCCTTGGGGAAATTCATAGAAGACCAAAACTATATGTCTCATGTGTTTTCACAACCCATGAAAGTCACTTAGCGATAATCCTAGGTTTTGTCCACTAATATATCTTCCCAAATGTATACATGAGATTTTTATCATCTCAATTTGGTTCTCAACCATATTTGGGAAGTTTCATTGGAAGACATAGCCGAAAAAGTTATGCTAACCCTCACATTACTCCATCAGTCAACATGACAACTTAAGACTATATTTAAGCTATTCAATGTGGTTATATATTTGATCACGTGATGCACCTTTATTTTTTTAGTGCAATCTTGCGAGAATTTATTAAAAACATAATTATTGTAAATGCAAAATATAGCTACTTTTGTGGCTCATCAAGGTATAAGGATAGACTTGAGAGGTTCTTGGGCAGAGGATAAGTGTGCTTTGAATCTCCAAAATATCAATAGCTTGGTCGTTTGGAATTCCAAATGTCCAATCAGTCACATGGGCTGCCATCACAATTCACATGAGAGCCTTTTCAAATCTTCCTATAAATAAGAGAAGAGCCTTTGGGTTGTATACAAAGGAGGAAAAATTAGTAGTGTTATGCTTAAGGATTTGTGATAAGAGATATGAATTCTCTCTCTCAGCACTCTTCCAATTGCATTGTCATCTTTCTTGTGTTCCTTCACCAATAGTTTTCAGAGAGAGAGCATTCAAAGGAGGACAAGGATCCACCCTTTGGAGGATTGTTAAATCCCACATCCTTCTCCATATTATTATAAAGGTGACACATATCCCTTTCAGGTTTTTCCATTAGATTTCATCAAGTATTGTTGTTTCCCTTCATTATTATCATTCAAATCTTGTGTTCATCTTGAATTCAAATATTTACTCTCATTGGTCCTTCACACCATTGATTTCATGAATTTCTCTCCTCTCTCCCCTAATAATGCGTAGAGAAGGATGACTCTCTATGGTAACTATCACTTGGGTGAAGAGTAAATAAATTGAATCTGGTCAATCAATGAATCTATGATCCTTACTTATGTTGTTGCTAGACTAGTTGGTCCTTACAACATATATGATCATACACAATATCCATATTATTTACTTCAAAGTGTTGATCATTATGCATTATTCATACTTGAAATTAATGCATAAGAGAAGGGAATTTAAGTTCTCTTAATAAATATACAACAATCACCAAAATGTTGGAAAGGACATGAATTGATTCGCTATCTATCCTACTACATGGGTTAGAAAACACACTCAAGCCAAATTTAAATGAAAAAAATAAGTAAGGACAAGGGATATTAGTCCTCTCCTTGAATGGGTCCTACCCAAGGAGACCCCTGTGAATTAAATAACACCTAACAGTGTAATAAAATTAGATTTATTTATTTGAAGTCTTTCATGAACAATAGTGAAGAAATATTGCTTCTAATTACGATTTGAATAATCAAGGGAAAAAGAGGAATATCAAAATCACAATAAGCCTCTCTATCCTATCAACTTATGCTCCTAACTATACTTGAAAGGAAACCTAACTAACCTTCCAATCAATTTATGGAAGCTATTTTGGAAACCTTTGAGCACTACTAAAAGGGGGGGGGGGGGGGGTGAATTAGTAGTGTGATCTTCTTAAAAAATTTACCAATTAAAAATTCACTCAGTGAATCATGCATATAACCAACAACATATTATATCATCACATGAATATAAAAATGTAAGAAGCTAAATAAAACAACCATGAGAGAAAAAATGCCATCAAATACAACAAAAAAAACCATCACACAAGAGACACAAGATATCTGGTGGAAAACCCTTCACCGGGAAAAAAAACCACCCTTCTTGTTGTTGCGTTGCTCCGAATATTATATTAAGCAATTATAGTCTTTTTACATAGATTGTTGACTCTGATTAGCTACAAGACTCGACCTCATATACAATCAGACGACTCCCATAAACTTGGAGACTCAATTCTACTGATCAGCTCACATGGCTCTATGGATTACCATCCGTTGAAAGCCACCATGATCAATCCATCCTCACCCAAATCTTATTGGAATATCCAACTACCATTGGATTGAGAAACCGTTCCTTTTGCTGAAAATTCACAATCACTACTCCACATTCATGAAGTCGCTGCTCCTCTACACTATGCAAACCTCGTTTCATATATTTTCACAATGGATCCCAAAACAATTTCTGAACTTGATTAAGCTTTGCAATATGACCTCGAGAAGCAAAAAAATCTCATCAATAAAATAAAAATACCACAAACATATGCTCTCCACACAAGAAAAATAGTGGCCACATCAAAACTGAAATACCATCACCAACCAACAACAAAAACACAACTCATACTCCACCATAATATCAAACCCTCACACCAAAATATAATTGTTGCATACTACAATTAGCAACATACAACATAATGGCTATGTGCCAAATGCACTAGCAACACCTGCAAAAACAAATGTGAGAATCTCAAATATGGAGCTATACCAAGCTCTCCATCTCTATCATAAACTTTGCTCCAACTCTCTACATCTCTGATCTGAAATATGAATATTTGAATCAATACTATGCTTCAGCAAGTAGATCTGCTCATTTTGCTACCATTAGAGCTCATACACTGAAGAAATCAAGCTCATTAATGGATCTAAATCATACTCACAAAATGAAACCTTCTATTACAAACATACACACACCATCAACCATCACTCAGCTCCAAAGTGAAGTATATAAAACATGAAGGGCGAAATTCACCTTTGGGCTGGGATCAAAGGTGCACAAATTGGACCAAATCAATCCACTAACACCACTACTTGTGCACTAAAAGTGTTCACATCATTGCAAGACCTTTTCAAACCATTCTTGACCTTTACAACTTATTCTAGAAGCCTCTAGGAATTTCCATGCCAATTTTCTTCCGATTTGCGTGAGAAACACAGAGGATTTTTCATGAAAAATCTCAATCACATGCACAACACTAACTAAACTCACCTAGATACCTTTAGTCACATGCACATGCCTGTCTCCCACTAACTAGATCCTTTTAGTCACATGCATAAGCCTATCTCCATGTGACTAGGACAAAGAATAAGGAAAAGCCACAAGCCCACAACTCGGAACCTTTGCCACCTGTTGGATCCTCTTCTTTATCTAAACTCACCTCCAAACCTCTACTAAGATTAGTAGCACCTCTGCAAGTGGATAAAACAAGTCTCCCAAGTGTCACTTCCAAGTTGACCTAAAAGGCCAACAAACAAGGTTGGTAAGAGTTCCAACAAGTCCTCCACTCTCCAACAAACATCTCCACAAGCTACAACACCTTTGAACTGACTTATAACATACTGTAGCACATCTCCATCATCATCATAAGGCAAACACACTGCAACAAGTCATCTCCATGAGTATAAGCATGAATACCTAAATGAATACCTAGTTTCCAACTCAACTAGTGTGCCAACTCATCATCAACCATACCAATGATATCATCTATCCCTCAATACACCAAAAGGCTAACATCAATGCCAACACAATCATCCCAATGTCAACACAACAAGCTGCAATTATGATACAATGAAGGCACCAACACAACAAATAGACTACATAGGGTTGACATCAATGCCAACATGAGCTAGCTGCCATCATGATCCAATGCCAACATCAACTAGTTGGATCCATGCACACCATAATTCAAACAATCTCCCCCTTTGGAATTCATGGAAACCACACAAAAACTCTAGACCAACCAATGCTATCATTTGTCCATCAATTCACCACAAGGATGACATCATAAGGTCAACACAATCATCCCAATTCCAACACAACCAATTGCAATCATGCTACAATGAAGGCACAAACACATTAGCTAGACTACATAGGGTTTACATAAATGCCAACATGAGATAGCTGCCATCATAAAATAATTCCAAGATCAGCTAGCTGGATCCATGTACACCATAATGACAAAAATCTCCCCCTTTGACGTCAATGGCAAAGGGAAAACTCCATTTGAATAGGCAATAAAATTGAAGCACAATTACTGGAGAAACTAACATGGATAAAGAGTAGTTCATATCAACCAATAACCATACTCTCCACATTAGTAGAAAGCAACACATAAACCAATCAACATTTATAGCAGCATACCAACCAATAACCTCTAGCAGCAACAACAATATGCACATGAGGCAACAAGCAGCACTAAGCATAATCACACAATATGCAATAATATAAACATCAAGGAATCACCAACATCTCCATAGAAACCACATGGAAGCAACATCAATCAACCTCTCTGCTCATACAATGAGGTCAAGAACCCAAACTATCATAACATAGCATGAGGCCTATCATAACCACCTCCAAGCAGACCATAATGACAACAATAGATTGTTGAAGTAAATAGGAACATATAATTCTCCCCCTGAACATATGGAATCTCCAACACCAGCTTCAACCTGTAATGAACCCCTTCTGCTGCAACCATTTTTTCCTTGCCAAGAAAGAAGCATCATATGGACCAAGACTCCACATGGAAATGACTCAAAAGACAGATACATTAATAAATACATGGCTGTAGAAGATACATAAAACCTCATACATGACCAAAATATGACCTCATGACTCATGACTAGAAGGCCCAAACATAACATAATACAAGTACATAGCGTTATGAACATTTTTACATGGATATTACAATGAATTACATAGCCGCTATGATAATCTTCTATGGAGCAATGACTCAAATACATGATATATCACAACTATTACATCAACATTAGCCCATACATGTGGCTACAAAATGACTCCATGTGACTCCTTGATAACATACCTATCACCATGATGACTCAACACACTAATTAATAGACCCAATAGAAATGTGAAATGATGATAGAATAGAAATTACATGGCTGTAATAAACTACGTATTAGCTCATTCATGGTTGGTCCATGTCTCATGTCATATCTAAACATCTTGTGTCAATAAACTCCGTCTATACAGGTTTGTACCATCTTTTCAACCAACTTGTTAGTGAAAATAAAAATGTATATATGGCTGAAGAATGTACTTTTTTCACTCATGAATACATATGTAAACCTGCTACAAATAATGAGTGAAAAAACAATGAGGAAAATGCCAAATAACTCATGCAAATCTCTTACCATGCATAGCTACCCCTAAGCTCAATATACCTCCAATATGCAGGATGATCCTGTAGACCTGAATGTGCATGAGGCTCAAATGAACTCATCAAGTGTTGTTGTAATAGTCACATACTCATCAAGCCACCATACTTTTGTCATATGTTCCCCCTGAGGTTATGCACCTCTCATGAAATCTACAGTTTGCTATAGATATGTAGGAAGTAATCATGGAATGCAGGAGGGTATTCTCTTCACTACTTGAAGAGATGCTACTCCTTATTTATCCACATGGTCTTTGGCTACTTATTTTCCTCCTTCTTTGGTTTTCTTATACCTCCACTCTTTTTTTGATTCTCTTGTTGGTTTTTTCTTGAGTAACAGGGCAACAAATAATCTTTTTCCATATGACCAAAATTATGGCATGTATAACACTCCACATGGCCAATATACGTGGCAATAGGATTATATCTCTTACTGCTCATGCTAGGTCTATACCTTGCATGCAATGTGCTTGTCCTCAATTGGTTGGACCTCCAATCTATTGCCTTATGGCCAAACAAGTGACATGACTAACAATAACCATAAAAACCACGATTATTCTTGTTGGCCAATCTCCTTGGCTGCTGAAATTGCTACAAGCTACACTAATTTGATCTATACATTCTGCTCCTATAATTAGCTGCAACATGTCCATACTTGTGACAGATATAACATTGTACCTCATGTATCAAATGAACAAAATGACTTTGTTTCCTTTGAAATTTTACAAATATGTCACGATCCTCTCTAGGAAAAAAAGGTTTTCTAAAAGGTGGAACTCCTTGAGGTTTTATTTTCTATTGTTGTGGGTTTTGCTACTTGATTTACTTCTAGTTCTGCTTCTTATTTCCTTAGCTCACACTCTTTCTACTAGTATTGTTTGATACAGGTTTCTGTGTTCTTCTTTATTTTTTTTTCTTGCATGCAAACTAGACTCACCCTTTTGAAATCCAAGACCAGATTTATCCAATGGTGATCTTGGATCTCAAGAAAACTATCCAAGGCGATGGTGCTCTTCTCCATCTTCCACTGCTTTCTCAAGGACATCACTTCAACTTCTAATATTTCACACTCATCTTCCTTCTCTTTTTACTACTTCCTCATGCCTTCCTCAACTCTTTCTGATTCTGCCAATTTAATCTTTAAGCTAATGATCTCCTCCTTGAGTTTGGCCTCTCTATCATCACATATCTAGAATTTTCTTATTGATCATTGCAAGCAGTTGTTAGTCTAGAAATGTCAGCTCTAAGACCCTTAATATCATTCTCGTCTTCACTAGCCATTTTAGCATGATCAAAATATAAATTATCAAAATTTTAGCCCAATAGAAAATTATTAATATTTATGCCTTTTAGTTCAAGATTTTATGATCTCTTCTCATCATCAGTAGAATCATGTGCACTATAGGAAAGAGACTCTTACGACTGAGATTCTTTTTTCTGAAGGCCCTTCTTCTTATTGTTCTTTTTGTTTCTCCTCTTCTCGAATTCCTTGAGAAGTCATTCTGAACAAAAAAAAATAAAAATAAAAATAATAATAATAATAATAATAAATAAAATTTGCCAACAAACCCTAGATCTATTCTCCAGTGGTCAAGCTGCAACCAAGAGCCCCTCTCTAATACCAATTGTTGGAAACCTTTGACCAGTATTGTCGGGGGGTGAGTCAGTAGTGTGATCTTCTTAACAATTTTACCAGTTAAAACTTCACATTTACTAAATCATGCATATAACCAACAACATATTATATTATCACATGAATATAAAATGTAAGCATTTAAATAAAAAAACCATGAGAGCAAAAATACCATCAAATACAACCACAAAAACCATCACACAACAAATACAAGATATCTGGTGGGAAAACCTTCACTGGGAAAAAAACCACCCTTGCTACTATTGCGTTGCTTTGAATCTTCTATTAAGCAATTACAGTATTTTTACATAGATTTCTAACTTCGACCAACTAGGAGACTCGGCCTCATATACAATCAGCTGACTCTCATAAGCCTGTAGACTTGATTTTACTGATTGGCTCAGAAGACTATGTTCTCACATAGATTTACAGGCTACCATCCGCTGAAATCCACCATAATCAATTGATCCTCGCCCAACTTTGATTGGACTATACAACTACATTGGATTGATATAAAACTTCGCAATCATTGCTCCACATCCATGAAGTCACTACTCCTATACTCTATGTAGACATAGTTTCTTATATTTTCACACTAGATCCCAAACTTTATGCTCAACTCGATTAAGCTCTGCATTACAACCTCTAGTAGTAAGACAATATCATCATTCAAATAAAAATACCCAAATATATGATCTCCACACAAGAAAAAAAGTGGCCACATCAAAATTGAAATATCGTCACCAACCAAAAATAAAAACAAAACTCATAATCCACCATAATATCCAAACCTCACACCAAAATATAATTGTTGCATATTGTAATTAGGAACATACAACACAATGGTTATGTGGCAAATGCACTAACAACACCTACAAAAACAATTGTGAGAATCTCAAATATGGATATATACCAAGCTCTCCATATTTATCATAAACTCTGCTCCAACCCTCTGCATCTTTGATATGAAATATGAAGATATGAATCAATACTATGCTTTAACAAGTATATCTGCTCATTTTGCTGCCGTTACAGCTCATACACTAAAGCAATCAAGCTCACTAATGGCTCTAAATGGTACTCACACAATGCAACCTTCTCTTACAAACATACATACACCATCAACCATCACTCAACTCTAAAGTGAAGTATATACAACATGAAGGGAGAAATTCACCTTTGGGCTGGGACCAAAGGTGTACAAATTGGAAAAAATCAATCCACTAACACCACTACTTCTGCACTAAAAGTGTTCACACCTTTGGAGGATGTTTTCAAACCATTCCCGTCCTTTACAACTTATTCTAGAAGCCTCTGGGAATTTCCATTCCAATTTTCTTCCAATTTACGTGAGGAATGCAAAGGATTTTTCATGAAAAATCTCAGTCGCATGCCCAACACTAGCCAAAATCAACTAGAGACATTTAGTCACATGCACAAACCTATCTCCCAACAGCTAGAGACTTTTAGTTGCATGCACAAGCCTATCTCCATGCGACTGGGGTAGAGCATAAGGAAAAACCACATGCCCTCAACTCAGAACCTCTGCTACCTATTGGATCCTCTTCTTCAACATTTTAACTCATCAATTATTTCCTTGAGTGTTGGAATCTTCTGGAGTTGGTAAAGGTACAATATCCAAATTATTAGCATGAAATAGGTTGTTTGAGTAATAAATGCATATTATTCCTCATGTCTTTGTGATTCGATTTCTTGGACTCCAAGAATTTTATATCACAATAGTTCTTCAAATGAAATTTATGTGCATCACTTTCATACTTAGTCATTTCAAAAGTTATGCATAAATAGGAAAGAACATGTCACAATAACATCAACTATTATAAAAGAACATAAATATGGGTAGGAAAAAATCCATAAAATGTTCAATAGTCCCCCAAAAACGTTTCCTTAATCACTCTTCTGATCTTGACCTCTGATCCTTATGTGTTGTTTGTCTTAAGTCATAAGCTACAATGTGTGTGATTGCATTTATCCTGTCATATCTTGCCTTTAGCTCAATGTCATCCCATCTCTTTTTCTCTTCTTCCTCATCCGCCTCTTTTGTAGAATACTAGGAGGGAATGGGATAGAAAATACTACTAGGAGGGAATGGGATGGAGGAGTATTTGATATATCAACCTAAGTCCTGTCCAATTGAGCTTCATTCTCTTGATAGTATAAATATATAGGCTAGTCTTGAAGAAATCGACCTTCAAATTAGATGGTGAGAATTTATGTTGTTGTTTTTGGTACTTGTGGTATCATTTTAATGAAATGAAACTCTAACCTATGATTTAATAGGTAGCACATAGAGTATCTTATTCATTGTAAACTTGTCATGTCAAAATACTTCATGAAAATAATATGTCATCTTGACATTCCAAGGAACTTTCTACATCAATGTGTGCTCTCTTCAAATATACTAATAACAATGATCCCACTCCTTATTTTAATTTTGACTGCCATGATGTGCAAAGAATAAACTCTAGCATTATGTGATGGGCATCCATTAAACATGTCATATTCACAAAATAGGTCCCATCCTTTAGCACCCAAATAAACTAGCATCAACAACCAAAAATATTAGTAACATATGCAAGGCATCTTCTAGAGCCCTTACTTATTCATACAATATTTCTCCAAAGCAGTGCAAGGTTCATGCCAACAAATGGCATCAATACTCTAATATATTGTAGTTTCAAAAACAACACCAAGCTTCTGAAAAAACACAAAGGTCCCAAAAACTTCAATCCAACATATCACACTTCAGGTTACCAAATGTTATTAGAAAAGGTATACTGATTTTCACATAATTGATTCCTTTCATTAGTGATATTCTTGAATAGATTCTCATGTAGTTTCCTAAGAGACATTTTGAGAGAAAGCATATTGAGATTACTTCCTTCAATCCTTATTTCATTGAACTAGAGATTAGCAACACCACCAGAGAAAAACTTGCATACAAGCTTCAAATAATCAAAATAACCATTTTCCATGTCATGAGCAAAATTCTTTAAATATGTTTCAAATTTATCTTGGAGGCCATCCAATGAGAATTTAGGGTCTTGTTCATATTATCAATCAAGGATCTTTTAATTCAGTCAAGTTCCAATATTAGTCAAATGCATCATGATTGATGATAGCCTTTGTAAGGCTTGTACTTTGCCTCTTTAAGGAAATAATTCCTTCTAATTACCATGAAGAATGCTGTATAAAATTACTTCAACAAAGAGAGAATATGATATTTCAATATTTTCCATAAAGATATTTCAGGGGAACTTGCTTCATCAACTAGTCCCTTGCTTCATCAACTAGTCCTTAATAGATGTGCAAACAACAACCTTCACATGTAGATAAAACATACCTTTTTTGAATTTAAACTTGCTAAAGCCTTCTTTAATCAATTATATGAGAAGATGAATAACCTCTTTAAACCGAAAATGAATAACCTCTTTAAACCATAGTTTTCTCATTGGCAACTTTTGTCCACCATTGCTGGCCTTTTGAGGCATTTTGGTCCTGAATTGATAAAAGGTTTGAGGCCACTAGTTTTGTGGCTTTATTTTCCCAATTTTTTGGCATTGATCAATCTATTTTAAGGTTTCTTCGACCCCTTGCTTCCGCCTATGGCATTTGTAATGTACTAGGGTATTTTGTTTCCCATGGTTTGTTAAGAAATAGCAAAATTCCCGCTTGCTTAGAAAATACACAAGACGTTCCAGTTCAAATATAACCTTTATAAATTGATACTATTCTTTTATCAACACAATCAATCATTCATCAATTCAAGGTATTAACACAACCCAATTCCAACCAATAGCAAAACGATTCCCAACAATACAAATCTAATTCAAAATTCAACATAAATCAATCGATTCCAGAATAGATCCAACAATGCAAATCTGATTCAAATTCCAGCATAAAGAAACCAAGTACAAAAATTGCTAATCTAATCAGAAATTGACCACTAATTAACTCAACTGAATCGAGCTACTTCTACTTATTTGGGAAGTTCTGAATTTAGTATGAAACCCTCATCCTACTACAGGGACTATTTGAGATGAAATGGAAGCTCATGCATGCATTATGAGTTCCTTCAAAGAGATAATAAGATTCCAGAGAGGTGACAAAACTCTAATATTTTCATGGAAACCCTTCCAGAATCTGCCTTACGATTCCTGTAGTGGCCACAAGAACTTCGAGCATGTTCCATAATTTAATTTGACCTTAGTATATTGGCTTGGAAGACCTTCTTTCAACCTTAAACTATTTCAAGTGGTCCCAGAATTGGGTTTGTTTCACAATTTCAACCTATTCTAGAACTTAGTTTCTCCTTACTGAGGGATCAGTCTACTTTGAAATGGTTTTGTTCACACTCCAACAACTTCATGTAGTCATAAAATGGATTCGTACTACAATTTCAGCCTCAAGATTATCTAATAGAATCTCGACCCACCTCATAAAGGTTTTTCATATGCCATAAGGGGTCTTTGCATGGTTTTCAGAACTCATGAACTTCACTTAGTTTTACGAATCCCTTGTTGTCTCAGGAGTTATGATCTAACAATCGATTAGCTTATAAAAATTATATTTATCTTCAGGATCACTTCGTTTCTCGAGGGACTTCAAATATATCCAAGAATCAGCCTAAAAAACAATTCATCCAGCCTTGAGGTGACTTGATTTCCGTGCCATAGAGTCTTTCCAAAAAATGTACTTCATCACTCCTAGTATATAGAAAACCATTGTTGGCCTTTTGAGTATGTTTGGTTATGAATTAAAAAAAGGTATGAGGCTTCTAGTTCTGTGGCCTAATCTGCCCATTTTTGTGACCTTAATCAATCTATCTTGAGTTTTCTTAGACCCCTTACTTATGTATACAGTTCGAGGTCTCTCCGACCCTTTGTTTCCCAACATACATTTTAAAGAAAGTTCAAAATTGTTATTCACTTTGTGTGCTAATTGATTCTATATAAAAATGGCTAAAAGTTTTCGACTTTTGTGTATCTCACCTTGAAGCCATGTTTTCAAAGTTTCAAATTTCTTAAGTTGTAACATATCATTCAGCTAAGAATCATGTTTTCATGAAAAATAAGTAATACTCGAGTTAAAACTTGCACTCTTATGGTTTATAGTACATGGTGCATTAATGGAAATAACACATCATCATATGAATATTAAGATGAATGAGCAGCAGGACCTACTCCAAGGAAAAATGAACGCTTCAATGAAATGATATCTTGCACTTGTAAATGGTGCCAATATAGGAAACCAAAGAAGCAAAGACTTATTGGTATCCATAAATTCAGCCATGGAGTTTATATAGAAGAAGTACATTATAATTAACAAATTTTTATTCTTATAATAAATAAATACACACATTATTTAATACATTATTATTAATCATTTCAATTGATTTTTTTGATGACTAGCCCCTTCCGGTTCCAAATATTCCTGAAGAACCAATGAATGTTAATGATGATGGCCACTCTGAATATGAGTAACAAGACACATTTATGGATGAAACCACTTTACAAACAAATGAGGCCAGTGTCAATAAATTTATCAAAGTACTCTACACATCTTTTGAAGAAGTTATTGATTCACCCCTAGCTTAGTTGGCTAGGATGCATCTTTTTCCAAATGTTGATATTTCTATATCGGCCACACTTATGTGGTTGTTGAACTTGAAGGTTACACACGTTTCACTAATATATTAAGATAGGATTTGATATTCTTATAAATTAATTCTCTAGATGTCTTAAATGTTTTAAATATTGTGTATACTTATCTTATAAAAATCATTTGTTGCATCATGTAGACCTCTAGCAAACAAAATACTTCCAAAGGACAATAAGTTGCCTCATTCTCATAAATAAGTATCTTTAGTAATGAAATAATTTGGAATGGAGTACAATAAATATGACACATTTCCAAATGACCATATATTGTACTATAGAGAGAATGAAAATTTACAACAATGCCTAGTGTGTCACACAAATAGATATCCTCAAGATTAAGTATTCAAGAAGATTCCTTATAAAGTACTATGACAAATTGCACTAAAGCCAAGATTTGAGAGTGTGGTAGTCAATTTTCAATTTTTTCAATATAAAAAAATATAATAAAAAATCATATATGCAAAAAACAAAAAGATATGTATGAAAAGGAAGTAAAAAGGGAAAAAAACAGAAAAATGCAAAAGAGGTCATGGGGATTTTCTATATGTAATATTTTTGAAAATTTAATGTTTTGATGAAAGGTAATGTAGGCCTTCTATAGAATAATATTTTAATACAGAGGTGGGCCAGATCTATGGTGGCAGAAAAGGTAAAGCTTAAGGAATGTGCTACTTTGTGGCACATCATCGTTGGTTGCATCGGGACCTCACGCTCAATAAACCCGACATAAAAAATCAATTGAATTTTATAGAGGGACGTTCCCCTGTAGATTGTTCGATGGGAAAAACATTGTCAGGGTGATCTACGGTCAAGCTTAGCCTCAACAACACCCCTTGGCGACACTGCTTACCACTGTGGGTGCCCCTGTGAGGCGTAATTGGTTTCTCCTTTATCTGTGGTAAGAGAGAGGGTTATCAAGAGAGCATGCACAAGAATCTCAACTGATCAAATGATGATCAAGAATCTATTTTTATTTGAAAAGACATGGTATATTTTGTAATTTTCAAGCTAAAGTAATTTTAGTTCCTAAGTTTAGTTTTTGAGTCTTCATAAGAATTGAACCAAGTTAGAAGTAGTTTTAAATCAATTTTTGACAGTTAACAGATTTTGTAACTATCCTCAATCTAAAGTTTTCTTTAAAACGACATGAAGGGATCAATTTTCGGGTTCCGAATTTTTGGCCTTAGAGAGTAATTTCTGTGTAATGTCTATGAAATTTCTTGCAGACTTAATAAAATTTCTCGATGATTTCAACTGTCTATTGAGCATGATATGTGTTCCTTTCTTTGCTGTAAGTCATTATCATCATTATCTATTTTTCTTATTTGAAAATGTGTAAAGAAGTCGTTGGTTATTTACATTAAACAAATTTTCTTTACTTGGAAAAGCTTACAGTACCTGTGCATTTTTAATTAAAATAACCTTAAATTGCGCTCCATATTTTCATATTTTCATTTCTACAGTCTTTCATGTTTTCTTCTAAGATTTATTATATAGGATTTTGTTACTGCAAGCTTCTATTTTGAATCTTTCACTATTTCATTATGTAACCCTACTACAACCCCATGATCATTTTTATAGGCATCATGGCCATCTGGAAAAGTGCCCTTTTTCTCCAAGAGCTACCTCTACATTACTCCATGAAACATATTTGAGCAGCCATGTACAGGATGTCCAACAAATTTTTCATCTTTTTTTACAGATGTCCTATGCACTGACCTTCTCTCAACCAGAGGTTGTATCTAGGTTTACAACATATTTTGGCGCCATTATTGGGGAACAAAGAATGAAGTTATTTCCCCTAGGCTTTCTTGAAAACATGTTTTTTTCCGATGAGAAAAGAGATTGTGTTGGCTAAGTTTCTCTCACCAAGTGGGAATTAAAATTATCAGTCCTAGCTCCAAGAATACCCCACACAAGGTCATATACTTCCCAGCAAAAAACCCCAACTTTATCTGACCCTGAAAGGATTATTTCCAGAAGGGTTTAGAGAGAAAAATAATCTCCTAAAACCCCAAGTCCCACTTTATCTGCTCCTGGTTCTAGTTTTTTTTTCACAAGATACCAAAGAATCTCATCGAGAATAAGTTACAAGAAATTTGGATTTCTCTGAAGGGGGTTTTCCTCCTCTTTTCCATTTTCCCAGGCGTACTCTTGAGAAAAGATCATTTGAATCCATTTCTTTCTCTTTTCCAATTATTTTAGAAGTCAAAGAAATAAAAACCATTGATACTTCAGCTCCATATCAGATTGTTCCTTCAATTTCCCATCCTATCCCAATCTCTATAATTCCTCCAACTTCTTTTATGTTTCAAGCAAATAATCTTCCACCCCACCCAAATCAAAACATGGCAATTCCCAAGTTCCTATTGAACATATATGCTCCACTCAATATCCCTCAACCCATGAATGTAATGCCTCAATATTACTTTAAGTTATTGCCAAGATTCACATGAGAAGATGAACTTACAACTGAGAAGCATATAACAACTTTTTGTGCCTTTGCAGAAAATATCAATGTGTAATTTTTGGATTTGGTAATGAGGTTGTTTGTGCAATATCTGGGTGGAGAAGCTAGGAAGTGGTTCAAAACCCTCCTAGTCAATTCCATTAATAATTGGGAAGAGTTGGAGAATATTTTTATACAAAGGTGGAGAGAAAAGAAGGACCATGGTTATTTCTTGACAGAATTCAATGCTATCAAAAGGAAACCAAATGAGGAAGTTGTTGAATTTATTAAAAGATTTAATAAGCTCTACAATAGTCTCCCGGTAGAAATTAAACCAGCCCCTGCAGGTGCAAAAGTAGTTTTTGCAGGGGCTTTTGAATTAGATTTTGGATTCACATTGAGAGAAAGAAGATCTCCCACATTAGACCAAATCCAAATTGATGCCTTGGAGATTGAAGCAAATTTATCTGTAGCGAGAAGATAAAATATAAAACTGAGCATACTGAAAAGAAGAAAGGAAAGGAAGAAACAAGACCCTCAAATCAACAGAAGGACTCACAAGAACAAAAACTGGATGAAATGACAAAAGTCATCATAAAATTATCTAATAAATTAGTGAATATGAGGAGTTGTTTGCATGATAAATTTTAGGGGCGAATTTTATCCCAAGGGTGAAATTTAAGGGGTTTTTCATTTTAGAGGGGCAAAATTTTTATAAAACAGCCATTTCATATATTTAGCTCAACTTTTATTTTAAAAATAATTATTTTTTCCATTTTATCACAAAAAAGGGGCGGATAAACTACGAAAAGACTCATTTGACCCGATTCGCCTGGTTTGAGAGGTTATATTCCATTACAATCGCCCGATTTTTTGCTTTGCAATGTTAAATTCATTTGCAGTCGCCCATTTTTTGGTTTGGGAGGTTGTATTTGGTCCCAATAAATAAAAATATAAAGAAAGTGGAGGTATGGTAAATAAATAAAACATTTTTTATATTTACTCCATAAGTCACCTTATATTTATGAACACACAAGGGTGTAAATAAATAAAAATATAAATAAAGTGGAGGTATGGTAAATAAATAAAACCTCTTTTTATACTTACTCCAAAGGTATGGTAAATAAATAAAAATATAAATAAACTAGAGGTATGGTAAATAAATAAAACCTCTTTTTATATTTAGTCCATAACCCTCTTTCTATTTAATAAGTCTCACAAAAGAGGTTTTATTTAAGTGAATCCTATGGGCCAAATACCATATTTATAGAAGAGGTACGGTAAATTAATAAAAATATAAATAAAGGAGAGGTATGGTAAATAAATAAAAAAAAAATTATATATCTTTTTTGCTGAGGCAAGAGCGGATCTTTCTATTCATAATTATAAGAAAAACAGATAGTATACAAAAGGCACAAGCCCAACTCAAGTTGTTAGATCTCGGTCGAAAGATCCAGCCGCTGAAAAACACATCGGGTGGTGAACAAGCTCACCAATTACCCGGTAGAATGGACCCGATGAAATCTATAGATCTGAATTGATAAATACATCGGGTCCAAGTTTCACTTAACCCTTGTGTATCTTTTCCTCCCAAAATCCACCACGTGCATGCGATTCCAGAAGGTGCGTGTAAACAACTCGAACAATAACCCCCAAACCGGACCCAACAACTAGCACGATCAATCCTGCTCGTAGGTTGATTGCTAACAATCCAATGGTTGCAAATCATATTGCACACCCTTAACCCCGCAAAGTTCACTGCGCGATGAGAGCAGTTTTTCCTCCCCACTCTCTGCCACGTGTTGTACGTTGAGTGGAATTGCACCAAAATGAAAAAAAACCACTTCCATCCTGAAAGCGGTGCGAAAAATCAAATACCGCTTCAAGGGTGGTGAAAACACTGCCAACATAAAAAATGGTTTTGCATCTGCCGCGGAGGACTGGAATCTGGTGCCCGACCAAAGGAAGATGAAAATCCCTATTTCTAGCTGTCTCCCTGACTCTTCTGCTACCTTGTTTCCATTCCAAAACCTGAATGCCAAAAGCATTCTTACAAGTGAAAAAAAGTCAATCAAGTCCTGTTTCCATGGTTTTTTTATGGAAAATCTTATTGTCCTCTTCTGCCTAACCACAAAACTACTTCTTTAATCTGTTCTGAGACATCTCTCGCATTATCAACTTGACCCTATTTTTAGTACATACTACTCCTTGATTGGCCATGATGTTGGCCAGTTTATTGGCCATCCTTCAAACATGAGTGAAACTAATTGTGTGAAGATCTTGGAGGTGAATTTGTATCCTTTGAAAGACTTGTATTAGCCTCCAATGGTTTGAGACTTTTTCCGGCTCTGATCCACAACAAATTATTTTAACCAAGTTAATGATCAACTCAGAATAGGCCTCAATAATAGTGTTCTGGAGATTGTCCTACTTTAGGAAATCTAAACTCTGTTCAAGAGCCATTAATTCAGCCATGTTATTTGTAGCTTTTCCCAGATGGAAATGGAAGATGAAAAGAATACATCCATTCTCATCTCGTAGCACCCCACCACAACCAGCAAGACCTGGGTTGCCCTTTGAGGCCCCATCAATGTTGAATTTCAGAAAACCTTGAGGGGGAGGATGCCAAAAATCTGTCTTGTTAGTAGGATTCATAATCTTCTTGACCATCCCCTGTGGAATAAGCCCTTGCATCCCCAGCCGACCCAGAATCTGCATCTCCGTTACAGAAGGAGGGTTATTTGGGGAGTTTTTCACAAAAGAGCCCACCGTCTCTTTGAGTTTTCTTAATATCCTCTCAAGAATGAGATGGGTGGTGCTGCGAACATTTTTGAAAATTATATTGTTCCTTTCTTTCCACACATTCCAAATTATGAAGCCTAGAGTGAGAACCCAAGCTAGGCTAAGAAACTCATGCTCAGAGAAGTTTTGTCTCTAGTTATTTAGGGTATTTCTGATGCTTGCTTTGTCCTTGTCTGTCTTTTGAAAAATTGTGGTAAAGGTGTCCCTCAAGCTAGAGGCAAAGGTGCAATCATTGAGAAGGTGCTCCATTGTCACCTCTTGAGCTTCACAGAGCTAGCATATAGAAGGTCCCAACACACCTCTCTTTCTAATATTGTCCCAAGTCAGAATTTTTTTATGATGCACCAACCACATGAAAAGTTTGATTTTCATCCAACCTTGCTGCCTCCACAGGTTCTGCCATACTTTGTCTAGTGTATTGGAGTCATGCTCTAGCATTAACTTTTTGGCCTCCTTAATATTGAAGGTGCCTGCTTTGTTGTTGCCCCATCTGAGTTGGTCATGCCCTTCTGATACCAGAATCTTCCTTTGTTCCAAGATAGTCAGTAGTGCTTCTGCTTTTGCTTTCAGGGGGTTATTATTCCCTAATTCTAAAGTCTTCTAAGTTCTCCATTTGACTTCTGTACTAGTTTGTTCCCAAAAATCTCTAACCCTTAAAAGCCCTTTGGTGTCCATTTCTCTTTTAAGGGCCACAAAGTCCTCTCTTAACAATGTAGGTTATTGTTTCCATTTATCTTCCCAAAACAAAGCCAGATCTCCTTCTCCGATCTCCCAGAAACTGTTTTTCTGCACTAGGTCTCTGTTCTCCCATGATTTATTCCAAATGTGGGATACTTTTATGTTACCTGACATCCTTATGTGATCATTGTCTTGCCAATATCTGACATATTTTTCCTTCCACACACTAGCCCACTGAGCCTTTGGTTCCTTTACCCAACACCACCATAATTTTTCTCCTAGAGCTTCGCTGAGAACATCTGGATCATCCAGTCCAAGAGCTCCATGGGTTTTAGGTTTGTAGATCTTCTCCCATGCTACTAAGGCCCATTTCTTTCTATCCTCCCCCTTCCCCCAAAGAAAGTCTCTTTGAATGGTTCTAAATTGAAGTAACACCCCCTTTGGAGTTGGAAGAGCTGAAAGCATAAAGATGGGGATTGATTACAAAACTGCTTTTGTAAGCACCAACCGACCTGCCAAATTTAAAGACCTGATAGTCAATTTTTTGGTTTTGTCATGCATCTTATTAATGAGCAGCTCCCAGATGATTTTGTGCAAGGGTTTATCAGTTAGAGGGACTCCCAGGTACTTGGATGGAAGGACCTCCCTTTGAAAACCTAAAATTCTAGAGATATTTCTCTGAATAGCAATATTAGTATTAAAGAAAAAATCTTAGATTTGGATAGATTAACCTCCATACTTGTTGTTGGCATTATGTTCTCTGGTATGGCTATATGTTACAGATGTTGTACTTGATGGAAACTCCCATTGGCGAGGCCCCGGCTTGACCGATACAACCACCTAGACAGAATGCTGCTCCACTAGTACTAGAAGGCTCTCAATTTATTGAAAAATAAGAAGGACGCAGGAAATCAGTTCAGAAGGTGTGTACCCGCAGGTACACCTTGCAGGGACCGCGTCCAGAGACGCAGGCCAGCCATTCAGGAGGTGCGTCCACCCAGTGCACACATTTCAAGGCAGAGAAAAGCTCACGTAGGGGTTTCTTGTGTTTTACTCTTGGTATCTAGCCGACGGTATTGTGTTATTATGGTGTCGGCTCGTGGTATTGTTCCATGATTTAAGGAGGAACTTGCCTATATAAAGCGAAGGAGATCATTTGGTTTGAGTATGTCTTTGGTTGAATATCTTATGAGGCTAGATCTGGTCTAGATCTAAAAAGGCGAATCTTCTGAAAGACTGAGATCTCTTTGGTGCATGATCAGATCTGTAGATCTGACTGTTTGGGTTACTCTTAAAGTCTTGAAATCATTCATACCCGAAGGTACGTAGGTTCAGCGAAAGGCAAGTGCGCCAGGACGCAGTACAGTAAGAAGAGACCTGCGTGGGGACGCAGGGCAGAGTAAGATTCAGGTGCGTCCAGGACGCAGTACAGTAACAGGCGCACTGCGTGGGGATGCGGCGCATAATAAGGATCAGGTGCGTCTCTGAGCAAAAAGACGCGGCGCGATAGCATTTCTGGGTGTGTCCCTGTAGCAAAAAGACGCGGCGCGATAGTGTTTGGGGTTGCGTCCCTGCAGCAACAGGACGCAGAGCAGTTGAAGGAACAGTGCGTGGGCACACAGCGCAGCAGAAGGATCTCTGCGTGTGGTCGCAGGGTAGCAGAAGATTAACTGCGTCTGGTCGCAGGCCACAGAATGGAAAACTGCGTCTCTGTCTTAAGATGTTCTGTTGATTGAATTTCTCTGTTGATAAGGTGTTCTGGGTTAGTTCTGTTATTACTGATCTGATAACTGTAGTGGACTGTAACTGTTATGTACTTGATGATCATTTGATGCTTTATGAAAAGAAGTAGGGGGTTGTAGCTCTCTGCAGATTGCAGCCTGCGTACTGGTAAAGGACCGCACCAGTACAAAATCATTGTAAAAGAAGTTTCTAATTTGAAAGAAGATAGAGACATATTGCAGCAGGTGGTTTTCACCCACATTGGGTTTCCACCTTACATCTTGTGTTCTTTGGTGTGACTATCTGTTGTCTTTGTTCATGCTCATTATTTTATGGTACTGACATGCAAAAATAATTCAAAGATCAAATAAGGAAGATTTATTAAATTGCTAGATAATACTGATTCACCCCCCCTCTCAGTATTATTTTCAACAATTGGTATCAGAGCCAGGTCCTTCAGAGAAGCTTGATCGCTTGAAGGTAGATCGTTCATCATGAGCAACTACGAGAGAGAAGCATCAATCAGGCCACCGGTTTTTGATGGGACAAACTTCAATTATTGGAAGGTAAGAGTTACTGCATATCTTCAATCTCTTGGTACTGAAGTTTGGGACATTGTAGAAACAGGCTACGCTTTTCCTTCAGCTACTCCTACAGATGCAGCTGAGAAGAAGAAGTATGAAACAAATGCGAAAGCTGTCAGTACTCTATTAGGATGTATATCCCAAACGGAATTCATGAAGGTAATGCACTACAAATCCGCAAAAGAGATATGGGACAAAATTGTCACAAGCTATGAAGGAGATGAACAGGTAAAGTGTGCTAAACTTCAAACTCTCAGGATTCAGTATGAGACTCTCAAGATGTATAATGATGAAAGTGTGGCTAACTATTTTCTTCGGGTAGATGAGATTGTTAATTGTATGAAAACTTTGGGTGAAGAAATAAGAGAGGCTATAGTGGTTGAAAAGGTTCTAAGATCATTGTCCCCCAAGTTTGAATCTAAAGTATCTGCTATAGAAGAAAAGGAAAATCTATGAATTCTCACTATGTCTCAGCTACATGGAATTCTAACGGCTTATGAAATGAGAAAGGGAGGTCCATCAGACAGAAGAGAAGCTGCTTTCAAGGCATTAGGTAAAGAAGATTATTATGAAGCAAGCTACGTCCCAGAGGAAGAAGAATCAAATTTTGTCAGAAATCTTCAAAGGGGTTCTGGAAGATTCAGAGGTAAGTTACCTTTTAAATGCTTTGCTTATGGAAGAGTAGGTCATTATGCTGCAAAATGTCCTTATAAGGATAAAGGAAAGGAACCTGCTAGATGGAACAAGAAACAAAGTGCAAATAAGAAAAGCTACTACACCCATGAAGATAGTGATGGTCTATCGAACAGTGATGAAGATGAACGAGGTAATGAATATAAGTTGTTAATGGCATTTGAAGATGATGATTATTTGGATGCTGTAGATGTGGATAACCTTTATGAGGAAATTACTAGACTCAAGAGATGTATAGAAGAAAATAATATGATCATTGATACTCTACAATTTCAAATTGATGAAAAGGAAAAACATCTTGAAAAACTAGAAGGTGAAATTGTTGGTCTTAGAAAAGAGATTGAGAAAACAAAAGCTATTAATCTTAAGTTTGTCAAAGGATCTGAAACTTTGGATGAGATTATCAATGTGCAGCAGTCTCCTCTAAACAAGACAGGTCTGGGCTATAATGGAGAATCCTCTCAAGCATCCACCTCAAAGAGTTATCTTGATGCGGCAAGAAGAAATGGGCAAAAGAACAATGAAGATCATCAGGTAAAGCAGGGATGAATTACAAACAGAAACTATCAGGGGCAATCCATCTTAAGGGTGAACAAAAGCTACAACCAGCCACAGGTAAAATCTTCTCAATTTGGTTCAAGAATAGATGAAAATAGAAATTACAATCAGTTGGCTGGTAGATTCAATAACCGCAGAAGTTTCTTCAATGGACAATGCTTTTCTTGCCATAACTTTGGTCACAAAGCAGCTCAATGTGTTGCATATAAAACGATCATGACTAGAGAAGCTCAAAAACAAAGAAGTATGACAGGGATTACAAAAAGGACCTATAACAACTTTTCGGTTCTTGAAAATGAAGTTGAATGTTCTATTTGCAATAATTTTGGTCATGAAGACTCTGAATGTAGGAGCAGTTTTCAGCAGAAAAGGAACAAGCCTCAAGCACCAAAACATGGAGAATAAAGGAACCTCAAACAGAAAGATGCGGGATAGCTTTTTATGCAGAGGGACAGGAAAATCTATGGTACATTGACAGTGGATGTTCGAAGCATATGACAGGTGATAAAGAAAAACTTGAATCTTATTCTGCTCTAGAAAAGGGAAAGAAAGTCTCTTTTGGAAATGATACTCCTGCAACTATAAAAGGAAAAGGCATTGCTCAGCTAAAAGAAAAGGTCAAGGCTGGAAATGTTTTGTATGTTGATGGATTAAAGCATAATCTTCTAAGTGTCAGCCAAATGTGTGATCAAAGAACCGAGGTTATATTCAGATCGAATGGATGTCTTGTTCGTGATCTTGACACAGGTAAAACAGTGCTCAAAGGCAAAAGAACTCCAAATAATCTGTACATATTTGAAGAAGGACAACAACAATGCTATCTGAGCAAGGATGAAGAGCATTGGTTATGGCATCGAAGGTTGGGACATCTAAGCTTCTCACAAATAAGGAAAGCATGCAAATATCAGGCAGTTCGCGATCTTCCAGATATCAAAATTCCTGACAACACCATATGCAAATCATGTCAGTTTGGAAAACAAACCAGAACTAACTTTCCAGAGAAAGAAGGATCAGCTAGCATGCCTCTTGAGCTAGTACATACAGATACATGCGGTCCCTTCAGAAAAAGAACACTTCGAGGAGAAGAATACTTGATATTATTCATTGACGATTTCTCCAGGTTTGTCTGGTTAGGACTTATGAAGCACAAAGATGAATCAGGTCACAAAATTAAGTGCCTCAGATCCGACAGAGGTGGGGAATTTACTTCAAATGAATTTTTCGATTTCTGTGAAGAACATGGGATAAGAAGAGAATTCTCTACAGCAAGAACTCCCCAGCAAAATGGAGTTGTGGAAAGAATGAACAGAACAATCCAACAAATGGCTCGTGCTATGCTTGATGAATCAGGAACTCCCGCTACTTTCTGGGGTGAAGCTGCACATGCTGCGGTTGTTATTCTCAACAAAACAAATGTCCGGGTGAACAACACTCAAACTCCTCATGAGCTTTGGAATGGTAGGACTCCTTCGGTAAAGCACTTCAAAATCTTTGGGAGCAAATGCTATATCAAGAACACTGATGAGCAGCTTGGCAAACTTGAACCTAGAGCAGATGAAGGCATTCTTCTTGGTTACTCTCCATATAGCAAAGCATACAAATGCTACAATAAAAGACTTGGCAGAATTGTTGACAGCATTGATGTAGTGGTTGATGAGAAGGGATACATTCCTAGGCAAGTACATCGTGAAGACATCGAAGAAGATGAAAGCTACCCTCAAAGACAGAATGATGAAGAAGAAGAATCTCAAGAAGAACCTCAAGAAGAACCAGAGGAGCAAACAAGAATAGAAGAAAAGACTCCATCCAGATATGTTCAGAAGAACCATCCAGAATCTCAGATTATGGGACAGAAAGAAGCAGGTGTACAAACTAGAAGAACAGTTGCAGAAGCTTCAAGCTATTTGGCATTACTCTCCTCAACGGAACCACAAAATGTGAAAGAAGCATGCAAAGATGAATGTTGGGTGAAAGCAATGGATGAAGAACTTGAGCAGATCGAAAAGAACAACACTTGGGAGCTGGTTCCTAGACCAAAAGATAAGAATGTTATCGGGACAAAATGGGTCTTCAAAAACAAATTGAATGAAAATGGAGAAGTAATTAGAAATAAAGCCAGACTTGGTTGTAAAGGGTATGCACAACAAGAAGGAATAGACTTTGAAGAAACCTTTGCTCCTGTTGCAAGACTTGAGGCCATCCGAATGTTTCTTGCTCTCTCAAGTTTTCAAAACTTCAAAGTATTTCAAATGGACGTGAAATCAGCCTTTCTGAATGGAGACTTGGAAGAAGAAGTATACATTGAACAGCCAGATGGGTTCATTCTTGGAAATGATCCAAACCTTGTATGCAGATTGAAAAAGGCCCTCTATGGTCTCAAACAAGCTCCAAGGGTTTGGTACTACCGCTTGGACAAATATCTTCATCAACAAGGTTTTTCAAAAGGTTCAGCAGATAGCAATCTTTATATAAAAGTTGAAAATGACAAATTGCTAATACTTGTTGTGTATGTAGATGACATTATTTTTGGCAGCAATGAAGAAGCTATGAGTCAAAGCTTTGCCTCGGTCATGTAGAAATAATTTGAAATGTCCTTGCTAGGAGAACTGACATATTTCCTTGGTTTGTAAATCCAACAAAAGGAAGGAGGAATCTTTTTATCTCAAACCAAGTATCTCAAACAGATTTTGAAGAAATATGGCATGGAAGATGCAAAACCAGTATGTACACCCATGGTCACAGGATGTAGCCTTAGTGCAAATGATGAATCTGCAGCAGTACATCAACCAACCTACAGATCTATGATTGGAAGTTTACTTTATTTGACAGGTACCCGACCGGACATCATGCATGTAGTTGGAATAGTTGGAAGATTTCAGGCAAATCCAAAGGAGACTCATCTTCAGGCAGTGAAGAGAATTTTCAAATATCTTCAAGGGACTCAAAATTATGGCTTATGGTATCCTAGAGATACAGATCTTACTCTTCATGCTTATACAGATGCAGATTGGGTCGGAAGTGTGGATGACAGGAAAAGCACAAGTGGTGGTGCGTTCTTTATGGGTTCTAGACTGGTATCTTGGTTCAGCAAGAAACAGAGTTCAATTGCCTTGTCTACAGCTGAAGCGGAATATGTTGCTGCTGCATCTTGTTGCACCCAACTCCTTTGGATGATGCAGACTTTGCAGGATTTTCAAATCACTTGTACACCACCTATCCCCATCTTATGTGATAACACAAGTGCAATCAGCATCTCAAAGAATCCAGTTATGCATTCAAAAACCAAGCACATACCAATCAAGTATCATTTTCTCCAGGAACAAGTGCTTGAACAAAAGGTCAAGTTGGAGTATGTTCCTTCTAAGGAACAAGTTGTTGATATTCTCACCAAACCATTGCCCAGGGACACTTTTGAATACCTCAGGCAAAAGCTGGGGGTTGTTGATGCATCATCTTATTGTTGAATCTTTTCTGATTGATGGTACAGGTTCAGGGGGAGCATATAATGCATTGTTGGCATTATGGAGGATGGTCAGAAGAAGATCTTGGAAATAGCTGCAATATGTCTCTATCTCTTTCATGGTGGATTATGGTTCCTTGTTACAGATCTGGTTCTTTTTCAGGGGGAGCATACCCCTTTGCCCTTAATGTCAAAGGGGGAGAATGAAGCTGAAGATTGTAAGGTTGCCATCAAGTCCAAAGGGGGAGATTGTTGGCATTATGTTCTCTGCCATCAAGTTCGAAGGGGGAGATTGTTGGCATTATGTTCTCTGGTATGGCTATATGTTACAGATGTTGTACTTGATGGCAACTCCCATTGGCGAGGCCCCGGCTTGACCGATACAACCACCTAGACAGAATGCTGCTCCACTAGTACTAGAAGGCTCTCAATTTATTGAAAAATAAGAAGGACGCAGGATATCAGTTCAGAAGGTGCGTACCCGCAGGTACACCTTGCAAGGACCGCGTCCAGAGACGCAGGCCAGCCATTCAGGAGGTGCGTCCACCCAGTGCACACATTTCAAGGCAGAGAAAAGCTCACGTAGGGGTTTCTTGTGTTTTACTCTTGGTATCTAGCCGACGGTATTGTGTTATTATGGTGTCGGCTCGTGGTATTGTTCCATGATTTAAGGAGGAACTTGCCTATATAAAGCAAAGGAGATCATTTGGTTTGAGTATGTCTTTGGTTGAATATCTTATGAGGCTAGATCTGGTCTAGATCTAAAAAGGCGAATCTTCTGAAAGACTGAGATCTCTTTGGTGCATGATCAGATCTGTAGATCTGACTGTTTGGGTTACTCTTAAAGTCTTGAAATCATTCATACCCGAAGGTACGCAGGTTCAGCGAAAGGCAAGTGCGCCGGGACGCAGTACAGTAAGAAGAGACCTGCGTGGGGACGCAGGGCAGAGTAAGATTCAGGTGCGTCCAGGACGCAGTACAGTAACAAGCGCACTGCGTGGGGACGCGGCGCATAATAAGGATCAGGTGCGTCTCTGAGCAAAAAGACGCGGCGCAATAGCATTTCTAGGTGTGTCCCTGTAGCAAAAAGACGCGGTGCGATAGTGTTTGGGGTTGCGTCCCTGCAGCAACAGGACGCAGAGCAGTTGAAGGAACAGTGCGTGGGCACGCAGCGCAGCAGAAGGATCTCTGCGTGTGGTCGCAGGGTAGCAGAAGATTAACTGCGTCTGGTCGCAGGCCACAGAATGGAAAATTGCGTCTCTGTCTTAAGATGTTCTGTTGATTGAATTTCTCTGTTGATAAGGTGTTCTGGGTTAGTTCTATTATTACTGATCTGATAACTGTAGTGGACTGTAACTGTTATGTACTTGATGATCATTTGATGCTTTATGAAAAGAAGTAGGGGGTTGTAGCTCTCTGCAGGTTGCAGCCTGCGTACTGGTAAAGGACTGCACCAGTACAAAATCATTGTAAAAGAAGTTTCTAATTTGAAAGAAGATAGAGACATATTGCAGCAGGTGGTTTTCACCCACATTGGGTTTCCACCTTACATCTTGTGTTCTTTGGTGTGACTATCTGTTGTCTTTGTTCATGCTCATTATTTTATGGTACTGACATGCAAAAATAATTCAAAGATCAAATAAGGAAGATTTATTAAATTGCTAGATAATACTGATTCACCCCCCCTCTCAGTATTATTTTCAACACTTGTGGCTAGTGTAAAGTCTCACAGGATTTGTTTATAAGAAAGAGCTTCTTTTATTGTGGGGATACCCTGCAGCATAGTGTCATCAAAAAATTGTTGATGGGTCAAAGCTTTACCAGTTTCAGAAAGCTGGATACCCTTGATATTACCCCGTTCCTTAGCATGCTTAATGGATCGCCCAAGTCCTTCCATCATGAGGATAAAGAGAAAGGGAGAGAGAAGATCTCCCTGTCTAATACCTCTTGAAGGAGTAAAGGCCATGGAAGGAGAGCCATTGACCAAGATTGAAGAGCTAGAGGAAGTGACCAAAGCCATGACCCACCTCACCCAGTTATGATCGAAACCAAAGGCTAGAAGGGCCTTCCTAATATAGGTCCAATTCAGTTTATCATATGCTTTGGCAAGGTCCAATTGCATGATCATTCCCGCCTTCTTATGGCTTAACAATGAATGAACCACTTCATGCACTTGAATGATGTTGTTGAGAATTTGTCTACCCTCCACATTTCCTGACTGCTCCACAGAAACGAGAGTAGGAAGAAGGGATTTCAGTCTATTGGCAACCACTTTGGATATTATTTTATACACCACATTGCACAAAGCTATAGGTCTAAATCTGTCTGGAGTCAAAGCGTTATCTTGTTTGGGGATCAAGGAAATGAAAGAAGTATTGAGCGCCTTCATAATGGTTTTATCCAATCTAGAATCCTCCACTACTTGCACAATATCTTGTTTAACAATGCTCCAATAGGCTTTAAATAAGTCCACATTAAAACCATCAAGGTCTGGTGCTTTGCCATTTTGCATTTCTTTAACTGCCCCACTTACCTCCTCTTCAGTCACTGGCTTGTTAAGATTGAAATTATCCTCTCTTGAAACTAATCTGGGTATATTCCTAGTTAAGTCTCGGATAAAATGATCTCTATCTGCATTGGTTTCCTTCGCTATGCCTTGAAAGTGTTGTACTAACATAGTTTCAATCTCTTCATGGGAATTACGAAAATGACTTTCCTTGTCCTTGATTGAAGAGATCCTATTGTGGGATCTATTTGCCATGGTGGATCTGTGGAAAAGACTGGTGTTTCGTTCCCCTTCTTTTAGCCATTGCACTCGATATTTTTTTCTCCAATATATTTCCTCTTGTTTGCATAAGTTCTCCCAGTCTTGATGCAGTTTGGTGACTTGTTCATTTCTGCCTCTATCAAAACCCTTTGTGATAAGAGTTTGATTGAGGTTTTGCATTTTACCTTCAACCTCTTTTTTCGCTGCAAAAATGTTACCAAATTCATTCTTGTTCTAGTCTTTGAGTTTGAGCTTGATGTATTTTAGTATTTTGTGGAGCAGAAACATTGTTGTTCCCTGAATATTGAGATCTTCTTTCCACCATCTTGCTATGTTGCTGATAAAATCTTGGTGTGTAAGCCATATATTCTCAAATCTGAAAGGTCTATTCTTGGGGGTTCCAATACCCTGTACTTCCATTTGTACAGGCCAATGGTCCGAGCCTCCAAAGGGGAGAATTCTCACTATCATTTCCTTGTCTGTGAGCGTAAGGTCCTTTGAAATAATGAATCTGTCTAACTTAGAAGCTACCTGAAACTCCCCTCCTCTCTGTTGTTCCAGGTAAATAGGCCATTATTCATATCTGTGTCAACTAGCTTCATATTATCTATGAAAGTTTGGAACGCTGTAGAATCTTTACTTAAAGTTCTTGTTCCCCCTTTTTTTTCCATCAGTGATTTGATCATGTTCAAGTCCCCACCCATGATCCATGGAACTCCTGTGTGCCTGTCTCTTAATTTTGCAATAGAATCTAGAAATCTGATTTTGTCATCCATTCTTTGTGGGCCATAAACATTCGTGACCAGATAAGTCTCGCTATCTCCTACAGGCTGAATAATCACTGATAAGTAATTCCTAGTTGCCTCAGCATCTATTATACCAATCTTTGGGATTCCAAAGAGTGAGAATGCTACCTCCTGTGTTATCTTCTTTAACTTTTAGAAACTCAAATATATTGAGCCATTTACTATGAATTTTTTTGATTTTTTGAATGGAACATTTAGTTTCCTGGATAAAGATCATATCTGGAGCTTCTTGTTTCATTCTATTGCTAAGTATTCTATGTTTTCTCCTGTTTCCTAAGCCTCTAATATTCCAAGTTGTGAACTTAATAATTAAATATTTGTGAAAGACTAACTGGATAGATCTTTCATCTTACCTGAATCTATCATTAGCTTTCCACATTCCATTAGTAGCTCATTCTGCTTTTTCCTGCCTTGTTTCTTTCCTGGGTTTCTGGGAGCTAATCCTGGTGTGGTTTTCATAGTTTTCACTCCTTCGCTGCCCTACCTTTCATTGTTGTTTTTCCTTGCTTGTTCTCTTGCCTGAGTTTTCCATAGATACAGCTGCTGTACTCGATTGAACTCTTCTTGAGGTACTGAGTCTACCCCTCCAATGGTGCCCTGTTTCAAGAATCCTTCCAGATCTAGGTTTTCTCTTTCTAGAATCTCTTACAGTTCATTATCCTCCATTTCCATCTCACTCTGAGTCATTTCTTGATCCATCTCAAGTTCCCCATCGCTTATCATTGTTTCCTTTTGTTTAGAAACACCTTGTGCCATTTCCCTATCTTCTTCTTTTTCCTTCTCCTCTATGCTTCCATCCATTACCTGATCTTCTTTTTTTATTTCTTCCTCTTCTTCGAGAACTTGAAACCTGTTCAGTCTGCCCTGTTGCCCTTTTTTTTGCTGCTGCTTTGGCCCCCTTTTGCCCCCTTTTCCTCTATGACCCACTTTGTGAAAGATCTCAATGTCTTTCATTGTTGTTGTTTTTCCTTTGTTCTCTGTCTTGCCGAGGGGGCACCCTCTAAATAGGTGTCCATGCTCATGGCATCTGCGACATCTAAAAGGCATGTGTTCATAATCTACTGTTTGCACCCATTCTTCATCAAAAACTTCCAAGATAACCTCATTTGTAGGGCTTCTGATAAGTCCATCTCTACACATATTCTTGCAAAGGAAGTATATTTTCCTCTTTTGGTGGCCTCAGAAGCTTTAAAAAAACGTTCTAGTTTATTTCCTATGGCCGCTAACGATTCTGTTTGCTAGTAATCAAGAGGTAAGGAGTAGAGTCTTACCCAGACCGGGACTGAAGTAAAAGTTTCTCGCTCCGGGACAAAGTTCATCATCCATGGCTGCATGTAGAGGCCTGCTGCCACATAGAAATAGGGTCCTCCTTCAAACACTCTGTCTTTGTCTTCAATATTATTGAAGATCACCGTGAAGAATCCCTTTGACCCAAGGTGTAGGTCTATGCTTCCTTTCGTTTTCCAATGGTATTTGAGCCATGTTTGTAATGACTTCTCAGTGGGCCATAATCCCATGAATTTACAAATGATAGCATAGGTCCGCATGTGGTCCCTATGTTCTTGCAGCGCAGGATCATTTAGAACTACTCTAGGAGTGACGATAGTCTTGGGTTTGCATGGCTCCTTCTATGCCTTGTTTTCTGCTCCCTATCTTTTGTCTCCTTCCTCATTGTCTTTCATGCTATTGACCTCTCTTGGTTTTGTAAACTCCTGATCCTCTTCCAGATTCTTTTTCCTTTCTTCAACAATCCCTCTGACAGGCTCCAAAGGTTTCTTGCCATGACTGGCTACAGCCTGCTTGTAGGAGGGAGTGGAGCTCCCCCCTTTGAGCGCCTCCATGGAGCTTAGAAACCTGGAACCCTAGCTTTTCGATCGCTATTTTTCTTGCATATGATCAGTTTCGATCACATAATGATAAGTAATTATGATCCTGATCCATCATTAGATTTCATTCATCAACCAAATCATTTTTTATATTTACTCCATAAGTCACCTTATATTTACGAACACTCAAAAAATGTGTTATATTTAGGTGAAGCCCATGGGCCAAATACCATGGTCCAAATTATTATTAATATCATGCAAAAAAACACTATTAACCCTAATATTAGTATTAATAAAAATAAAGATGGCACATGGTATTGACCCATGGTATTCACGTGGAATTTAGCCTATTTAAAGGGGGGAATTAAATCAACATAGATCCATCTTTACTCTGGATCTACTAAGTGCTGAGAGGGATCAAATATCGTGATATGCAAACTAGCATAGAGTGAAAAAATATTTGATCCCTCTCGGAGCTTGGTAGATCAAGAGTAAAAATGGATCTTGTAATTTAATGTCACTTAAACATTTTAACTTGGTTAAAATAAAAAAATAAAATAAAAATCAATTATTAATTTTATTAATTTTTATAAATTACTAATAGTAGTTTTTAAGCTCCAGGTTTATGATAACCCATGGTATTGACCCATGGTAATACCATGGTATTCATGTGAGCATAGACTATTTAAAGGGGAAATTCTATCAGCTTAGATCCATCTTAATTCCGGGTCTACCAAGTGCTGAGAGGGATAAATAGATTTCATCCCTCTAAGAGTGGTAGATGTGGAGTTAAGATGGATATAGGTTGGTTTTTATGATAATGAAGATATTAAATAGACTTAGGAAATTATATTGTAAAAAACATCTTAAGGTGAATGGTTAAAGCTACATTTAGTCACTTCACAAAATTTAGTAAAAAATACCAATATCTCCATTAATATTGGTTTTTTCTGATTTAACAAAAAAAAATTCAAAACAGTGAAATCTTGTCACTCTTTCCGCATCACCCTCGCAGAAGAGATATAGTCGTTGCCAAGATTTCCCACCATTTTTCAAACCTTCTCAATATGATATCTTCGTGAAAAAGTTAAGGCATTGATGTTGGATTAGTTGTTTGAAAAATATGCTGGTTTGTACAACCTTTCATCTTCTCTGTTATTCTTAGTTTGTCGTAATGATCTATAGGGGTTGGGCCACTACACCATATTGTCCTAAAAGGCGGAGATTGTGCACGAAAAAGGAAATTAATCCACAAGTTCCAATGTTGTTAAAAAATGCAAGACATATGAAGGTAGTGAATTATGTTAATAAGCAATTTAGATTGGGAGAGACGTAATTAAATTTTATTATTTAATTGAAGATTTCCAATTAAAATAATAATAAAACTACATTTATATATTTATATATTGATTGGAAGGCTTCTGACAAAGGTCACTTCTTTCCATTAGATCCCCTTCAGGCCTTTGGGATACCTACTACTTTCTTATATTATATGGTTTGGGCTCTTGTTGGCGTGTTGGGGTAAAAAAAATTGATGTGTGTGTGTGTGTGTGTGTGTGTGTGTGTTTTGATCTCGTAGTTGGAGTTTATGGAATAAGAAAGAAATTTGATGGCTTGACAAAAGTGGTAGAGAAAAGATTGGAGTCTATGGAATAAGAATTTGATAAGTTGACAAAAGTGGTAGAAAAAATATTAATCTCTACTACATTGATAGAACTGGTGGTCAAGGTCAACACGTACAAGAAATTTTCTATGGAATATTATCAAAACTAATAGAAGGATATGAAAGAGTGTACAGTAAGAACCTTGACAAACACAACCACTGAAACTTGCAACATTGTTTGTAGGATGAGAAAATTATGTTTCTTTTTTCAAAACATGTATGTTAGTATATTACAACTTAATGAATATGTTTTCCTATTATCATATATGGTTTCATACTTTAATAAAACATTCGCCAAGACTTCACAATGTTTTATTATTCAATGAAAGATTTGCCAAGATCTTACAGGATTTTATAATTTAGTGAAATATTCCCAATGACTTTACAAGATAATATAATCTGGTGAGAGATTCGCAAAAAATATTATATATACATATTATATTATTGATAAAATCACCTCCCATTTTTACTATGTATCATGGGGATTTGCCCATTTATTATACATTTAAATTTAGGGCGGTTCTTAAAATTTTCCCTGTTTGTTTGAGGAAAATATTGATTTTGATTCACAAGTTGCTCTGGGTGACGAATAAATTAATGAATATGGCATAAAATTTGTAGATATGATGTAGGTTGAGTTGCATAAAAAATATGATCTCAGATCAAGGAAGAAATCTAGGACTCAATATCAACCTTAGGAACAACATAAACAGTCTGTACAAAGAGATGATGATAAGGGGAAGTACACAATTTAGACTATTCCAGTCCAACAAGGAGAAACCTCTATAGGACAACAAGTAAAAGTGAATCAGGAGAAGCAAGTAAATTAGTCTGCTACAAATTAGAAGAGAGTCCAAAAAGATAAGTCAGTAGAGGAAGAGAAAGCAAAAGAAGGAAAAGAGGTACATCCTTTTAATATTGAAAAGGAGTTAGAGAAAGTGAATATCCCAATCCCATTAGCTAAGCTAGCTAAGCATCCTACTTACAAAAAACAAATTTAAGATTTTATTAATTTATCTCAGGCATTTGTTTCAGCATATACAGTTACTCTAGAAGAAGAAAGGTCAGTAGTCATGTTTGGTCCTCATGTGGAGGAACAAGACTCAGAAACTACTTTTTACATTACTCTTTTAGTGCATGATCTCATGCTACATAATTGTATGCTTGACTCTAGGGCCTCTCATAAATTGATGCTTCTCTCTGTAATGAAGCAACTGAATCTACGTATTACAAAGCCTTACAAAGATTTGTATTCATTTGACTCCAAAAGAGTAAAATTTATTGGAATTATAATATATCTTGTGTTTTCTTTGGCTCGGATTCTAGTTAGGAGTATTGTTATGGACATTGTGGTTGCAGATATCCCAACAAGATTTGGGATTCTACTTTCTAGATCTCGGTAAGAAAAGCTTAGAGGAATGTTGAAACTGGATTTAAATTATGCTATAATTCTAGTTTTCAGTGGAGAAGAGAGAAGGTTGTATTGAGAGTCGATATTTGTCAAGACAATTGTGAAGGAGGGGAGTTCTAGCAATTCGCCAATTTAAATCCAGGACAATGACTTTTCTTGTTTTATGTTGGAAGTCAATGACGATATTGCTGAGGACACACAGATGCAGGTTCCTTCAACAATTCAAAAAATAGAAGCATTGTAGATTTGTATTTGGAAGTTATATTTTGGTGGTGCTTATTCCAAAGAGGGAAATGGTGCAGGGGTTCTACTGCTTTCCCCGAAGGGTGAAATGATCCCTCTTTCCTATAAATTTGAATTTGATTCCACTAATAATATAATAGAATATGAAGCTCTAATTCTTGGTTTGCATGTTGCCAAGAACATGAAAATTGAATGTATATCTATTTTGGGACTCAGATTGGTGGTTAAAAAAATAAGATGGCAGTGTCAGACAAAGCATATAAGGCTTAGATCTTATTGGAATGAAATGTGGGATTTGGTAGATAATTTATTTTAGCATTCAACATTCAATTTTTTCCAAGAGAAGGTAACATATTGGTTGATTCACTTGCAGTGGTAGCTAGCACCTTTAAACCTCCATAGAATCTGAAATTGAGATATGAAGTAGAAATCATAAGGAGGCCTTCTATACTTGACAATGTGAAGTATTGGAAGGTATTTAAAGATGAATAACAAATAAAAATATCTTTGGAGTTCGTTATAGAGTTTTCTATTTTGAAAATTGATCAGGAAGAAGATGACGAGAATGTTGAAGAAGAAGAAGTTGAAGATGAGTTACCTTGGAAATATTCTATTGCAGGCCACAAAATTATACAACTGAAAGGTAATGTAATTCCTAAAGGTCTGGTTCCTTTGGAGAGACTATTTGATGCAAATGATGTTCCTGTGAATGTTAGCAAGCAAATATGGGAGGATGACATTGAATATTGTAATCTTGGCACTGAACAACAACCTAAGCTTGTGAAATTGGCAAAGGGTATTTCAAAAGATTATAAACACAAGTATGTTGATCTATTTAAGAAGTATTCTGATGTTTTTGCATGGTCTTATGAAGACCTTAAAACCTATGATAAAGACATTATACAACATAAGATCCCACTTAAGCCAGCGGTCAAGCCATACAAGCAGAAGCTGAGACAAATCAATCATTATTGTTGTCCTCAATTGAAAAGGAAGTGATAAAATCGCTTCAGGAAAAAATAATTCTACCATTAAGATATTTAGTTTGGGTGAAAAATATAGTGCCTATAAGAAAGAATAATGGAGAGATTAGGTTATGTATAGACTTTTAGAACATAAACATAGCATCATTAAAGGAAAACTACCCTCTTCCAAAGATGGATCATATTTTGCAGAAAGTCACAGGATCTTCAAGGTTATCCATGATTGATGGATTTTCTGAATATAATTGATGAGGCTCATAAATAGGTATATCACAAGGGTCATAATTCCATCCTCCAACTTTAGAATTATCTCTTTCTCACATTTATTTACAATTTTTGTTATATTATTCTTAGTGAGGAGGATAAAAGATGTGTTTCTATGTCATGTGGCCTAACATGGTTTAAATGCAGGAATTGGGACAATTTTGAGATAATTTCAATGTAGGAGCTCAAAGTAGACAACAAGGAGAGATTCTAGGAGGTTTTCCACCTCCTTAACTCCTTCAATATGCCAAGATCACCTCTTTGTCTCTCATCAACTCAAAGTCATTAGCAGCCAGGCAGAACGAGGTCATTGGCAGCCAAGTAGGATGAGGTCATTGGCAACCAAGCCAGTGCAGTTCAAGGAAGATCTAGATCTACCTTTCTCGAGTTTTGGGAGACAAACATCTCTATTTTCTAGGGAGATGTTGGTAGCTACCCTTTTGTATAAATAAACATGCCAAGGAACTCATTAGGATTCGAATTTTGTTGGAAGCTAAGAAACTATTGAGCATAAGCATTTCTTACTATTATTTTTGACTTGTTATATGATGTATTTGATAGTTTTTCAATGATAATGAGAAGTTTCTTATTGATCCATCACTGAATTAGTTAAGAGGGTTGAGGCTCTTGGGTTTGGGCCCAACCCTGGTAGCTTAGGTCCCTCTTATGTATTGGTATTCCTTTTTAGCTTAGAATGTTTATTAGTTGTTGCATTTTAGTAGAATCTAATTCCTCAAAAAACCTGTGATTATTGCATCTATCTCATCTCTCTTGTGGGAGCCTAACTAGAGGACTTTACAATCACAACCCAAAAACATTGTGTGATGATTTCTTAGAAGGTCTACATTAGTTATCTTGCTTTACATATGATTGTTGTAGCTTAGAATTTAATTCATTGCATAGATAAGAGTTTTTAGCATCAGTTAGATAGTTTCCAAATTCAACTCATCTTTTCCACCATTGGTTATAATATTATTTAAATGAAAATAAGAGTAGGTGCATGTGATGTTGCAGGACATTTGGACCTACAGGAAAGGGACCTTTTCACCATCTCCATCAAGGACTTCTCCACTCTCTTTTTATGAATCCCAACCATTATTCTTGATCTATGCTTTTTAGGTCACCTTCCATACATCCACCACAACCTTCATCCATATTTCCACCCCATTTACCCCATCATCCTTACCTTCCAAACCCTCTCGACAACCTTCCTGTAGCAATGCAGGGATCCTCTAGGATGCCTATAGCAGCCGATTGTACCCTTGTTTTGAGCTATAATGCTAGTATGGATTAGTTTAGGAGTAGGTTGACCCCCCGGATCGGAATCCATGATCAGAGGTACCACCTAGGCGACTCCCACCATTCCTTTACCTTCATTACAAGAGGAAATAACATTAGTTTCTTCATCACATATTTGGAAAATAAGACACTACTCTATATGCAAGTGTGAATTAGATAGATGATGCATGAAATATTGAGTTGTGAGTGTTAGTGGCAGTCTTCTTTTCCTATCACCAGTGATCAAATATGCTTTTACCAAGTCTGTCAAGAGTCTCAAAGTCAAATTTTACCATGTCACTAGGTTTACAGAGTAAAATTTGGTCACTAGTTAGTTGGTCTAGGAATGATTTTAGTCTTTTGGGAAAGTCACATATGTTGGTCACCTACCTCATTCAGATGAAGGTGTCATAATAAAAATAAGGTTTCCATTTTATTAGTCATCATCACCATTCCATTTAGTTTCAAGTTTTCATTAGTTCATTAGGGTTTCAAGGTCCATCATCATCATGTGTAAATTCAACATTAAATAAAGCATCACAAGAAGCTCTTTGACATTAACTTGATGATTTTTCACAAGTTTATCATGATTTCAGTTTCAAAGGCTCCAGGAGAAGAGTTTCAACGTTCAAAAGTCAAAAAGCAGCCTGTTAGTGTCAGTCTTTCCAGCCTTCCTCCAATGATCAAATATGCTCTTACAAAGTGGTCTCAGAGTGTCCAGGTCAAATTTTGTCATTTCAAAGAGTTTTCAAGCAAAATTTGGTCACTAGGCATTAGGTCTAGGGTTTGCTTTCACTCCTTCTAAAGTTGTCCAAATGTCGGTCCATGTCATCATTCTGCTGAGTCTATCATCATTCATAGGGTTGTCATTATCATGTCAGTGTCTAATGAGTCATTTTACACCTTGTTCATGCTTCAGTTGCACCTAGGCAAGGTCATTTCCCTCTCCTAGGGTTTTGAAAGCTAATTTCTCTTGGATGGTCAAATCATTAGCAAAATTTGTATCCTGATGTTCATACACCTTCCCCTATCATTAATGTACCTTATTAAACACTTCCCATCACTGAGATTCCCCAAATTCCTCATTTTTTCACAAACCCTAGTTTCTTGCTACAACCTGGCAATTTTCTAGGTTGGGCCTATGTTTTACCCTTTTGGACCCCTTCCCCTCACTCGATCTCCACGATTCCACTTTCCCCTACTTCTTAACATCCCTCCCTACTTCCAAAAATTTCCCCAAGAATTTAGAAGCCTCTTATCCCCTTCATTTCGCTTCATTTCGACAAAATCCCTTGTTTCACACATCGGGATAGGTTTTACTCACATGATGTTTCTGAGCAATCAAAGATGAATTTGGGAAAACTGAGAGATTTTTTTGTCCACAACATTCCAAGGAAGAAAAACCTCCTTCACTTTTTACACAGGTGTCATGGTTTTAGAGAAATGTCAAAAATACAATCGCCAGATCTAAGGAGGTTGAGCAAAGCACTAAAACGGCGAAAGAGGCTAGATCCACTTCGAGTTTTGGCCAAGGCTTCTCTGGCTGATCATAGTACTTTATTGAGGACCCCCAACCCAAATTTCAACAAGTTTGGGGAAAATTTTGTGTAAAAAACAGGTTTTTTGGCTCAACGCGTAGCGCGCCGCGCGCTACCCATAAGATTGGGAGGTCCAAATCACGAAAGGTTTGCATTTTTGGATTTTTCATGATGAAATACACCTGCTCAGCTATTTCCAAGGCATTTCATCAAGGTTTGGGTCCCCAAAAGGTCAAAAAACATGCAAAAAATGACCTCACTGCCCCTTTTTGGACACACAGGAAGCAGTCTTGGGAGAATGAACTTTTGGAGGGGCAAATGGACACCAAATTAGAAAATTCTACTTGTGTTGGAAATTAGACATCCATACCTTTCCAACGAGCTATCGTGAGCTCAATTTGGATGCCGGGAAGTGCCCCAAAATCAGGTGGAAATGCGCGCGGCGCGTAGGGCTCAGGCATGCTACGCATCAGGATTTTTTGCAAAATTTTCATCTTCAGCTCAGGAAACGAAGCCAGTTTGACCAGTTTTGACTTGTGATGGGATTTTTCACCCTCCTTGATGTAATTAATGGAACTTTATGTTGACTTGACACTTATTTACCTATTCTAGATGATTCATTCATAAAATAGCAAAAATTTAATGAATGAATTGGTTTCCTAGCTTATAGAGGCAAGTTGTTTTGACTGCCTAGATTGTAGTGCTTTGTTTAGAATTGGTTGAAACAGCTCCTAGAATGATGAGCTCGACCCCTAGAGGCAAGGGAAGAGGTTGGCTTGCCTATATTATGTAATTTCTAAGTCATTTTCATGGTTGGACTCTTGGGAATAGCTTGATACACTATTGTACATATTTTATCTGCAATTTTGGCAAAGGATAGACCAGGGTTTTGCAGCACTATTTGGGATTCATGTGGCCTTATGTGTTGATGGTGTGTTTCTCTTAGTAGTTTTAAGTTGTGTATGTGTACCACTTTCCTTATTTAATCTTCTGCAATTAAACAAATGAAGTGTTAAGGTAGAATCCATAAATTTGCTATGCTCTGCCTTTAAGTTTGTTTAGTTTTCCATGTTTTCTTCAGTTTAAGGAGAATCCTTGAGACTTCCTTGCTCTCCTTAGCTGCTCACCTATCAAGACTATTCATTCAGTCACTTTAAAGGAATCAAAACAATCGCCTATCTTGCCCCAAGTAGACCTCTGCAAAAGCTGTGCCTCATCCCCGCACCCAAAATTGCCTTTCCCTTGAATTCAACAAAACTTCAAAAAATAAATTCCATAATCCTTGTACTTCATGCCTAGCCTAAAATTAGTCATCAATTCAGTCATCTCGAGCCTCTTTGATTACCTTTTGCTGAGATTGACCGGAGAGAGCCCTCTCCTATCCTCGTAGGGCTAGCTACGAGGCTGAGCTTGGTTTGATGTGGCCTCGAGTTTTGCCTTCCTCAGCCTGAGGCAAATTCAAACGCTAACACAGCCTAGGTTTCAGCTCTCCAAGGTGACTTAGTCTTAAAGGTGAAAAATCAGTTTTTCTAAATGCTTGTGGGGCTCATTTATTTTCAAAAGGAGAACTAACTTGCCTATATAGACCCAAAAAGCCCCAAACTCACTTTATTTTCCTTTTATTCCCTTTTATGCATCGGGCTCTCTCATCCATTGGCAAGAAAAACTTAGGTTTTTAGGAAAAAATAGCAAAAATTTCAAGGTGTTTCGGTTCCATAGACTGCGCTGTGCTTCTGAGGTCGGTGTTGCGCTTCTGGACACTGCGTTGTGTTTTGGTACTGCGCTTCCAGAGACTACGCTGTGCTTGTGCTAGAGCAGCTCAAAACCGTCTAGAAACTCACCCAAATTGAAATTTCAAGCTTTCAATTTGTTTTCTTGCTAACCTAGACTCCTCTACAAGTAAGTACTTCACCTTACTTACCCTTTTATTTAGAAAGATGGATTCAAGCTTAATATTTTTTCATTTAGGGTTTTTAGTCAATTTTTCATGAAATGAGCTAGGGTTGATGATGGCTAGTTTAGTTTTCATATGTTAAACATGTTATACTATCATTCTATACTTCTAGACATGTTTAATATACATTATGAACCATTGAACCGACTGCAAATCACCAAATTACTTCACCAAAAATGAAACCCTAGCTCATTCCTAAGGAATTTGGACAGTTTTCCTAGAAACTATGTTTTTCATTTTTAACAAATACTCTTGTCCCTCATTCCACCTCATTTCATTTTCATAAGTTGCTAAGAGTCCATATACACCTCCTAGAAATTCCCTTGCCATTTTTTCCACTCCACCTACCCATCATTTCATTTTTCACTCATCCCTCAGTGTTTTTTCTCATTTTCCTGCTGCTAGGGTTTCTGTCATCATGGAAGGATATTCTTCACCAGAAAGGAAGAAACAACAAAAGGGAGGCAAACTTCTCAGATATGATCTAGCCAACTGCAATGAGATCAATGCATCACCCTTTATCAAACAGTGCTTTGAATATGTGAATTGTGTAGATTTTTGCAAAAGGGTGTATGGAGTCTGTTTCCATGAACAATTGACAGATTAGGTTACTACTCATTTGAAAGGATAAAGTTCCATTATTGCTGGTGTTGGGTCACATTTTCAGTGGCTTCTATTTCACTTGCTACAGGGATACCCGATCATGGTGAACATTGGTTTAAGGGGATGAACTTAGATCTTTTACATTATAGGTCCTTCTTGAAAACACCATATAGGGAGATTCATACACATATCATACCTTTTAGATACATGTTGGAGAAGTATGCTCCATTGATGAAAGTTGTCATGAAATTCTTCACATGTGAAGGAAGGTTCTCTAGACTATATGCCTATCACATTCGGCTTCTAATGTACTTTACAACTCAAAAACCTATAAACATGTGCAACTATCTACGTAGGAGCCTTTCCAAGATGTCAGAGAAGGTATAGGTGAAAAAAAAAGAACACTATCCTAGTCTCTTTCATCATAGTTTGATCAAGACTGTAGTTCTCCATCAACTTGCAGAGAAGAACATGACATGGGATTGTTTCAGGGAGACAACTTTGAAATGGCATGAATCCAATGTTTCAGTTCAGCATTCAAGCATGCCAACACAACAAATGGAGCTGGGTCCTCAAGAAAATCAGTGCAGATTCCTAAAGAACATAGACCAGAGGTGACTAGGATGTACAAAAGAGGAAAATTGCTCGTGTTTACTTCTCATGGTGAGAAAGGGGCCAAGCCTTCTACATCAGCAAAACATGAGTCACTAGTGAAGGATAAAGATTTGGTTGAGCATGAGTTTGAGTTAGTAGACTTAGAAGAAGAAAATGAGCCCTCAATCATTCAGAAGATTATCAAAGACAAAGACTCTTAGATTATAGAACTCATGGAAAACATGGTAAAGGCAACGTTTTTCATTTCATTCTTAGAACAAGGAAATAGTCAGTTAAAGGAAAGGCAACTTATCATGGAAAAGGATCAAGCTAAACTATTGCAACAAGAAGGCACAGGAAAAGCAGTCTTGGAAATAAATGAGTGTGAAGGAACTCAAGGACAAGGTAAGAAATAGAGGCCAAGAACCAAAGGGCTTAAGAAAACATTGAAAGAGGAGAAAAAACACATCTTGCTAGATGAGGAACTAGAGTTAGAAGATAGAATTGCCTTAGAGGTCAATGAAGACAGGGAGTATTGGTTAGAAAAGGTAAATGACCACTTGGAGAATCTTCTGGACAAGGCCAATAGAGACAACCAGCTACTAAGGCATATGGCACATCACTACCAGGCCAAGAATATGATTTGCAATGTCAAGGTCAAACAGTTGGAAAACAAGCTCAAAGAAGCCCTAAAGGACCAAAATGAGAAGGGTAACTTAGATATTGTTGCTGAAGCATCCACGAGGGTTTAATATACCTAATTTTAAATCTTTTTACCAATTTTAAAGAAATTATAAAAAAATTTGGTTTTTTGGATCTTTTGGTGCCTTGTGTAAAAATTTGGCCAGTCACAGAAGTGCAACGCCTTGGCACTGCGCTTTTTCCTCAAGCACTCAAATTAGAAATGGCTTGCATTTTTGGAAATCCCTTGGAATCCTCTAAAAAAAAAATTCTTTAGATTTTCTAGAGAGGGCCTAAATTTTGAGAAAAAAAGGAAAATGTGGTAGAAAATCAACTTTCTTGACCTCTTTTTGATAGACATTGTGCTTCTAAAGCGACCTTGGGAGATTGAATTTTTGAAGGCCTTCCCATGGGTCATTTTCAAACATTAAAGGTGTTCTGAAAACTAGACTTGAAAATCTAGTTGACCGTTCTTTCATATCTTCATTTGGACCTCAGGAAGGCACCTTAAAGTGGGCTCAAAGTCGGTATTGCGCTTCTGCAATTTGTTGTGTTTTTTTATTTAAAATATCACTATGTAAATTTCCTAGTTTTCAGTTTGACTTGGTCAAAGTAAAAAATCTTGGTGTAATTGAACTTGGTTCGAGGTTAGATGATTTAAGCATGAATAAATGCACATGATAGGTTTTTTTTATGTTTAATAGGCCTCATTAAGGAAGCAAAATCCAAAACAAAGTCTCCAAGAAGTGTTTGTGTTTAACCTTCTCATTCTCACATGTTGGTTGAGAGAATATTGGAATCAATTCCACCACCTAGGAATTCAACTTCTGAAGCTGGGGAAGTGGTCTAATGGATTCTATATGTATCATTTCTCTTTCAGAGAGAAAGGTTGGACTTTTGTGGAGGAGGCTGGTATGTTACGATCTTTTTAGCTAATACAAGAGCAATTGCAGCTATTTTTCAGGAACTCTAGTTTTGTGAGTCTATGGTGTTTGTTTACACTTTCTATAAGTTTCTAATGGATAAATAATCTTTCTTAACATGTTTTTTATTCTTTATATGAATTAATTTGTACTTATATAGACAATATTCTTGATTTCAAGCTCTATTTATGTGGAATTCATAATTGTGTTTATTTCTTCTAAAGCTAATGAATTCATATTTACATATGCTCATTAGTCTCTTCAAAACTTTCTAATCTATACTACATTGAAAAGATTTCAAGTATACCATATTCCTACTGATACCTAACTCATTTCTATACTTGTCTCTGCATTCCTAAAGCCTATACCTAATCACTTGCTCTAAACCCTAGTCCATCAAACATTAAAATCTCAAATTCACAAGTACACAAACAAACTTGCATATTTGTCCTAAAAACTTTGTTCTTTAAAGCTATTCATTGATAAAAAATTTGAGAGATCCCTCTCTGGCTCAGTAGGGCTAGATACCGAGCTGAAAGTGGTTTGAGGACCCTTCTTATTTAGTTTTATTTCTAATACTAAATAAGTGGGGACTCTTATCCATAAAATTCAAAAAAATAAATTAGGACTTGTATTTAATTTTTGAATAAGTCTTACTATCATAAAACCTAGGAGAATACCCAAAAATCTGAAAAATACTTGAGTTTTATGATAAGTTTGAACAAAACTGTTCCCTTAATAAAAAACGTTGCATCGCAAAAAGGTAATGGATGCCTTCCTACAACCAGAATCCTAAGATTTCGAAATCGTGATGTGAAATCATTCATCAAAAGACCCTCATCGCATTGCATGCCTCAAATATCACTTAAGCTAAAATGCCTCAAACTGCCGATATGCAATGGCACATCTCGCAAATCGTATTTCACAGAAAACACATTGTAACGGATGATTGCCACACGCAACAAATTTGCGATATTGCGAAGCAAATCGCAAAATTTCCTTATCGCACATCTACATGGCTCGTTGTTTAAAAAAGATTTTTCCATAAAGCGATGCCCAGTTATGCGCGTTAATGTTAATTTAATGAGTTAGTTGGCAATCATTAATGAAATATGGTTTTGATCTGATCGAGGAGCCATTTCACGTAGGGTGATATATTTTATATGTTTTCTGCATTTAAAGCTTTCCCGTCACATTTTTTTCTTATCATTACTCTTGCCTCATTTTTAAACTTTAGGAGTGAAAAGAAGAGAAGTGTACATAGCAGTGTTCAGAATATTATGGGAAAGAAGGGTAAAGCTCCAAGTTCTGAAGATAAAGAGATGACATCCTTATACACAGACACCACTTGTAACAAAGATGCCGGTATTGCTACTTGGGAAGGCATGTACAGTCTACTCAAGGAAGAAAATCCTAGGGTAATGGAGGTTACAACTATTGCTAGCTCACACAGGTCATCTAAAGCATATATTACAGAACTAGCATGTTCTTTCTTGCACCGGATAGCGGTGAGGCCAAAAATTCTTCCATACACGGACATGGTCAAATGGGTACTGGATAGTGCTAATATCACGAATAGACAATTTAAGACTCAGTGTCAAGGACTCATTGGCTCGTTCACTCCACAAGATTTGAGGTTCATGTATCATCTACCAGAGTCGTAGGCAACTTATAACAAACAATTCATGGAGAAGTTCGCTAGATAAAATGAAGATTTGGCAGAATGCACCAAGGACTGGTCAATAAGGGATGGACCACTAAAAAAGGATAAGCACGGTATGTATAGTACTAGTTCTCTCACCTCCCCGTATTGCTTTGCCGCTGCTATGCTCTGTAGACTTTTTGGAAAGCCAGACGTTAACAAATTTTGGTCTGAATGGTTTCCATTATTGGATGCCACCACTAATTCTACTATTGTGGATTGGGCTAAGATATTGTCCGACGATTTTGCCATAGCTATTTTGAATTACCGGTCCAAAAGAACTACCGCTCAGAGGATTTATCCCCCTTTCTACTTATTTGCTTATGTGATGGATGCAATCTGTTATATTTCTAAGTTTCCTCTAATGGGATAGAAATGGACTACTCAAGACCCCTTACCCATTCATATTGGTCACAAAGAATTATGGGATTCCAAGTTCATTCCATATTTCTACAAGATTTTTCATGGAATCATGCTACCTTTGTACAAAATGTTGTATGATAAAGACCCTCCAAGATTTTCTCCTGAAGCAGAGGTTGATATGTTCCCTGTCACAAGATGGCTCGAAGAAGAAATTTTCACATATGTCAGGGTATTCAGAATTCTCGCTTCCCCTCATGTCCTACCTCTATATGTTCCTGATAAACTACTGGCACGAGAGATTGTGTATCAGACCTGCAGAGAAGGAGGTATGAGTAAATATTTGGGGGACAAGAAAAAGGCCATTTGGAAGCAATTTCCTGTGGCTTGTGGGGCCTTTTCAATATTTGATTTAGGCCATGCATTCAAAGAAGTAAACAATATGTTATGTTTATGATTGTTCAAATTTACCACGAAGACCGTTCGACCTTTCTAAAATCTTTAAGAATTTCACAGCTGTAGTCAAAATAAAAGTGTTTTCTAAAGAAGATGATCTTTTTGATGATATGTTTCAACAGAAAAGTACACTTAAAGAAGTTCTGCATTCGGCCCAAATGTGATTTCCTCCAGCAGAATTTCAAGAGTTCAAAATGTACAGAGAAAGAAGGTTAGCTAATATCCCTTTGGATAAATTACGCTTGGAACTCGTAAGGGAACCAACTCCCAGTATCAGTCTTAGTGGAAGTTCAAGCACAAACAGGTCCAAATCTAAGTTTGGGAAAGAAACATCAAAACACTCCAAGAAGTCCAAAAGTGACCATGATAAAAGTGAAGGGTCAGTAAGAGATATAGCCCAGTCTAAGGAGCACCCAGAACAACAGGTTTTGACCTCTCCACAAGTAAATCTTCCCCCTCTCATCATCCAGCCACCACCAATCAGAACTGAGCTGGATAAAGAATGGGAGACATTCAATGACCTAATCAATACTGAAGGATAGAGCACAAAGACACCTGAAATTAATGTACAGACAGTGAATGATATAGTCACAGAGACAATCAACAATGTCCCAGAAATGGAACATATTCCCATTACTCCATCTTCTGAACTCATGCTCAAAATAGAGGAAATTCCTCCTCATGATTTATTTTATAGTCCGTGGCATAAGGCGGTAGTGAGAAGACAAAGAAAGAAGAGGAAATTGGAAAGCATGCTCTCTCATGATGTAGAGAAATTAGACATCCTTTGGCAGGATCCCACCGTTGATCCTACTGAAAATCTCACTAAATTATCTCAGATCGCAGGAGCATATGCTTTTGGGACCATTGATAAAGCATCTGAGGTACAACAAATACTGAAAAAAAAAAGAAGAATATCAAATACAGGTTTTGCAACAACAGCTACAACAAGCCAGTGCCAACAACGAAGCATAGAAACAACTTGAAAAACTACAGCAGGACTTTCAACAGATGTAGCTAGGATACCAGAACAGTTTGGCCGAAAGAGAAAAACAGTTGCAGGTTATGCAAGAGATGCACAAGGATGATCCTAAGATTACAGAATTCGTCACAGAATCCATTTCCTTAAATGATCAACCACTGCAGCAACAAGAAACATTATGCCAAAGAATATCACAATGGAGCTCTTATTGCGAAATAAGCAATAGAATTACTAATCAAGTCGTGGACTTGCGACATGATTATGATTTAATTGATAAAAGAGTTACTGAATATTTGGCTTGGTAGGAATCAGAAGAAGGAAAAAAGGCAGGCGCACCCATAATCAATGAAACCCACAAAGAAATGCTCTTTAACAAGTTGGATGCACAGATCAGGAAAGCAGAATAATTGGTAGAAGAATCAGCCACAACAGCAAATAATATCATTGACTGCATCAATGAAAATTTTCACATGGCAAATCTAATATCATAGACCACTCCAAGATATCTACCAAATGTATAGCATCTACAGACAAGCTGGAGATAGAAGGCTCAAGAAAAGGCAGAGTCCATCAAAAGGTTAACTAAGTTGAATTACGATTCTTACTAGACATACTTGGTAAAACCACACAGCCAGTGCATGAATCTCAAACTTATCATTAATTCTGCCGAGAAGATGGCGCCAGCTCTTGCCGATTCCGTTTTCACAGGACTGCTAAATTCGGAAGTCGGCCAGCCAACTCTCCTTAAGCAAATGCTGAACGCTTGCGACTGCAAGGAATAGATACATAGATAGTTAGTTGTTAGTTTTAGTTTTAGATTTAGTTTTAGTTTTAGTTTTACTTTATTTTTGCCTAAAGTGAGGATGGCCATTTAAACTGCCTCCTATATTTTTTTAATAAAATATTTTTAGGTTTAGCTAGTAGTATTTAAACCCTTCTCATGCATTTAGAGAAGGGTCCTAAAATTTATCAAAAAATTGTCCTCATAACATGCACTTTTGCACCCTCCGAGGAGGTTTTGATGAATGAATGGAACAAGATTTATTGATATCTGCATTTAATATCTATTACTAATGTTGCACTTGTGTACTCTTAGTGGATGTTGGATTAAGAAGGGATAGATCATTATTGCTCGAACTCATGAGTAGGACTCATTATAAATGGTACTTTTATCTCTTAAAAAATTATGCTTATGTGTTATGGTGATATTCATGTTCATTTATTTATGTATGAATGCTTAAATGATTGAGTTATCATTTGGCACTTTTGTATAGTGATAGCCATTTATTTATGCTTAATATATGAGTGACTTATTATATGATATGTTTTTCACAACTGTTCGGCTAAATTTTTATATGAAATGATTCATCTTTATTGAATTCTTTCCTTATAGCAATTAAATGATCTTTATTACCAATTTCTGTAGAAACTATTTTAGATCGCATAACTGAAAGATTAAATCTCAGGGTAGTTTTATAATTAGATATTTCTGTTTATTAGGTTACAATTGCATGTCATTACATTAGATTTAGAATAAAAGCTTTTTACTTAGAAATTATTAAGAAAGAAATATCGATTCTCAGCACACACACACATAAATTGGGAAACTGGTCCCATATCCCCAGTCGGCCCACTACACCAAACAGAAAAGGAGCTACTAACCAAGGTCCGGACCGGGTGGGTATCCCCCTTGTTGTAGACCCAATTTTTGGGGCTTCAACATATTTGGCGCTAGAAGGAGGGCCCCCAAACTATGAATGACAAGTAAATCTAAATCTAAATACCATTATGAGAGTAAATCACCCTCACCATCTCCCCCAACTTCTCCATCGCATTTAGAATCGTTACATCTTGAGCGAGAAGTCAATAAAACAAAAACCACTACCACAAACCTGAATATTTCAGAGAAGTCTACTATTGAACCTCCTGAAGTTGAATCTTTGATCCATAAACTTCAATGATTTTCTATATCTCCTCAAAAATCTGAAAAATCTCAAGGTAGTGTGACTTCACAATATAACCCTTCTCATCCCCTTACCAAATCGCAGAGTGAAATGTTTGGTATCGAACCAACTGAATTACCTCTACCTACAAGGAAGAGAGCAAGGAAATCACCTAAAGGGTCTAATAGTGAGACTCTTTCGTCATCATCATCCATCTCAACCTCTCCATTGCGAAGTCAACCATCCACTCCTCCACTTCAAATTATCGTCCACCAGACCACTGGAACTTCGACATCTCCTTCTCAATCATCTGGAACTATAATATCCTCATCTTCCCAACCGTAGGGATCATCTTCTGCACTTTCCTCTGTTAGTATTTCAACGATGGCCCAAACTCCATGGAATAATCCAGGGGCAGTCTTAATGCCTATGCCCTTGAGTCAATTACCAGCCCATCCCAAAAAATGGCTGCCTAAGTTTAATCCTGAAGTAGGCATGCTAGCAGAAGAACACATAAACAACTTTATGTTATCCATAAATCTCAATGGGGTTACTAATGAAGACGCTGTCATTCGGCTCTTTCCTTACACTTTGCAAGGAGCAACCGGATCATGGTATTTCTCATTACCATCCAGATCTATCACTAGTTGGGATATTTTCCAAGAACAATTCTTGACTAAGTTCGGTGATGATAGGTCTAGTGCGACACTAATCAATGACCTGTCTAACCTTAGGAATGAATCAAGGGAACCTGTCAAAGATTTTAACTCGCGTTTTAATAAAATTTTGAACAAAATTCCTACCACCTCCAAACCTAGCAAAGAAGTTTGAAGTGAATGGTACATATTTGCTTTACCATCAAACATAGCAATCTTCATTGATAGAGCTAACAAAACAACTTTAGCTGACAATATGAAGGAAACAATAGCGATAGAGAAAAGTATCATAGCTTTAGAAAAGAAAAACGTTGTTGATGAATGTAAATCTAAAAAGGTTACTTTTAAAGAAGATCCAAAGAAAAAACAGTCCAAAGACCCATTTGATTTAGAGGGATTGCAAAAAGTTTTGAAAACCATGTCTAATGAAATGGTTGACATAAAGAAACAAGTAGCAGAGACTTCTTCTAAAAAGCCTTACAAGCCTTATAGAAGAAATCCTTCAACTGATTCGAAGCCTCCTAATGCTATTACTAATGCTGAATTAGAGGAAGAAGAAGAGGAAATTTCCAATGAAGAGCCTACTGATGAAGAAGAAATTGTAGAAGTACAAGGAATGTGGGATTTTATCCTCCCAGACAAAGAGGATCAAGAGGCATCACTAGTCAACACTAGAAGTAGAAATCAACTCAATCCTCCTCAACCTACTCCTAAGCCAAAGAGTGCAAGCTCAATGACTAAGGATAAAGTCGCAGCTAAGAAAACGTCACCCAAAGTGACTCAAACAAGCCCAGTCCAAACAGATTCACCAACTCCATCTAAAACATTGATTGTTTCTGATGAGATGGAGTATAATATCATAGAAGACATGAAGAAGACTAGGGCTAACATCACTTTTTATGAATTGAGCAAGTTAAAACATCAACAAAAGCTCCTTTTGAAAGAATTGCACGCAATACCAGTTGCACCTCTGCCTGCTGCTGTAATCTTGCAAGCTTCCCACGAGATGGGAAGACCTCCAAATACTGTCACTAGTAAAGTTGATCCTAATGACATCGCTCTAATTGGAGGAAGGTCAAGATCTCATACTCCACCATTTCTTCTTACTTATGAAATTTTCAATAAAAATTTGCATAATTGTTTAGTTGATTCAGGAGCTTCATCTAATATCTTACCTAAATCAATATGTGCAAAGTTGAACATTCAACCTCAAAAATCAGTAGTACGCATAGTTCAGCTGGACCAATCGCAAGTTGAAGTGATCGGTGAATTAAATCAGGTTACCATAAGGTTGTCATCTAATCCGAAGGTATGTCAAGTTATCGGTATTTTAGTTGCAGACGTTCCAAAATTCTATGGCTTAATTCTTAGCAGGGATTGGTCTGAAAAACTTTATGGATATTTTGCAACCGATTGGTCACATATGTGGCTCCCTTACAATGGCAAACCAAATAAAATAAAGGTTGAGCGAGAAAGGCATCAAAAATACATAGTAACAGAATTGGAAGGAGAAAATGAACCTGTAGCATACAACAACAATATAATTGGCAACTATTCTGTTGATTCTTTCTTAGGAAATTTCAATGCTCATACTTCGCCTTATTTAGAACATTCTGTTTTATCTCAAGTGGAAATTTTTTCTCAAACAGATAGTTCTAAATGTGTTAATTTTATAGATAGTCCTGTAAATAAATCTTTATTTTGGAAGTTATTTTTTGACGGTTCTAAGTCTAACGAAGGAGCAGGAGCAGGATGCGTATTAATCAGTCCAGAGGGAAACAAAATTATGTTAACTTGCAGACTCGAGTTCGATTGTACCAATAATACTGCAGAATATGAGGCTTTAATCCAAGGATTATACAAAGCAATCAGACTAGATATCAAATATCTACAAGTTTTCGGAGATTCCGAAATTGTTATCAGACAGGTACGAAATACTATACAATGTCTATCAGGTCATTGAAAGCATTATCAATCTTTAGTACAAGATCTGATTGAACATTTTATAGCATTCAATATTTCACCAATTCCCAGACTCCAAAACGCTAGTGCTGACCTCTTGGAAAACGTAGCTTCCAAGCTTATTCTTTCAGAAGAATTTAGCCTTGATAGATTTTCAATCGAATTAATATTTAGACCCTCGATTCCTGATAACATTAAAAATTGGAGAATTTTCAACGATGACCCTAATATTGTAAGCTTCCTCACATCAGAGGGATCTTACAATAATCAAATTATTGATGAGGACCAACATGACAAACAATTGCAACAAGATAGCACTAATATTGCTATACCAAAATCAGTAGTCAAATTGGAAGACTTATACGATTTGAAAGATCGATTCAAAAGATCTACCAATTCAAAACTTCAAATTTCAACTCTAAACTATGAATTAGTAAATCTAGGCACTGATACCAAGCCACAGAACATCAATCTAGGTCTTAGCATGGCCCCTGAAGAAATATTAGCATACGTTCATCTCTTGAAACAATACAAAAGCTTCTTTGCTTGGAACTATGATGAACTTAAGACTTACGACACTTCTATCATTCAGCATACAATCCCAATGATAGATGATGAAAAACCTGTCCAGCAAAAGCTGAGAAAGATCCATCCTAACCTAGAAAACTAGATTAAATCTGAGCTCAATAAGTTATTGAAAGCCAAAATCATTTTTCCCGTTCGACATTCTAAATGGGTTTCCAATATGGTTCCCATTAGAAAGAAAAACGAAGATATTAGAATTTGCATTGACTTTCGAAATCTTAACAAAGCCTACCAAAAGGATAATTTTCCTTTGCCTCTCATGGAGAAACTATTACAAGTAGTTGTAGGATCAGAATTAATGTCCTTTTTGAATGGTTTCTCCAGCTACAAACAAGTTTTGATCCACCCTGATGATCAATTAAAGACTACATTCAGAACCAAATGGGGCACTTATGCATATCAAAAGATGCCTTTCAGTCTGATCAACATTGGCACCGCATTTCAAAGAGCCATGGACATTGCATTTAAGGGATTAGTAAACAAATCAGTAGTAATCTACTTAGATGATATAACTGTATATTCCAAAAAATGAGGTAATCATCACAGATATTTGAAATAGATCTTCCAACGTTTCCAAAGGTACAGAATTTCACTTAACCCAAAAAAGTCCTTTTTTGCATTAAGTGAAGGAAAACTTCTTGGATTTATAGTGTCAAAATCTGGAATCCATATTGATCCTGACAAAATCAAGGAGACTTCCGAAATACCCTTGCCTCACAACAAGAAAGCTATGCAATCCTTCCTTGGCAAAATTAATTTTGTAAAGAGATTTGTTCCCGACTTTTCAAGAATCTTATCTACCTTACAAGCAATGATTAAAAAGAATTCAATCTTCAAATGGGCCGAAGATGAATATGAAGCATTCAATCTGATTAAACAAGCGATTGTTAACGCCCCATCTTTAGCCACTCCAAATTTCTTCGATCCTTTCATTTTATATACATTTGCCTCTCATAGATCATATGCTGCGATACTCACTCAAGCAAATCAAGATAAGACGGAAGCTCCAATTGCATTTTTCAGTTCAAATCTACAAGGGGTTGAATTAAATTATTCGGATGTCGAGAAGCAAGCTTATGCTGTTTTCAAAGCAATCAAACATTTCAGACCCTTCTAGCTTAAAACCCATACAAAAAACATAGTACCGTTTCCAGCGGTAAGAAATCTTTTAGTACAGAAAGACGTGGGTGAGGAAAGAGCCAATTGGGTTACTGCCTTACAAGAATACGACGTCAAAATTAAACCATCAAATATTATAAAAGGTCAAGGCTTTTGTAAAATGCTGGCTGGAGCATCGCTTATTTCTGAAATATCATCTTCAGAAATACAAATGTACGAGGTAAGCCTAAACGATATTGAATCATTATACGATGATATCATATTTTATCTAAAGAGTGGATATGCTCCTTCAAACCTAGATTATACAAAGAAAAGAGCCCTAAGGTTGAAGGCTAAGAAATATCAGCTCATGGACGATGTACTTTTTACGATAAATTATGATTCTGTTCTCCTTTGATGTCTTGAGAAAGCTGAAGCTGAAAAAATGTTGCAAGAACTCCATGATGGACTAGCAGGTGGACATTATGTTGCAGATGCTACCACACATAAAATCCTGCGTGCAAGATATTATTGGCCTACACTATTCAAAGATGCAGATGGCTACGTAAGGAAATGTCAAGTTTGTCAAACTGTTGCTGGGATACAAAAGAAACCATCATTACCTTTGCAGCCAGTCAACATTGAGCAGCCTTTTGATCAATGGGGATTGGATATAATAGGTGAGATTGTTCCTCACTCTTCTAAACAGCATAGATATATCCTTACAACTAGAGATTATTTTACTAAGTGGGTAGAAGAAGTTCCTCTCAAAACAGCTAATGCCGAACACATCATTGATTTCATAGATCAATTACTAATCACCAGGTTTGGTTTACCCTCTACTTTAATGTTTGATAATGCATCGTATTTTTCTGGAAATGCTATGATTGAATTTGCACTCAAAAGAGGTTTTAAACTTAAATACTCTGCCAATTATTATCCACAGGGGAATGATTTAGCTGAGTCAATGAATAAAAACTTAATCAGAATCATTAAGTGAACCATTGATCAGAATCATAAGAACTGGCAGAAATCCTTAATATATGCTCTATGGGCACACCGAATAACGCAAAAAGCCTCCATTGGCACTTCTCCCTTTAATTTGGTTTATGGGAAACAAGTGGTCCTTCCAACTCATTTAGTGATTCCCTCATTGTCCTTAGTTCAATTTATTGATGAAACACCAACTTATTCCTTACAACTAAGGCAGCTGCAAATCCTTAAGCTAGAAGAGCAAAGAGAACATGCTAAAATAACTCATGCACATCACCAAGCATTAGTAAAAGCTTCTTTTGACTCAAAAATGATGTCAAGAAAAGACTTTCAGATAGGGGATCTAGTTTTAAAATGGGATAAGGCTCATGAGAAAAAGGGAAAACATACGAAGTTTCAACGAATGTGGCTTGGCCCTTTCAAAATCACAGGAATCGTAGATCCATCTACCTTTATGTTATAGGATTTAACAGGAAAAAGAGAATCTTTACCTGTTAACGGACAAATCCTCAAAAAATACTTTCCATAGGAGATCATTCTTCTATATTTTTGTAAATTAGCTTTTCCTTTATTTTGATAATAAAACCAGTTGTAAATGGTTACATTTGGAATTCATGGAAAATACAAGTATTTATTTTAAAATTTTGTTTTTTTGCTTGTATAAATAGGAATGATTTAGAAAATTGATCATTATTATTATAAGATACAGTGAAAGGCTATAAACTTGAAAATGATACTAGTTCCAACCTTGTAAATTTTAATAAAAAGCGACCTTTAGTTGGAATTTGTTTTATATCAGTCAAATGAAAGGTGTCAATAACAAAATGAAGATTCTCTGTAGAAAAGCTCTTTCCAAAAAAACTCTACCATTGTCGTCCAGAGCTATTCTTAAGTAAACAATGACTTCCTCCCCACCCAGGAAATTACGAGCTTCAAGGAATAATCCAGAGATACACTTTAACTTAAAGAATAAGAGGTCTCATCACAAGACGACTTATCATGATCATAGATATTATAGATTGTTTACTTTGCCAAAACTGCATAGAACAACAAGGAAATGACTCGAGATTGTTGCAATCAAAAGACAAGGGGTCTCATCACAAGCCAGCTTGTTCAGCAAAGTTATAAATCAAGTGAGTGGCACTGTCATAATTTGGCTACAAAACCAGGGCATTTTTCTTTAAGGATTAAAAGAAAATGAAAGAAATAAGTGTGGATATGGATTTCCCTTTGAAAATTGTATATTTCTCTAAGTAGGATACAAGATCATTGCTGGGTAACAGATAACTCTGTCGAGGCTATAAACGCCTACTAGAAGCAAAGGCTCCACCTACGACAAATGAGCATATTTAAAACTGATTTACAGAGAAGCCTTTGTTTTTATCTTTATAAACCAAGTAGTGGCTGATGTAAATACAATGACTAGCTCTACGAAGTAAATAAACAAAGTTGACATAGAAGAAACAAACTATCATTGAGAGCTAAAAGCATGGTGTACTTTATATTTCTATAATAAATTTTGATTTTCTGGAAAATTTTTTGTTTTGGAAGTTTAGAAAATTCAAAAGAAAAGCAGAGATAACTGGTTCTTCCAAGTGAATCACCAATCGTTGTGGCCAGCAACAACCCCCCTTCTTATTTAGTTTTATTTCTAATACTAAATAAGTGGGGACTCTTATCCATAGAATTCAAAAAAATAAATTAGGACTTGTATTTCCTTTTTGAATAAGTCTTACTATCATAAAACCTAGGAGAATACCCGAAAATCCAAAAAGACTTGAGTTTTATGATAACTTCGAAGAAAATTGTTCCCTTAATAAAAAGCGTCGCATTGCAAAAAGGTAATGGATGCCTTCCTACAAGCGGAATCGTAAGATTGCGAAATCACGCATCAAAATACCCTCATCGCATCGCATGCCTCAAATATCACTTAAGCTGAAATGCCTCAATCCGTCGATATGCGATGGCACATCTCGCAAATCGCATTTCGCAGAAAACATATTGTAACGGATGATTGCGAGATGCAACAAATTTGTGATATTGCGATCTGCGATATTGCAAATAAAATCGCAAAATCGCCTTATTGCAGATCTGTAGGGCTCGTTGTTTGAAAAAGATTTTTCCATAAAGCGATGCCCAATTATGCGCATTAATGTTATTTTAATGAGTTAGTTGGCAATCATTAATTAAATATGGTTTTGATCTGATCGAGGAGCCATTTGACATAGGGTGATATATTTTATATGTTTTCAGCATTTAAAGCTTTCCCGTCACCTTTTTTTCTTATCATTACTCTTGCCTCAATTGTAAACTGTAGGAGCGAAAAGCAGAGAAGTGTACATGGCAGTGTTCAGAATATTATGGGAAAGAAGGGTAAAGCTCCGAGTTTTGAAGATAAAGAGATGACGCCCTTATACATAGACACCACCTGTAACAAAGATGTCGATATTACTACTTGGGAAGGCATGTACAGTCTACTCGAGGAAGAAAATCCCAGGGTAATGGAGGTTACAGCTACTGCTGGCTCACACGGGTCATCTAAAGCATCTATTACAGAACTAGCATGTTCTTTCTTGCATCGAATAGCGGTGAGACCCAAAATTCTTCCATACACAGACATGGTCAAATGGGTACTGGATAGTGCTGATATCACGAATAGACAATTTAAGACTCAGGGTCAAGGACTCATTGGCTCATTCACTCCATAAGATTTGAGGTTCATGTATCATCTACCAGAGCCATAGGCGACTTATAACAAAAAGTTCATGGAGAAGTTCGCTAAAGAAAATGAATATTTGGCAGAGTGCAGCAAGGATTGGTCAAGAAGGGATGAACCACTAAAAAAAGATAAGCACGGTATGTATAGTACTGGTTCTCTCACCTCCACGTATTTCTTTGCTGCTGCTATGCTCTGTAGACTTTTTGGAAAGCCAGACGTTAACAAATTTTCATCTGAATGGCTGCCATTATTGGATGACACCACTATTGCTACTATTTTCGATTAGGCTAAGATATTGTCCGACAATTTAGCCACAACAATTTCGAATTAACGGTCCAAAAGAACTACCGCTTAGAGGATGTATCCCCCTTTCTACTTATATGCTTATGTGATGGATGCAATATGTTATATTTCCAAGTTTCCTCTAATGGGCTGGAAATGGACTACTCAAGACCCCTTACCCATTCATATTGGTCACAAAGAATTATGGGATTCCAAGTTCATTCCATATTTCTACAAGATTTGTCATGGAATCATGCTACCTCTGTACAAAATGTTGTATGATAAAGACCCTCCAAGATTTTCTCCCGAAGCGGAGGTCGATATGCTCCCTGTCACGAGATGGTTCGAAGAAGAACTTTTCACATATGTCAGGGTATTCGGAAGTCTCACTTCCCCTCATGTCCTACCTCTATATGTTCCTAATAAACTACTGGCACGAGAGATTTCTTATCAGACCTACAGAGAAGGAGGTATGAGTAAAGATTTGAAGGACAAGAAAAAGGCCATTTGGCCGCAATTTCCTGTGGCCTGTGGGGCCTTTTCACTATTTGATTTAGGCCATGCATTCAAAGAAGTAAACAACATGTTATGTTTACGATTGTTCAAATTTCCAGGAAGACCGTTCAACCCTTCTGATATCGTTAAGAATTTCACTACTGCAGTCAAAATAAAAGTGTTTTCTAAAGAAGATGATCTTTTTGATGATATGTTTCAACAGAAAAGTACACTTAAAGAAGTTCTGCATTCGGCCCAAATGCGATTTCCTCTAGCAAAATTTCAAGATTTCAAAATGTATAGAGAAAGAAGGTTAGCTAATATCCCTTTGGATAAATTATGCTTGGAACCCGTAAGGGAACCAACTCCTAGTATCAATCTCAGTGGAAGTTCAAGCACAGACAGGTCCAAATCTAAGTCTGGGAAAGAAATGTTAGAACACTCCAAGAAGTCTGAAAGTGACCATGATAAAAGTGAAGGGTCAGTAAGAGATATGGCCCAGTCTAAGGAGCACCCAAAACAACAGGTTTTGACCTCTCCACAAGTAAATCTTCCCCCTCTCATCGTCTAGCCACCACCAATCAGAACTGAGTTGGATAAGAATGGGATACATTCAATGACCTAATCAATACTGAAGGATAGAGCACAAAGACACATGAAAGTAATGTACAGATAGTGAATGATATATTCACAGAGACAATCAGCAATGTCCCAGAAATGGAACATATTCCCATTACCCCATCTTCTGAACTTATGCTCAAAATAGAGGAAATTCCTCCTCTTGATGTATTTTATATTCCACAGCATAACGCGGTAGTGAGAATACAAAGAAAGAAGAGGAAATTGGAAAGCGTGCTCTCTCATGATGTAGAGCAATTAGACATCCTTTGGTAAGATCCCACCACTGATTCTACTTAAAATCTCACTAAATTATCTCAGATCGCAGGAGCATATGCTTCTGTGACCATTGATAAAGCATCTGAGGTACAAAAAATACTGAAAAAAAAAGAATAAGATCAAATACAGTTTTGCAGCAACAGCTACAACAAGCCAGTGCCAACAGTGAAGCACAAAAACAACTTGAAAAACTACAGCAGGACTTTCAACAGATGCAGCTAGGATACCAGAACAGTTTGGCTGAAAGAGAAAAACAGTTACAGGTTATGCAAGAGATGCACAAGGATGATCCTAAGATTATAGAATTCATCACAGAATCCATTTCCTTAAATGATCAACTACTGCAGCAGCAAGAAACATTGTGCCAAAGAATATCACAATGGAGCTCTTATTGCGAAATAAGCGATAGAATTACTAATCAAGTCGTGGACTTGCGACATGATTATGATTTAATTGATAAAAGAGTTACTGAATATTTGGCTTGGCAGGAATCAAAAGAAGGAAAAAAGGCAGGCACACCCATAATCAATGAAACCCACAAAGAAATTCTCTTTAACAAGTGGGATGCACAGATCAGGAAAGTAGAACAATCGGTAGAAGAAGCAGCCACAACAACAAATAATATCATTGACTGCATCAATGAAAATTTGCACAGGGAAAATATAATATCAGAGACCACTCCAGGATATCTACCAAATGTACAACATCTATAGACAAGCCGGAGACAGAAGGCTCAAGAAAAGGCAGAGTCCATCAAAAGGTTAACCAAGTTGAATTGGGATTCTTACTAGACATACTTGGTAAAACCACACAACCAGTGCATGACTCTCAAATGTATCATTAATTCTGCCGAGAAGATGGTGCCAGCTCTTGCGATTCCGTTTTCATAGGACAGCTAAATTCAGAAGTCGGAAAGCCAACTCTCCTTAAGCAAATGTTGAATGCTTGCGACTACAAGGAACAGATACATAGATAGTTAGTTGTTAGTTTTATTTTTAGACTCAATTTTAGTTTTAGTTTTGCTTTATTTTTTCCTAAAGTGAGGACGGTCATTTAAACCGCCTCCTATATTTTTGTAATAAACTATTTTTAGGTTTAGCTACTAGTATTTAACCCCTTCTCATGCATTTAGAGAAGGGTCCTGAAATTTATCAAAAACTTGTCCTCAGAACATGCACTTTTGCACCCTCCAAGGAGGTTTTGTTGAATGAATGGAACATGATTTATTGATATCTATGTTTAATATCTACCACTGATGTTGCACTTTTGTACTCTTAGTGGATGTTGGATTAAGAAGAGATAGATCATTATTGTTGGAATTCATGAGTAGGACTTGTTATAAATGGTACTTTTATCTCTTAAAACATTCTGCTTATGTGTTATGGTGATATTCATGTTCAGTTATTTATGTATGAATGCTTAAATTCTTGAGTTATCATTTGGCACTTTTGTATAGTGATAGCCATTTATTTATGCTTAATATATGAGTGACTTATTATGCGATATGTTTTTCACAACTGTTCGGCTAACTTTTTATATGAAACAATTCATCTTTATTGAATTCTTTTCTTATAGCAATTGAATGATCTTTATTACCAATTGTCGTAGAAACTATTTTAGATCGCATAACTGAAAGATTAAATCCCGGGGTAGTTTTAGAATTAAATATTTCTGTTTATTAGGATACAATTGCATGTCGTTACATTATATTTAGAATAAAAGCATTTTACTTAGAATTTATTAGGAAATAAATATCAATTCTCAATACACACACACACATAAATTGGGAAACTGGTCCCATATCCCCAGTCGGACTCACTACACCAAATGGAAAAGGAGCTGCTAACCAAGGTCTGGACCGTGTGGCTATCACCCTTATTGTAGACCCGATTTTCGGGGCTTCAACCAATAGCCATATGGTTGATTGTAATTAGTGTAATTTCCTTTTTGTAGGTAGCATAACTCTTATGTTCTTTCATGAATTGATTCAATAGCTTTTACAAGTGGGTAGCATTTACACATTAGATTTGAAAATCATTTACGTTTTCTATAGTAGGGTTAGCTTTTGAATTGCACTTTTAGTAGTTAATTCCCCCAAATTCAGTAGAATAATGGACTTGGAGCCCTAATGATCAAATGACCTAGTTGAGGGTGGCATGAGTAGAATTCCATCTACTATGTATACAAGACTGTCACCTTGAAGTTTTTACGAAACTCGGGTTGATAAATATAGTTGAGGATCCCCTAGGAGTTGCAACACTCTTGGTGAATTACCAGGGTTCACCACATTTTGGCACTGTTGTCGGGGAGGTGTCTAGGTAGATGTTATTTCTACTTAAACATTTGTTTCTGTTTTGCATTCAGTTAAAAAATCACATAAACAATTTTTTTTCTTTCATGCCTCGTAGGAATAGAGATACTGAAGGAAAATTCTTACTAAACACCTCCACGCCATCAAACAATCAACCTTCACTCTTCTTCGGTGATTGTCAACTTCCCTCTCTAACTAAAGGGGAGTTAGAAGACCCCTTAGGTGAACAACTTGAGAATTCTGAAGAACCTATTAGGGAATACGAAGAACCCATTTCACCTACCCAAAACATGGCTGAAAACAAGAATGAGGAGGTTTTCACTATTAGAGAAACTAATGGAGAGGATAGAATGAAGAATATAAGCCCTACTTCCCTTCCTCACTTCCATGGCTTAACCTTTGAGGACCTTGATACTTTTTTGTTTGAGTTTTATGTTGTCTGTAGGACCTATGAATATAACTCTAATGACCAGAAGCTAAATTTATTCCCATCTACCCTTAAGGATGCAGCCTTACCCTAGTTTATGGGTCTGCCTGGGGATAACATCACTACTTGGGCTCAAATACTGAAAGCCTTTAACAACAGGTACAAGGACTACTATAGGTCCAAAGAAACCAAAGAAGAAATCTTTAGAATGACTCTTAGACCTAATGAATCCCTAGAGGACTATGAGGAAAGATTTTAGCTTAGTTATAGGATGGCTAGATGCACCCTTGATCTTGAATCACTCAAGTTATTTATTCTTCGAGGTATGAGGGAGGACATTCTAGAAACTCTCAACATGATGTATGGGGGAGACATTCATTAGTTATCCTATGAAGACATTAAAACATTGTTCAAGAACCGCTCTAGGGTTTCCAGGAAGAAGGGTAGATATAGTCAAGCATTGGTCAATTCCTCTCCCTCCACAACATCCATCAAGAATGATATTGGAAACATGTTGGAGGACTTCAAAAGTGAAATGTTGTATACCTTTTCTTTGAAAATGGATACCTGTTATAGACATATTTGGGCACTGCAACCCCAAACTCATATATCCATAAACTAAGGACTCCTTAAGTCCCTAAAAGTGTTGCTACATACCCTAAAGGATCATGGTCAATTGATTACATCATTTCCTAGAAGTTCCACCTAAAAAACTACTTAGAACTGGCCAAAACTGGACCATACAGACTGCTCCATGGGCAAGGTGTGATGCATACTGAAATGGCCTTTTGTGGGGTGCGATGAGCGAGAATAGACAAATGGCAGAGACAGTTTGCAAGGTGGATGATCATGGAATCTTCCAGAAACTTCTCCTGTGACACTTGCCTCTCTGAATTCGCCCAAGGATGAGTAAGATATCATGAAATCTCCAAGTGGAACCAAGAACTATCAGTGGAATGACACTAATCAAAAACCCAGAGCTGACTCACACCCTTTCAAGACATCTATAAATCGATCCCTCATCTGAGAGATCTAGGAGGCTGGAATTTTGTATTTTGTAAGGAAGTGCTATTGGTTTGTTGGTGAGAAGAGACATTGCAGTGTTGGGTGATTTGCTTGTTCATGAGGTGAAGAGGGCTTCCACAATTGGGAGGATGATGCTGGATTAGACAGTCGGGTTGTAATCCTCTCTTACATTACTAATAATAAAGTTCTTTGAGTTTTCCTCCATATGATCTTGTATTTTGTGAATCTTATTTTTTATGAATGCCATTGTATGGTCAATGCTTTTCTGATTCCGCATTGTTTATGATGTTTTAGATAGAGATGCTTTGATAGTTTGTTGTTACTTTGAATCTACAGGTATTCTTTGAAGCGGGACAAGTAGGAGAGGAGTGGAAAATTCTATCAAGGAAAGGAGAAATCAATCTAGGATCAAAGCAGAAGATCCAGGTTGGTACTCTTTTCTTCTCTTCCATATATCACACTTAAAGGAATTCCTAAAAATCTTTCATTGTTTGTTTCTAATATAGCTACCCATCTTAGTGGGACTAGTAGTTCGAATCGACACTAGTTTTCCCTGAAACAAAATGGCGACTCCGCTGGGGAACGAATAGTTTGTTTTGTTTGTTTATTGTTTGCTTTATAAACTACAGACGGAGCCTGAAGTTAGCCGGATAGCCTTCGAAACACCTTTGCTATGCAATTGTGAAGTAGATGAATGCCGCTTCAGTCAATCTTTGGGTTGGTTTATGAACTAAACATTTGACTTACAAATCATTCTAAGTGCCCTTGTGGTAGCTCAGAACCTCATCAGATCCTACCCTTATGCTTTGTTTTTACTGTCAATCATTACTCAGCCTAGATCACTAAACTTAGCTACAAATTTTGAGCAAAAGCCAAGCTCAGTTTCACTCCCTGGCCCATCGCACTGTCTGTAACTTTGCAACCCGGATGCATCACACCTCCCGTGTGTTGAAGGTGAGATGCATCCCTGTTTCCCTGTGTTACAGGTGCGATGATTGAGTGATACTGTTTTCTTTTTTGAAATTTAGTTTTTCCTCTTTGTTTTTAGCTTTATTCAGTAGTTTTGTTGTTCATATCAATACCTTCTTGCTGAAACCATCTTCCTTCCCATTATTTCAGCCTCCATCAGTTAGGAATTGTAAATGTTTTTGTGTATTTGTCAATCATTTATAGTCTTCCTTTGTCGAAATTCGCCTAATCAAACTGTCGTTTTTGATGCAAGTTTCATAATTGTCATTTTAAATCAAAATAAGAGTGTCGTAAAGTCTTCCTCTTCTAGATAGTTGATTGTACTTTTGTCATTGTACTTGATTTGAGTTATTAGTATTTGAAGTGTCGAAAAACAATTTTTATTTCGAAATTGAAAAGTGTCGTCTTAGTCTTCCTTTCATTAAAAAAAAAAAATTGTTAATACTATCGCTTTGAAAGAAAATAATTCAGATCTGTACTTAGCTTTCTTTTTTGGAATTAACACATTAAGTATGTGGAAAACAAATACATGCATGTGCATCTACATTTTGACTTCATGCAAAATTTGATTTAGGAAAGTGCATTTAGTGTGTGCTCTATGTTCCATGCTGAAAGAAAATCATAATCTTCTTTCCTTTGTAGCTATGATTTTCAATGCTAAAAGAACATAAAATGATTGTTTATCATTTTAGATTGCATATTTAGGAATTTCACATCTACATCACACGGTGAACCTTGAAAGAAAAACTTCTAAGCAAGATCAACTCTAAAATAAACCTCAATGAACATAAAAATGCTTTGGAACCTAACGCAACACATCTAGAAGTCTAGGCTAGAGACGTGTACCGGTGTCGTAAAACCTGGTAACTATTGTTTTCATCGAAGGTTGGGTGATTCCTCCTCTTTGATATGACAAGTGCCAATACGGACTTGTGCTCCCCATACGATTGAGAATATATTGGGAGACCACAATAGGATGATATTATTTATCCTTAGGAAGTCGTGTTTGTCGCCCTACGATCGTAATGCACTAAACACAGCATCCGGGAAGATTGACTACCATACATAAGTCCTTGGTAATTTCTCTATCATTTATCACCAAGGTGTATTTTGCAGTTTTACGATCGATTTGGTAAACCCTCTGTCTATACTTCCAGAGCAATCACTTTCATTTCTTTTTGATTCCTTAAAAGAAAAGGTCCGTCTGAGTACTTGTCACTTCAGGCTCATTAAAAATCGAAGGCAACTAGAGTCACCTTTAGATTTTTCACGACTCTTAAAAAATGAAAAAGCAACTTGCATCAAAGTGTCTTAAAATTCATTTAAATCAGAATAACATTTTTCCCCTTTAATTTTTGAGTTGATCAAGTAATCCACAACCGTGGAAGAAAGTCAATCAAAACCCCGTCGTTCGTGGAGAATAGCGAGTCAACCATCTTTGCACTCAGAAACGAAACCATACTGAGTAAAGTGTTCTTGTTTAACTGAGTCCAATTCACTTGATTTATTTGAAACTTGTGTTTCAACATTGTCAGAGACTACAGTTACGCCAATTATCTCTGGTACATCTACCTTTACAGAGAAAGCTTCACAGTTACAAGAGGACATTAGAACTGATCCTAGTGTAACAATAGACACCTCTATTTCTGAAGCAGCTCCACCTAGGACTGATCCAGAAACTGAAGTTCACTTGCCTGAACATCTGGAAGTTGAGTTCTAGAATTCAGAAGGTGTCACCCCTCCAGTATCTGTTACTGCAGAAGCTACACTTTCTTTGGCTCCAGAAATATTTTACGGACCTGACGGTCTACCTCTTCCACCTAGATTGATTGCTATAGAAGAGATAGTAGAGGATATTCCACCCAGTACTCCAGTGCATTTTGGAACTGGGATCCACTTACATCCTTCTACTACAGAAGTTAGTTCTTTTTCATCACAAGTTCCTATCAAATCGCTAGGAAATCTTTTGGATAGACTAAATATGTCTGAGCAACCATCAACATCTAGGACTGTGTCAACTGACACAGCTATGGCAGAGCTTCCTGTTGCCATTCCTACAATGATTGCTGGTATACCATCTGTCTCAACTAGATATCAACAACAAGATGGAGTCCAATTAGGGACGTTTCAACGACATCGTTTGTTCCTATTTCTTCATCTGGAATCTCATCTAGTATTCATTATGTTGAAACTCAACAAGTTGATCCAATGTGTCTTCAAAGGCCAATCTACCCTTTAAGTATTGGATTTCCACCATATGGGGTGCAGTACACCTTTTCATTGTTCCCTCCTAGAGAACAACCATATTAGAGTTTACAACAAAATTCAGGTCAAACTAGAATTACATCCAGCAGTTGGGTACCAATACTGCCTCAACAACCAAGGGTTGTATATTCAATGCAACCAGTCCATCCTGTGTTGAATTTTCCCACTACACCTGCTATTGTGACTGTATTGCAAGTACAAGTGCTACCTATTGTATGTCAACCTCAAGTCTCTCAGGTTTCAATACAACAACCTCTCGTCTCAACGATTCAATCACAACCTTAGGTTGGTGTCTCCTTATTTGGAGTGACTCAGGCTCAAATAGGTACTATCACTTCACATCTTGGTCAATCATCCAATATTGGACAACAGCAAATGGTCCAACAACCATGGCTGGTGCAATATTAACAACCACAATTCTAGCAGTCATACCAAGGACCTGAGTAACAAGGCTTTGTAAGTAATGGGAAACCACATTTCCAAAGAGGTTATCAACAACCATACTATAATGGTTATGCCCATCAACCTTATCAAAGTTACCAGCATCAAATACATTATTCTGTTATGCAAAGACCGACTGATCAGGTGATTCCATCTTATTCTGGGTATGCTTCACCTAACCTGAATCAACAGTTGCCCTTTGTAGCAACTTTAGAATTACCAAATCTAAAATGGCTGATGAATGATCCCATTGCTTACGCCCTTTGGTGGCCTGTGATCCCTCATAACATTCCCTCTGATATTCCTAAATTGAATGGAAATCTAGGCGAAGATCCATCGAATCATGTGATGACATTCCATTTGTGGTGTTCATCCAACACCCTGAATGATGATTTGATTAGGATTCGCCTTTTTTAGTGAACGTTAACTGGTCCGATAGCTAAATGGTATATAGAATTACCTAGAGCTTCATTTGATAACTTCAGCACCCTTGCCACTACCTTTTTAACCCATTTTCAGTTACCCATAAAGTACGAAATAGGGACAGAACTCCTTACCAACTTTAGACAAATGACAGCCACTCACATATCTGATCATATTCATGAGTGGCAACATTGTCGAAGAATGGTGAAGATGTACGTTCTTGATTAGCTTTTAGCTGAATGGTTTATAAATTCATTGTTACCCTCTATTACAGAGGATGTGGCTAAGGGAGGAGTTGTCACTAAAGAGCAAGTCATTGCTCGTGTGCAATATTTAGACTTGATATATACTTAGTCTGGCATGCTCTACAACAAAATTCCTGACGCTCCTAGACCAGAATTTTCCATTCCTCCCCCTCCTAAATCAAACAAAGACTCTCATGCCGGTGATGGCGTGATAGGTACGACAAGCACGAAAACCGCAAAGGCTACATCTAAGAAAGCTCATACAGTTTCTAGTCAAAAAGTAGATGAAGAACCTCTTGCCTTGGAGGTCAATGTCGTGTCAACCGACAAAGGAAAAAATCCCAAGCAACCAGGGGGCAAGAAGAAAGGGACAAACAAAAAGAAAAAACATGAGGATTCAACTCTTAAAAAACCTTCTGGAAATCCTACTGGAAATAAGAAACCTAATTAGCCACGTTCCATATGTGATGAGGACCATTACACAAAAGATTTTCCACATCAAGCTGAAGTCAAGAAGTTTTTCAAAAATACTTCCAATACCTCAGCGGTATTGACTGATCTGTTTCCAAATCCAGAAACTAAACTGGTTGCTAGTGATCGTGCTTTCCCATCCCAAGTGCTTACGCTATCCATATGAAAACAACGAAATGATGCTTTGATATCTACAAGGAATAAAGATTATGGAAATCCAGAATCATCGAACGGTAAGGCTACAGATCAACCCAATAGTTCGATAACTTCATCAAAAGTCGTTCCACCAATCATTCCTGAATTAACAATAGAACCACCTAAGGGAGTGGTACATAGATTGACATTTAATCCTCATGCTCGAGTGGCACAGAATTATAATATAGTGGAAGATCTGGCCCAATCGCCATCCGCTATGTTGACACTTGAAGTACTGCAGAATTTCCCCTCCCAAAAACAGGCTTTGTTATTAGCGATAGGTGGGATTGATCCAGCGGATTCCAATCTAGTGGCCTTTAATCATAAAGGATACGAACCTCAGTTACCAGCACAACTCGCTTTCCTCATACAGGTAAAAGCCCTCAACAAAACTGTTCATCGAACAATCATTGATGAGGAAGCATCTACCTGTATAATGTCAATGAGTTGCTGGAAAAATTTAGGCTATCCACCCATGTCATGATCATCAATGACATTGAAAGTGTTCAATGGAAGAACATACACGCCAGATGCGTTATTAAGTAGCTTGCAAATCGAATTGGGGGGCAAGACAGTAGAAATTGAAGTTGACGTCATTGATGGAAACCCTGACTATAACATCCTACTGGGCAGGCCCTAGATTTATGCTATGGCTGCTATTGTGTCAACATATTTTAGAAGGATTGCATTCCCCTTTCAAGGAAGAATTACAATCATTGACCAACTCACCTTCCTCCCCAACAGTTCTCAAGTTACCGGAAGCATTCCTTTGATCCATGAAAGCTCTCAATCACTTCAAAATATCGGAGTAGGTCTCCTAAAATACCCTTCCTTAATGGGTACTTTTTCCCTTCCGCCTTTGAGTAATCTGGCAGAAGTGGCCACAGTGGAAACTTGTCACATGATATCTTCTACATTGTCAAAGATTAAGAAGAATTCCAAAAATTTTGTTAGCATGGACCATCACCAGGTATTTCCCCCAAGCCCCATAGATTTATTGTAGCAATCAATATTTTGGGCATGGGTGGCAAACCCAAATCAACGCTCAGCAAGCATTCAGATAGATAGGTCTCTAGAGTATGGTACCTCTTCTAATCCTTGGTCGCATGTACATTTTACAAACAAAGGAATCATTCAGTCAATGATGATAGGAGAAACACCATGGGAAGATCACCACCATCGTTCCCAACCTCAAGATAACAACGAGGATTACTCTAGCGACCTTATTCATCCTTTAGTTTTTGATTTTCTATCAAATACTATAAATACGGTGGATTCAGAGTGAAATATGTCCAATATTGAAGAAACTATTGCCATTAATATATCGACCAAACTAGATGCTGTAGAGAATATACATGCTGGAAAATCTTGTTCTCCTTTAGAATTGGAAATATACTGCGCTCTTTTTCGTGAATTCAGAGATGTCTTTGCTTGGTAATGCGAAGAAATGCCAGGCATTGACTTGAGCATTGTTGAACATGAAATCAAGATGTATCTAGATGTCAAACCAGTACGACAATAGCTTCGACCGGTTCACCCGAAGAAAGCCACTGCCATTAAGGCAGAAGTTGAAAAACTTTTACATGCTGGTTTCATTTACCCCATTCCTCTCACTGATTGGGTATCGAATATTGTTCCTGTGATGAAAAAGCAAGGAATGATTAGAGTGTGCATCGATTATAGGGATGTAAATCAAGCTTGTCTAAAGGAAAACTACCCTACACCCTTTATCGACTAGATAATTGATGAATGTGCCGGATGCGAAGTCTTTTCATTTATGGATGGATTTTTCGGATACAATCAAATCAATATCCACCCACAGGACTAGTCGAAGACTGCATTTATATGTCCATGGGGCACATTCGCGTACCACAAACTACCTTTCGGTTTGAAGAACGTAGGGGCAACATTTCAGAGGGCAATGAACTATGCCTTCCATGACATCAAACACATCGTTCAACCGTATCTCGATGATTTACCAGCTCATTCGCGAAAGTGGACTGATCATCCGCAGCATTTGAGAGCTATATTTCTATGTTGCTGACACTACAAGATACGACTCAATCCACACAAGTGCGTGTTTTGTGTTGGTTCTGGTCGGTTACTTGGTTTCGTAGTTTCTAAGGACGGAATTTGACTCAACCCATGTAAGGTTCAGGAAATCATTGACATGCCTCCACCTTCAAATTTTCTTCAGATTCAGAAACTCCAAGGGAAAGCAAATTTTTTAAGGAGATTCATTCCAAATTACACTGAACTTGCTAAAGGTAATACACGTCTTTTTTAAAAAAGAAGTACCCTTCAACTGGGATTGGTTGTGCAAGCTTCCTTTGATGCTCTTGATTATCAAAAATACTTTAACTTGTATCTTGCTGCCATAGATACAACCATCACGATGGTTTTAGTACAAGAAGACAATGGAATAGAACATCCTATGTATTATTTAATCTGCAACTTAAATGATATGGAAAGCAAGTAATCCTATGTTGAAAAGTTGGCTTTGGCAACTGTTCAAGTAGTACAGAGATTTCACATCATATACTCTTTCGAAAAACTACCATCTTGTCAGATTTCAACCCTATGACCTACATCCTATCACGTTAGTTGCTAGGGTGCAAGTATTCAAAATGGATAGCTATTTTGTAAGAGTTTGATCTAGAATTCACCAAATCCAAATCAAAGAAATCTCTAGTCTTCGCGGAGTTACTTTGCAACCTCCCATCATTGTCCAACGATTTAACATCTAAAGCATCGATCGTGGATGAAACATTGTTTCTGATATCATCAAGCGACCTGTTGTACAGAGATATACTAATCTATCTCCAAACCAAAACCTTTAGGCCCAACACCTCTCGCTCAGAACAACGACGTATTCAATACCAAGCAAAAGATTGCATGATTGTTGTTGATACACTTTACCGTCGTGGTGTCGATACAGTTCTGCGAAGGTGCCTCACACATAAGGAGGCCGAAAAAGTCCTGAATGATTATCATTCAGGCACATATGGGGGGCATCTATCTGGTTATGCTACTGCACAAAAAATCTTGCGAGCTGGCTACTTCTAGCCTACTATCTTCAAATATTGCATAATAGCAGTAAGAAGTTTCCATGCTTGTCAAATTTTTTATCACAAAACTAGATTACCACTTGCACCACTGCGTCGAGTAGTTGATGTTGGTCCATTCACCAAATGGGGCATATATTTCATGACATGTAACCCCACCTCGACTGGGGGGCATGGGTATATCATTGTCACTGTCAACTATTTTACAAAATGGGCCAAGGTGATGCCTGCATTAAACAATAGCGATGAAACGACTGTTCTTTTCTTTTTCAATCATGTAGTCTCTAAGTTCGGTGTTCCACAGGCTATAGTCACAGATCATGGATCACATTTTTGCAATCACATGATGGTTGAATTGACTGCCAAATTAGGACTGTCCCACAATAGTTCTACTCCATATTATCCACAGGCTAACAGACAGGTTGAAGCGATCAACAAAGTCCTTAAGTGCATGCTGCAGAGAATGATTGGAGCCCACAAACGGGATTGGCATTTAATCCTGTACTCAGCTCTATGGGCATATAGAACCTCAGTGAGAAATGTGACTGGATTTATGCCTTTTCAGTTGGTGTATGGCTTGGAAGCTATCTTACCGATTCAGTGTCAGATTTCATCTCTTAAGCTTGCAATCGATCTACTTCCCGAAACTTCAGAGGAAGAGGCTCGTTTCTTGGAATTGATCCACTTAGATGAAACCCGTCATGACGCCGCACTGGCTAACGAAGCACATAAGAAATGTTTCAAATCGCAATTTAACAAAAATGTCAAGCCTCGTGTCTTCTCAGAAGGTGACTTGGTCTTACTCTATGATCAGGACTTTGATAAATTGGGAGCAGGTAAGTTCCAATCATTATGGATGGGCTCCTACATTGTTAAATGGGAAAAAGGAGCCTACAAGCTGGTAGATTATGATGGAATTCCACTGTCGCAACCTCGAAACGGGTTGTATCTTAAGCGATACTATGCTTGATCAAGTGTAGTAATCTCTTTATAAATATGCTTTTGTTTCATTTTGTTTTCATTAAGAGTTGTCATTTTGGTTAAGTAATCGACTTTGCATTTATTGCAGATGTCAGAATTTTTGGAAAGATTCATTGGGTACGCTGACAAAGCTAGTCATAGAACATGGAACTTATCTTCTGTAGCCTGGCGATCTTTGATCCAAGCGGTGAGTTAGTGAGTTCCAGAGGCATATGTATTGGTCAATCGACGAACAACATTGTTGAGTACAACGCGTTGATAGAGCTTCTCTCTGATGCCATTTCACATGGCATACGCCGACTTGTTGTCAGGCTAGATTCGTAACTTGTCATTCTATAGCTTACTGGCGTCTATTCAGTTCAGAACCTAGCTATCTATCGTATGTTCCTAAGAGTCAAGATTTTGGAAAGGCAGTTTGATTCCATTCAATATCAACACATTTCCAGAAACTTAAACACTTTAACTGATTCATTAGCGAATTATGTGTTAGATAGACATTTGCAACATTTGTAAAGAAAAGCATTTTACATCAACATTTTCATCTGGATCACATAACTTAACCAAAATAAACTCTGAAAATAAAAAATATATAACTATTTATAGTTTCACATAATGTTTTGTGTACAAGGCAAAATCGGTCATGCAACCAAGAAACTCAAAAGTAAATGCAGAAAAGCATCCTATACTAATGATGTTGGTGATAACATGTCATCGCTTGTGCGATCATACGTAGGAGCCTAGTCCATCGACTCGGAACACCAGTAGTATGGCGCTGTAACCTCAGAGGTAACTCGTCAATCCTCACATCCTGAATACCAAGGGTAAGACCCTCGATCTGATCCCGCAATACTACCAGGGTCTCTGCTATGTCCAGATCATGAAGGAAAACCCTGCCTATCGCCTCTCCTATTGGAACACCAGCTGCCGCCCTTAAGCGTGCCTCTGGTCGCACTAGCCCAACATCTGCACAAGTACATGAGTTCAATTAGTCTTGATAAATCACAAAAATATTATAAAATTGATAAACAAAGATATGGTCAAAATCTTTACCTATCACACCCCACTGCTCGCCAGCCAACATCACCAAATCTGGGTCACCTTGGAAGTCCATCCCGACATATGGATACTCTGAGAAGACCATCTCTTGACGGTCGAACCACTCAAAAAAGGCATCAGAGAAAGTAATATGTGTCTGACGAGCATGTTTGTCCATGAGATCAACCCATCTCTGCATCCTAGGTTCCCTTGGTGCTGGCAATCCTAGTGAAATATGCTGCGGCTGCATCAGTGCGATCCTCTCTAAGGCAAAAGCAGTCAAAATGGAACCATACCTGAAGTTTTTGGATCTTCCATTCTTTACCTTAGAGAGCTGTTCTTTTATCACCGGAATTACTGCCTCACACCAATTGAATACCTTTGGTTCCAAGCATTCTAAAGCATACTACACATAAGATCTATTCTCCAAATGAAGAGTTGTGCTATCAGCCAATCTAGCAAAGGTGAATAAAATGGTCCTCAGAGGCCGATCCTTATCATCCTGGATATTGATCTTGCCATCTCTACTAGGCTGAGATCCATATCTATGAAGTTGACGGATATAATCTCTCACCGATTCGCCCCCACAGGCGGATCCTAACAGTGAAAGAGAGGCACCGCACCTCAATAACCCTGTCAAAAAGTAGATGTCCTCGACTGTTAGTGGGATAGATTTACTTCTAATCTAGAACACCTGGTTGATCGGATTCCATGCATCGAGGAAATATTGCAACAAGCTGATTTGTTGCCTCATGCTAGATATATGGAGAATTTGAGCAAACCACAATTTCACAATGCAGTAATAGTACCCTGATCATGTAAGGAAATCATGTCTTCTTCTTCATGCTCACATTCATGCCATGTGACGACCATCTTGATCCAAAAAAAAATTGAGTCACAGACAAAATATGAATTAGGATCCAAATTTGAGCAAAAACAAGAAAAAGTTTCATGATAAATTTATGTGCAAAGTTTCCCTTCTGTGCCCATCGCACCCTGCCTTTAGACTAGGTGAGATGCATACTAACTAGCCAATGAATAGCTCAGTATGCATTGCACCTTTTGATATAGGGAAGGTGCGATGATGGGAGAATGATTTCTTCAAACCCCAGGGGCTCAGAAGGAAGGGAAAACTTGCTCAAAATCAGAAAAAGATGGAATGAAAATGAAGAGCTCAGGGTTAGCTCCTACCTAGTCCTGATGGCGCGGAGAATAGTCCATCGGATCTCCCGAAATCAGCTGATGAAGTTTGAGGCAGAAAACCACTCCAGAGCTCCAAATCCCAAATTTGAAATGAAATGGTAAAATTGAGAGGTAAAACTACTTTTTATGTTACTATTCATGTACTTCAAGTAAAATGTTAGTTTTAATTCATTTTTTGGGCATATATATGTGCATTTCTAATCAGTTTGATGGAGTAATTGAGCAGGTTGAATGACCGAAGAAATAATCAAACGTGTTAAATGGTAAACTGAAAATCATTGATCAATATTAAAGAGCAATGTTCCTACAAGGTTCAAGCTCGTTAAAAAATCAACCTGCACTGAGCACATGTTGGCACAAGGTTCAAGCTCATTAAAAAATAAACCCGCCTTTGGTAAATAACCTTTGTGATCGCTTTGCTATCAACCCTTTTTGAACCTTGGTTGTGTTCCTTCCGTCACCTCCATTTCATTTGGCCGACCATACACTTCCACTTGATTGTTTACCCTTTTGAGGAACATCTACGATGAGTGATTCTGATTGCCACCCTCTTCACACTGCCATGTTTTGAGAAGTTCCAAACTTACCTAGAACCAGTTGCTACCTAGAAATACCACTCGTTCCTAAAAAACGAGTCTCTTTTAAACTCTTTTTAAACTCATTAAATATAAAAATATTATCGAGCTATTGGCCTTCCCAACTTGTTAAAGTAAGGAGAATGCCATCCCTCTCATATATTTTAATATTTTTGGACTTGAGGGATTATTAAACAAAAATATCGAGTGCTTGTCTTTGTCGGCTCGTTAAAACTATCGAAAAGTCATCCCTTTCGTATTATTTTACACTTTTTCGGACTTAAGGGATTATGCCACGAAAAAGGACTGTTGGAGTCTCCTTTTCATCCATTTTCAAACTCTCTAAACATGAAAAGGACCGAGTTATCTTTGTCGTTAAACTCATTAAAACAATAGCGACAAACTTGTCCACCCAAACAAGAATGAGTCTCACTGATGCTAGGCTCGCTAAACACAAAGCAACAGGTTTGCCCGAAGGGAAAATTATAGACCAAGCATATGTTATCCTCCTCAATCTTGTCAAAAATAAAGAGGTACTGGTCAGTAATGACTGGGGAAAAATGGGAAGATAACTTGAAGAACTTGGTAGCAGGTCGCTCTTGAACATGACACTTTCACTCCATCACCATGATTGAGTGGGGTTGGGTTTTTCCGTTCACCGTCACCATTGGTCCATCATGCCATCCATGGGGTTAACACTACCAGTCCATATCAGTGTCACCAATATGTTCAAGAGAAGTCATTCAGAGAATTCACCATCCAGGAAACACCTCATCCACTGCATTACATCCACTTTTCATTTTTCATGGCTGCCATTCCTAAACCTTATATCATCAGATCGTTTTCACCTCCACAAAAATAATTTGCTCTGTTTCACGTCGTAGATGTGGGATACATCAAGGCCCTCATACGATAGGTCACTTCTTGTTGACATCAACTCATTATCCAAGAAGTTGACTTAGAAACAACCCTTTTAGTACTTTGAAGCTTGCATGCCTCAATGGCAAGTTTCTCACTTCCAGCGATAGGTTTACTTCAATGACCTTCGACTGAAAGACTTTGCATGGTGTTCAACATCAACTCATATATTCACACCACGTGAATTTTACTGTAGTACCTTGAGGGTCATCATCATTATCGACGACTCCTCTCGCGTCTGTTAACAACTTACATCATTGGCTGGTAATCAGGCGATGTCTTTCCATGTTCGAATTTAGAACATATTTTCACATGGATCAACTTGTACATCGGGTGAAGATTGGATGAGTTTTGAATACCCCAGATCTAGTTTCATCCATCCGGGCTATGATATATTCAGGAAAATAAAGACATCAATTATACACAGAAGTTGCACAGATAGTCATCTAAGCCATGGAAGATGATTCTTCATGCGAAGAATGACCAGTCTGCAACAACAGATGATTGTCTGTCCTATGTACATGAAAATGAATTTATAAATCTGAGCATGGGAATTCCCACCTCAGCTAGATCATGAAAATAATATGATGATGATGTATTGTATTGTATCTTATACAGGTCACCTTCCAGTTCGAATACCTCTGATCCTCATGATAAAGCATTTCACCCAACATTAGAAGATTTACAACCACACGCTTTAGGGGGCATCTGTTATAGACATATTTGGGCACTGCAACCCCAAACTCATATGTCCATAAAATAAGGACTCCTTAAGTCTCTAAAATTGTTGCTTCATACCCTAAAGGATCATGGTCAATTGATTACATAATTTCCCAGAAGTTCCACCTAAAAAACTACTTAGAACTGGCCAAAACTGGACCATACAGACTACTCCATGGGCAAGGTGTAATGCATACTGACTAACTAACTGGACAGGTGCGATGCATACTGAAATGTCCTTCTGTGGGCTGTGATGAGTGAGAATAGAAAAATGGCAGAGACAGTTTTCAAGGTGGATGATCATGGAATCTTCTAGAAACTTCTCCTCTGACACTTGCCTCTCTGAATTCGCCCAGGGATGAGTAAGAGATCATGAAATCTCCAAGTGGAACCAAGAACTATCATTGGAATGACACTAATCAAAAACCCAGAGTTGACTCACACCCTTTCAAGACATCTATAAATGGATCCCTCATCTGAGAGATCTAGGAGGATGGAATTTTGTATTTTGTAAGGAAGTGTTGTTGGTTTGTTGGTGAGAAGAGACTTGCATTGTTGGGTGATTTGCTTGTTCATGAGGTGAAGAGGGCTTCTACAACTGGGAGGATGATGTTGGATCAGACAATTGGGTTGTAATCCTCTCTTACTTTACTATAATAAAGTTCTTTGAGTTTTCCTCCATATGATCTTGTATTTGGGAATCTTATTTTTTATGAATGCAATTGTATGGTCAATGTGTTTCTGATTCCACATTGTTTATGATGTTTAATATAGAGATGCTTTGATAGTTTGTTGTTACTTTGACTCTACAGGTATTCTTTGAAGCTAGACAAGTAGGAGAGGAGTGGCAAATTCTATCAAGGAAAGGAGAAATCAAGCTAGGATCAAAGCAGAAGATCCAAGTTTGTCCTCTTTTCTTCTCTTCCATCTATCACACTTAAAGGAATTCTTGAAAATCTTTCATTGTTTGTTTCTAAGATAGCTACCCATCTTAGTGGGACTAGCAGTTGGAATCAACGCTAGTTTTCCTTGAAACAATACCATGTAGATTAAGCAGAGACAAGAGGAAGCAAAGAGGGCCTTCACTATTTTTTCCCCTAAGTGAACTAGAAGGAATTTGAGAAATGAATGTCCCTTAATTGTCATAGAGTTCTACTCATTCTGTGAGGAGAACCATGCACATGTAAATGTCCTTCTTTTCCCAGATTGAAATTTGTATACCAAGGGGTAGAAGGTGGGGTTGAGTAACTCTATTTCATCAATCAAAGGAGGCCTCAAGGACCTCATCCATACTAGTAGGGCATGCAAGGTGCATCCTACTCTTATTACTATCCCAACCCAAATGCACCATTGCCACCTTGGTACTCTTCTACTCATCCATCATGGTCCACACCTCCTTCTTGGCCTTATGCACCTCAATACCCTTCCCAACCTGTCAATCAACTATTTTAGCCATATAATTCTCCACATCCATAGTGGAATCACCCATCACAAGGGTGGAGGCATCAACTCAACCAACCTCCTGCTTTACTGCCTCCACCTCCATCTCAACCAAATCGCACTCATCTTGCTCCTACCAAGCAACCTCAGATGCCTGCTCAACCCAATCTGAACTTGAATAACAAGTAGGCACAATAGATCTACAGTGGAGATACATCTTAGCCTGCCTAAGTTGTGGAGATTCAAGAAATCAGCCTCGGGTCTCAAAGCATGCTCCCAGATAACCAACCTCCATCTCCACCTGAGGATCTTGAAGAGGAAAAGGAGGAGAGTAGCCCGAAAGTAAATCCACCTCCTTTTCCTGAGAGATTGATCCATCCTAACCAGCACACCCAAAAGATACTAAACTTATGGGAGAATTGAAGAATGTATATGTTAAAATTCCCCTCTTCCAAGCTATTAAGGATGTTCCCATCTACAATAAGCTTATCAACGAGAAATGTTTCAAACACCCTGGGAGGAGAAAAAGAGACACCTCCACCATCAATGTTATCAGTCAATTATCTGATTTGATGCTGGGGAGAGTGATTTGTCTAAAATATCTATACCCTAGAAGTCCAGTTGTAGACATGCACATTGTTGGAATCATTGTCCCTCACACCCTGATTGATCTTAGGACCATCATAAATGTGATGACTAAGGAAACCATGCTAAAACTAAACCTCCATGGACCATTGGGGATGTAATAGTCTCTATCGACTCCTGGGAGTATCCTACTTAGTTCTTGGTCATCCATCCCAAAACCAAATTCAATGGTTATCCCCTCATCATGAGAAGGCCATGGTTAGCCACTTCTCATGCTTACATAAGTTGTAGGGACAAGAACATGACCATTAAGAATGGGCATAATTTGTCCAAATAGTTGGTATTGTACCCTCCTGCTCATCCATCCATTGAGCATGACTTATCCCTATGGTTAGAAGAGGAGGAGTAATATGGATTGTATCATACAAAATCTCATCCAATTTGTACCATGGATGCTATTATAGGAGGGGGGAACCTGATGAAGATGACCTCATTGACCAAATCCTCCAGGACCAATCCCCCAATACCCTGCCTCTTGTTTAACTGGTGAATGAATATGAGGGTAATACCTAGACTGATTTATGCCTAGTTGACCCAAGTCCTACACATGTCAAAGTTGTTGAATTTGGTCCATCTAGAACCTTGAAGATTAACTGCTCTCAACCAACTAGGAAAAGAGGTTGTGAAAAAATGTTGAGAGAGAACTTATATGCTTTTGCTTGGAGCTATAAATAAATTAAGGGGATGCATCCTTTGATTTGTAGTCATCACATCTACATCAAGAAGGGATGCAAGCCTGTGTGCCAAACTCAGAGGAGGACGAACCCAACCCTCAAGGACATAGTAAAGGAGGAGTTGCAAAAGTTTATGGATGCAGGGTTCATATACCCCATCTTAGATAGTGAGTGGGTGTCCCCTCTAGTTTTGGTCCCAAAGAAGAATAGGAAGTGGAGGACATGTGTGGATTACCAAGAACTGAACAAAGCCACCAAGAAATACCATTCCCCTTTACCTTTCATTTATCAAGTTTTAGACGATCTTGTAGGGAAGAGTTCTTCTCTTTCCTAGATGGATTTAGTGGCTACAATCAGATCCAGATCAGCCCTGAGGATAAAGACAAAAGTACATTCACATGTCCTTGTGCTACCTTTGTTTATAGGGTCCTTCCTTTCAGTTTATGTAATTCCCCACCCACGTTTCAAAGTGCAGTTCTAAGCATATTTGTTGAGCTCGTACATGACTATTTAGAGATCTACATGGATGATTTCACTCCCTATGGGTGTGACTTCCTTGAGGCTCTTTCTAACCTACAGAAAGTCCTAAAGAAGTGCATTGAAATGAACCTCTTTCTTAGTCCTGAGAAGTGTTAATTCTTAATGAATGCAGGGACTATTCTTGGCCATTCGATATCTCAGGAGGGAATACAAGTGGACCCAAAAAAAAATGGAATAATAAAAAGGGTCCCTACTCCTCAAAAGAAGAGGGATGTTAGGAGTTTCTTGGGATTAAGTGGATACTATAGGAGATTTATTAAGGGCTTCATCAAAGTGGCTTCACCATTGTTTGGGTTGTTGGCCAAGGACTTAGAATTCTGCTGGAGAAATAACTGCCAAGAGGCCCTTGAGATATTGTAATAAAAATTAACCACTGCACCCATACCTACAAGCCCAAATTAGGCTATGCCTTTCCATATCCATGTTGATGCATCCAACAAATTTATGGGGGAATCTTTAGGGAAAATAAATGGTAAGTTACCTTTTTCCATTTACTTCATTAATGAGAATCCATCTAAGGTTGAATTGAACTACACTGTAACTGAGAAATGACTCCTAGCTGTTGTACACTTCAACAAATTCAGACACTACATCACAGGATACCAAACGTTTGTGCACACTGGCCATGAAACTATGAAATACTTGATGAATAAGCCTAATGTGAATGCTAGAATCATTATATGGTTATTATTGCTATAATAGTTTGATTTAACTATCATTGATAAGTCAGGAAAAGAAAATGTAGTTGCATATTTTCTATCTAGACTTGCTTTGTCTGTAGGTGATGAAGGGATGGTCGATGATCATATTCTATATGAGCACTTATTTTTTATCTCAGATGTATCCCCATGGTTTGCTGACATAGCCAGCTACCTAGTGGCTACAAGATTTCCTCCAAACATGTCATATAGGGAGAAGAGAAGAATTGTAAGGTAGAGCACCCCTTTCACTTGGAATGGGGGAAATATCTTCAAGCTGGGACCATACCAGATCCTAAGGAGATGTGTCAGAGAAAAGGAAGTATTTGACATCCTCTCAGCCTATCATGATGGGCCCTGTGGATGTCATTTTGTTGCCAAGAGAACAACTTTCAAAGCTCTATAAGCTGGCTATTATTGACCCACTCTCAACCAAGATGCAAGAAGGTATACCAACAGATGTGATCAGTGCCAAAGGACGAGAAAATGCACACCCAAGGATGAAATGCCCCTACAAACCTAAGTGGCCTTGGAGCCATTTGAAAAGTGGGGCATGGACTTCATTGGGCCAATTGATCCACCATTGAGGAAAAAAAAGTATGTCATTGTGTGCACTGATTGTTTGACAAGGTGGGATAAGACAAAGGATGTCAAGGAAACAACAGAGGAGAAGGTGGACGAGTTCTTAAGGGAAAAAGTATTCTACAAATTTGGGTATCCCAAAGACATAACCACTGATCAGGGAGCTCAATTCACATCACATCTAATCGAGAATATTTTAAGGCAACATCATATCAAACACAAAAAATATATTGCCTATCACCCTCTGGAAAATGGACAAGTAGAGGTTACAAATAGGGAATTAGAGGGAATCCTCACCAAGGTTGTGAGTAGTAGCAGGAGGGATTGGGAAGATAGATTAGTGGAGGCCACCTGGTCCTATAACACAACTTGGAAAACAACTATTGGTTTTACTCCATATGATTTGGTCTATGGAAAGAAAGATCTGCTCTCCATTGAGTTTCAGTATAATACTTTGAGAATGACAACCCAATTGGACTTAGATGTCACCAAAGCACAACATGAGAGGTTGCTCTAGTTAAATGGATTGGATGAGCTCAGAATGTAGGCTCTCCTACACACCAAATCTATACAATTGCAGAGGAAGTTCTGGCATGATAATCATATCAAGGACAAAGATTTTCAGGAAGGGGATTGGGCCTTACTATATGACTCTAGGTTAAAGTATTTCAAAGGAAAATTGATGACAAGATGGTTAGAACCATACTTGATAGAGAAATCTCATGAAAATGGAGTTGTTCAAGTCAAGAGCATTGATGAAGAAGGGATTACCTTGCTTGCAGTGGCTACAGATTGAAGGTATACAGAAAGTCTATGTCTGAGGAAGAATTTATCAGCACCATCAGTAGATAGGTTAATGTGATTGGAAGTGTCATAACTCCAAGGTCATAACATTCCTAGACACTGTTTGAAAGAAACAAAGAGAAAAAAAATAAAAGGCCTGGATTAAAACCTTTATGAGGCATCTAAGGCCAACTCTTGGGTTGAAAACCTTCCTGAGGCAGCCCAAGAGTATATAAAAAGAAAAAAATAAAGATCCCTGGGCGAAAACCTCTCTTTAGGCGCTTAGGGAAATCATACAAGTTGAAAACATCTCCTGAGGCTACTTGTGTGTCTAAAAAATGAAGAAGAGAAAAAAAAATAAGGAAACAAAGAAAAAGCCTAGGACATGGATCCACAACATGTCTGTTAATTGTTTTCGTCATTTTGCATGTTTGGAGACAGTGCCAGATTCCATAACTATAGGGCTAACATACTCAATATTATCTTTACCTCTCCCTCCATCCACTTCATATCTACCATCCAAACTCATGTGCTCACCACTCTCCATCATCCCAATAGCTCAAAAATCAAATTCCATCCCCTCTCTGGATTGCTACAGGAAGATCTTGTAGCACTACAGGAGGGCTCTGAAAAGATATAGGAAGAAAATACAAATGAAAATACCACCAAGAATGATGTTTCCAAAGGTAAATAAGGTTCTCCCACCACGGATCAGTATCTATCCATCATTTAACCATCCCAGTTCACAAGGAAAATTAATATTTAAAAAAAAAAAACCCTCCACTCTGTCTCACCCTAAAAAATTGCTTGAAAAAAACATAGAGCACGTCCTCTCCATTTCCACAAACCTACACTACTCCCTCATAGCTTTGGCATCATCCTCCAATCCCTCTACATCCTTTCTCATCACTCCCATGTAGTTAGAAGACCCTAGAAGAGAAGAAAAAGACCGCTATAGGAAGAAAACATCCTCCTGTAGTAGCCTGGCAACCATTAGAGAAAGCCATAATCCTATTTTTTTTTCCTTTCCCATCAAGTAGAGGGGGTGATACCAACTCATGAGGCACTCTGTAGTAACCATACCACTCCAAGAAGGACTCTCCACCACCAACAACAACACCTTGGACATCAACAAAGGACTTGCACACATAGCAACAACAACAGTCAAATACCATGAGGAGCAGAGAAGATATACACAGGAGAAGGAAAAACACAGCAAGACAACTCCCTTGGTGACAGTACAAAGGTCCAACACTCCAACATGCACATCCCTACATCAGTCAATCACGAGGTAGGCACAGGTATGGAAACCTCTCATCTCCTCCCTATGTGTAAATAATGAAAAATGTATGAATGTTGAGAGGAGGTATTTTTATAAGCTGGAGGTGGCCAGTTAACTTGGCCACCCTCGGTTAGTAAACAAAAAGTGATTATGATCCCTCATGCAATGTGGAGGTGTCACATTATTCAAGATAGGATCAAAGAGAGTGGGTGTTTATTATGAGGAAAGAGGGAATGAATATTGTTGGTAGGGACAACAGTCCAAAAGAGGAAACCTCATACCTCCGCCAAGTCATCACAATACTCCAAGCCCAAGCCAAAAAGGGCATATATTGTACCGGGGCTTGAATTCTCTTGCATTTATGCTCATTTCAAGAATAGTTAAGGTGAGGACGAGCATGGAGAGACATCGAGGAGAGTCGATCCTTGCTCTGCCATCTCTATAGGAGGACACTGCAGGAAGCCTGCAAATGCTACAAGAAGCCTAAAAAAGCTATAGGAAGCCCGATGAACTGCTACAGGAAGCTTAAAAGGGTTAAATAATGCCACCAAGGGTAGAATTGATCTCTAATTTTTCATATTTATCCTAGACCATATGGTAAAATTAAGTGCATCCTCTCCCTCATCTGTCCATAACTTGTACGCCAATGCACCCTAAATTCTATAGGAAATATTAGTCAAATTTTAGATTGCAAGAAATTTTCTAGCTATAGAAATTGTCATCAACTAGAGATTTCAATTTTCTACTTCCATTGAATTACACATTAGAGCTATTATAGGAAGAATCCCTTATTCACTTAATTGAAAAAAAAGAAAAGAGATGGGGGGGGGGATTCAATAGAAGGGATCCCTCAGACACTAAAATAATTCATCTTCACCCTCCTGTATTAGACATTTTTAGAATACATCAGTGGCTAGGATTATTTTAACTATTGAAGGGATATCATGATGACATTGCATATGAATTTTCCATGGTCTGAAGCTCTTAGATAGAAGCCAGTGCCACCACTGTGGTGAGGGGATTAGCTATTTCAATCTGTCTCGAGCTAATTAGAAGGATGACAACCCTTCCCCTGGGGATCCAATGGAAAAGAGAAGACAAAATCACTAGTGAAATTGCTAAAAATAACTTCTTCAATGCCAATGAAAAACCTATTGAAGACAAGAATGGTGTTAGGAGGGAAATCGTACTCTATCACTGGGATGAGGTGGCCCACTATATCCTAAAATATATCTCCTGTGAAGGAAGACTACGTGTAGTCTATGGCTACCATTTTAGATTACTCCATGAACTAAGGTTTCAAGTAGAATTTCCCCTAGCCCAAAGAATCAGTGTACTAAATGAGTCAAAAAATGAGAGAGGGAAAACACCAACACTTAGGCCACCATGGCCTCATTAAAATGATGATGGTGCATGCCTTGAAAAAATTAAGGATCCTTGTCCTTTGGTACAAATTCATTGATATGGATAAAGAGACTTTCATTGACACTCAAACCCTCACACTAAGTGAGGTCCCAACCTTTAGGGTTGGAAGAGAGGGGAAAGAAGAAGAAGAAGAGGTAGAGGCAGAAGAGGAAAGAGAGATAGAGGCAGAGAAGACAGAGGAAGAACTAGAGGCAAAAGTAGAAAAAGAGAAAGAGGGGGAGCAACAGGAAAAAAAATCCCTGAGAAAACTACTGAATCAAGAGAAGAAGGGGTATCCCCATAATAAGCACAGTTGTCTCCAGGACCTAATGAAAAAGAGGTAGCTTCTACCTTAGCTACATTGAGTACCCCAGTCAAACCCAAAAAGAATAGGAAAATTCAAACTCCCCTCTACTTAAGACTAGGAAAAGCACCAAGATTAAGAAAGGAAGGCCTCAAACTCCCATAAAGGACCCTATAACAATTGAAGAGTCCCCAAGTAGGAAAGAGCAGGTGGGGCACATTGAAAGAAAAGTTGAGAAGGTCATCTCTCCAGAGACCACATCAAATACTCCCATAGCTTATGTGAGGAGGCCCATCACTAGATCAACCTCCTTTAAACAACCCAAGACAGTTACAACCCTCCAAAAAAAAGGAAACAAGAAGCTATAAGAAGAACAAAGCATGCTACAGGAAAAATAGAGTTCACTACAGGAAGAGCAAAGGGTGCTACAGGAAAGGAAGAATGAGCAACAACAGGGGCAGAAGGTAACACAATAGCTACAGGAGGGGGTAGATTACCCAAAAACAATTGAGAAGGACTTCCTAGAGCTATAGGATCCTAGTCCATAACCTAGTTTGAGATCCTATTATAAATTCATTAAAGGAGGGAGAGTTATTCCCCAAAAATTTTCAATCCCACTTTTCTTTGAACTTGAAGCAGAAAGAGGAAGAACCCACAGATGGATGAAAATTTCTAAGTCCAAAAAGGTGGAAGATGTGGGCCTCATGGAAGAGAAGGTCCTTGAAATGGGCAAAGAGCTGAGTGAGCTAAGAGATAAAGAGACCACAATGAGGGAATAACTATAGGTAGAGAACAGATGGTTGAGGGAGAAGTTGCAGGAGAAGGAAAACCAATTGGACACAATGGAAAACCTCTCGATGGAGGCATTATAGTGCAGATGATTATCCATGTATTATGCACTCTTTCTTAAAGAGTAGTGGATGCAATTCCAAATCAATACCCTAACACAACATGGATCCATGCCATTTCAAGACTACAAATAATTCATTGAATTATGTGACCAAAGTAGCATAGAAGACAGAGAAAATTTGGATGAGTTATACATGCATAACCTCACCTTGACTGATTGAATGTTTGGGATCCCAATGCAAAGTTGGGGGACATGCAATTGATGGCCCTAACATCTTGGATGATTCATGAGGAGGTCGAAGCTGAGGAGGTAAAGAAAGTAATGGGAAAGGAAGAAAAATAAACACTATATATCAGAGCAGAGAAGATAATCCCAATGGTGGTCATTGGTAATCATAACATCACCTCCAATGATGTTTATCTAGCACTTAGATACCTTGCCACCCAAGAGTAGGCCATCTCACATTTTGAAGGAATGCTCAGGTTGTTAGGGACATAAAGCCAAAAAGCATGCTAGAGAAGATGGAATGCCTTACCTCGTAGTCTCCAGATCATAGAGTATCACTCTCCTGAAAGGTTGAGGAATGCATTGGAAGGAACACCCTTGTACAAAAGAATCATGTAAAGATTAATCATCAACCAAATTGGACCCAAGCTTACTCCACCTTTAATGTTAGGTCTACAGGAAGGAAGGGATGAGGAAGATGAGAGGAAACAGTGGAAAAACATTGAAAATGATGTAGGCTTCTATCCTCAAGAAGGCACACCATCTGAAGAGCCTTGGGATGTCAGAGAGGCCACCAGGGACATGAAAGACATGGACATAGATGACTGAGTTGCTCATAGGATGAGCAATAGCTTCAGTATGGGGTGATGATGAGGCTCACATATAGGTATATCACAAGGGTCATAATTCCATCCTCCAACTTTAGAATTATATATTTCTCACATTTATTAACAATTTTTGTTATATTATGCTTAGTGAGGAGGATAAAATATGTGTTGCTATGTCATGTGGCCTAACATGGTTTAAATGCAGGAATTGGGACAATTTTGAGATAATTTCAATGTAAGAGCTTAGAGTAGACAACAGGGAGAGATTCTAGGAGGTTGTCCACCTCCTTAACTCCTTCAATCAACTAATATCACCACTTTGTTTCTCATCAGCTCAGAGTCATTGGCAACCAAGTAGGACAAGCTCATTGGTAGCCAAGCCAGTAAAGTTCAAAGAAGATCTAGATATACCTTTCTCGATTTTTGAGAGACAAACATATCTATTTTCTAGGGAGATGTTGGTAGCTACCATTTTATATAAATAAACATGCCAAGGAACTCATTAGGATTCGAATTTTGTTAGAAAATAAGAAGTTATTGAGCTCAAGCACTTGTTACTATTATTTTTTACTTGTTATGTGATGTATTTGATAGTTATGAAATGATAATGAGAAGTTTCTTATTGATCCATCACTGAGTTAGTTCATAGGGCTGAGGCACTTGGGTTTGGGCCTAGCCCTAGTAGCTTAGGTCCCTCTTGTGTATTGATATTCCTTTTTAGCTTAGAATTTTTATTAGTTGTTGCATTTTAGTAGAATCTAATTCCTCAAAATCTTGTGACTGCTACCTCTATCTCATCCCTCTCATGGGAGCCTGACTAGAGGACTCTACAATCATAGCCCAAAAACACTTTGTGATGATTTCGTGGAAAAAGGTCTACATTAGTTATCTTGTTTTACATATGATTGTTGTATATTAGAAGTTAATTCATTTCATAGATTAGAGTTTTTAGCATCAGTTAGATAGTTTCCAAATTCAACTCATCTTTTCCAGCATTGGTTATAATATTTTGTAAATGAAAAGAAGAACAGGTGCATGTGATGTTGCAAGACTATTGGACCTATAGGTAAGGGAACTTTTCACCATCTCCATCTAGGACTTATCCACTCCCTTTTGATGAATCACAACCACTATTCTTGATCTTTTCTTTTTGGGTCACCGTGAGCAACCCTTAGTCCAAAACTGGTCATCCTGAAGTGTTGAGCTTGGCTTGGGGTGTTGCTTACCTTCCATCCATATACCACAATATTCATCCATATTTACGCCCCTTAATCTCATCATCCTTACCTTCCAAACCCTCTCAGCAACCTTCCTATAGCATTACATGATTTCCTGTAGCAATACATGAATCCTGTAGCAACTTCCTGTAGCATGCTTGAAGCAGCCAGTTTTTCCCTTATTTTGACCTGTAATGCTAGTATGCCTTAGTTTAGGAGTAGGTTGACCACCCATCTTGGACTCCATGATAGAGGTACCACCTAGGCCATTCCCACCATTCCTTTCCCTCCACTGCAAGAGAAAATAACATTAGTTTCTTCATCACATATTTGGAAAATAGGACATTACTCTATATGAAAGCGTGAATTAGATAGATGATGCATGAAATCTTGAGTTGTGAGTTATTAGAATGATTTTTTGTCTTCAAGCGAATTTGATACCTAGATGGTTGATTGAAATTAATGTCATTTCCTTTTTGCGAGTAGCATAACTCTTGTGTTCTTTCATGAATTGATTCAATAGATTTTACAAGAGGGTAGCATTTACAAGTTAGATTTGAAAAGCATTTACTTTTTCTACATTAGGGTTAGCTTTTGAATTTCACTTTTAGTAGTTAATTTCCCCTAATTCAGTAGAAGAATGGTCTTGGAGCCCTAATGATCAAATGACCTAGTTGAGGGTGTCATGAGTAGAATTCCATCTACTATGTATACAAAACTATCACCTCGAATTGTGTATGAACCCCAGGTTAAAATAGAGTTGAGGAGCCCCTGGGAGTTGCAACACTCTTGGTGCAATACCAAGTCTCACCAATAATTAGATAGGAGTCCATCCAAATGATCAAAATAAAACAACTTTCACAACACCGTGGGGAACCTTTATGTTTGCAAAGATGCCATTCGGTTTGATGAATGTTGGAGATTCCTTTAAGAGGGCTATGGATATAGCCTTTGTGGGAGAGAATGATAAATTTGTAGTGATATATTTGGATGATATTATAGTGTTTTATAAATATGATGACAAGTATTTGAAACAAATATAATAGAAAATATGTATTATCTCTTAATCCAAAAAAGTCTCATTTTGTTCGTAGAGAAGGGAAATTATTGGGGAAGATTGTGATGAAAGAGGGAGTCAAAATTGATCCAAAATGTGTGGAATAAATAAGTAACATACCTCTTCCCAGAAATAAAAAGAAATTCAGATTTTCCTAGGTAGAATAAACTTTCTTAGGAGGTTTATTCCGAACTATGCAGAAATTGTAAAAGATATTACTGATATGTTGAAGAAAGACGAAAAGGTTAGATTGACTTTAGTATCTAGAGAATATTTTACAAGGATTAAGAAGGATTTTGGAGAAGCTCCTGTTTTGGTAAGTCTTGATTATCAAAAACCTTTCCAAGTTTTCTCTTTTGCCTCACCCTCTACAATTGCAGCTGTACTTTTGCAAAAGAACGAAGATAACAAGGAGCAACCTGTTGCATTCTTTAGCCAAGTGTTAAGGGATGCTGAATTAAAATATAATATTTTAGAGAAATAAGCTTATGCTCTTGTTAAAGCCTTGAAAGCATTCAGAACATATATTTTACAGTCTCAAATTACTACATATGTACCAAATTCAACTATCAAGGATGTTCCGACACAAGGCGATAGTGAGGGGAGAAGGGGCAAATGGATAGCTAAGATTCAAGAGTATGAAATGGATATTAAATCAAAAAACTGATAAAAGGGCAAGGGTTGGCCAAAATATTGACAAAAGCAAACTATCAGGCAATGGGGATTAATCTGCTAGCTGAAATTCCTAAATCAAATACTGTTGGTGAGGGAGGTAAGTCAAATGAGAAAGATAACAAGATTTCCTACAAATATCTTTGTTCTGATTGGTACATGAATATTGTCCATTATTTGATATATCTTATTTGTCCCTTGAATTTTGATAGAGAAAAGGATAATTCTTTGAGGTTGAAAGCTCAAAAATATGTTATAGTAAAGGGTCAATTATATTGGAAAGATCATGTTGGTGTTTTTCTACTATGTCTAACAGAGGAGGAAATAATTGATGTTATTAATGAATATCATGGGTGTGCTTGTGGGGATCATTATAGCTGGAGATTTACAACACACAAGATCATGAAGGATGGCTTTTACTAGCCAACTCTGTTTTCAGATGTTTATAGAATGGTCAAATGTTGCGAAAAATGTCATCTTTTTTCCCAAAAGAAGAATCTTGCACCACAACCATTAATCCCAGTATTTGTAGAAGAACCATTCAGGAAGTGGGGGTTGGATTTCATAAGGGAAATCAACCCACCCTCTAGTGGACAACATAAGTGGATTCTGAAAACCATTGATTATTTTACCAAGTGGGTGGAAGTTGTTCCAACCATAAACACAAGAGATTGAGTGGTGATCAAGTTCCTTGAAGAAAACATATTTGCAAGATTTAGTTGCCCCAAAAAGTTGGTGACAAACAATGCTCAGGTATTTAAATATGAAAACTTAATTATTTTTTTTCCAGAAATATAATGTAATTCTTACTCATTCTACCACCTATTATCCTCAAGGAAATGGTTTGGAAGAATCCTCAAATAAAACTCGTGTTTAGAATTTTGAAGAAAACAATTTCTGAAAATAAAAAGAATTGGGATTCCTAGCTTAACTTTTCCTTATGGGAAAACATAGTGACAACCAAAAGATCTACTACAAAAACACCTTTTGAATTGGCGTACAGAATGGTTAGCTCTATTTCCTAATCAATTAGCCAAACCAATAGCTGCACTGATTCAGGATGCCAAAGAAGAAACGAATGTATTTACTAGGAGAATAAACTAGCTAGTAGAATTAAATGAGAGTAGAGAACAAATGGCTAAAAATTTGATCGATTATCAAGAGAACGGAAGTTGTTTTTTATAGGAAGGCCAAGGATAAAATCTTTCAGTATGGAGATCTTTTTATAAGGTGGGATGTCAAAAGAGACGACAAGGGAAAACATGGCAAGTTTTACCCCTTATGGTTCAAACCCTTCAAAGTGGTAGAAGTCTAAGGGAACAACACCTTCATTCTAGAAAATATTAATGGAGAGCTACTGCAACTTCCTGTCAATGGGAAGTTTCTAAAACATTACTTCCAACACTAAACAATATTTATTTTACTCATTGTAAATACTGGTATGTTCACTGTAAGTATCCAGTGTGCCTTTCATTGCAATATCTTAAGCTACAATATGACTCCATGCCCGAAGTGAAGGCACTAATCTATAGTTCTTAGTGTTTTGTTTCAAAAACACTATCCCCAGGTGGAGACAGGTGTTGTAGTCAATTTTCATTTGTTTCAATAAATAAAAAAAATCACATATGAAAAAAACAAAAAGAGATGTATGAAAAGAAAGAAAAAAAGAAATAAAAAGGAAAAATACAAAAAATTACAAAAGAGGTAATGGGGATTTTTTATATATAATATTTTTGAAGAATATTTTAATACAGAGGTGGGCCAGATCTATGATGGCAGAAAAGGAAAAGTTTAAAGGACATGCTACTTTTTTGGTGCATCATCGTTGGTTGCATCGGGGCCTCACGCTCAATAAAATTGAAATCACAAATCAATAGACTTTTATGGAGGGACGTTCCCTCGTAGGTGGTTCATTGGAAAATCATTGTTGGGGTAATCTATGATCGAGATTAACCCTGACATCACCCTTGGTGACACTGCTTACCCCTGCGGATGCCCCTATGAGAAGTAAGTGGTTTCTCCTATGTCTGTGGTGATGTTAGGATATTCCGACACATAGGAAATAGTTAAGTATAACTTGGTCTAGTATAGAGTTAGGTAAAGTGTGTTTCTTTACTATGTACATTTTGTAACTTACAATCCGACGGTTCATTCTCTCCTCGGTATTACCGACACTTGATCTGTGGCTTAACACCCGATTGGTCCATGATCTCTATTTAAAGAGCATGGAGGGTCATTTGTAGGTTAACCGTCCATGAGAGAAGCTTATGTAAATTTTCATTCTTTTATTAATAAATTGCCTGAAGTGGCCGCGTTGGCTCAGGCCGTGGACTGTTTCCCTCTTTGAGGGTTTTAACCATGTCAAAAGTACTGGTGTATTGATATGTGATCTGTTTGTGAGTGGTGTCATTTGGTGTTCTGTCTGAGGAACTTACCCTGTAAATTCCTACAGGTGAGCAAGTGGGTTATAAAGAGAGGCTGCACAAGAATCTCAAGTGATTGAATGAAGATAAAAAATCTATTTTAATTTGAAAATAAATACTATATTTTGTAATTTTAAAGCTAAGGTAAATTTATTTCCTAAGTTGAGTTTTTGAGTCCTCATAAGGACCGAATCAAGTTAGAAGTAATCTTAAATCAGTTTTTGATAGTCTACGATTTTTGTAACTATCCTCAATGTAATGTTTTCTTTAAAAAGACATGAAGGGACCAATTTTTGGGTTCAGAATTTTGGCTTCAGAGATTAATTCCTGTGTAATGTATATGAAATTTCTTAGAGACTTAATAAAATTTATAGATGATTTAAACTATCTATTGAGCATGATATGTGGTCCTTTCTTTGTTGTAAGTCATTATCATTTTTATCTATTTTTCTTCTTTGAAAATGTGTAAAGAAGCTATTGGTTATTTACATTAAACATATTTATTTTTCTTGGAAAATATTACAGTACTTGTGCATTTTTAATTTAAAAAAGCTTAAAATGTGCTCCATATTTTCATATTTTCATTTCTACAGTCTTTCATGCTTTCTTCTAAGATTTATTATAGAGGATTTTGTTACTGCAACATTCTATTTTTAATCTTTCACTATTTCATTTTGTTACCTTACTGCAACCCCAAGATCATTTTCATAGGCAGCATGGCCATCTGAAAAAGTGCCCTTTTTCTCCAAGAGATACACCTACATTACTCCTTTATGCAACATCTCTAAGCAACCATGTACTAGATGTCCAACAACTTTTTCATCTTTTTGTACAAGTTTCCTAGGCATTGACCTCCTCTCATCCAGAGATTATCTCTAGGGTTACAATAGAGAGGATGTTCAAATGAAGGGAGTTGGGAAAATACATGGATTATCATGCACAAGGGAGGAGGCAAGATGGTGTCATGCGTATGGTTGTGGATGGTAAATATTGGAAAGAGATTGAGGAAAAATGACCACATTTAAGAAATGAGCCAAGGAATGTATGGATTTCTCTATCAATGGATGGTGTCAATCCTTTTGAATATATTAGAGCAACATATTCTCTTTGGCTAATTTTAATTATAAAAAACAATATCCCCCCTTGATTGGCAATGGAAAAGGAACACTCTTACCATACCAGGTACTAGAACATATGAATGCAATGCTCTCTTGAATATTATATAAAAAAAAAATTTGATTCAGTTAAACTCGATAAATAACTCTTTTTTTATGTAGGGAAGTATCGGGTAAAGGGTATGGATGTATACATGGAGCCTGTCATTGAAGAGCTTCACGAATTATGGGATAGTGTAAATATGTATGATGTATCAAGACCGATCGATGATATAAACTTCCTCTTTCATGCATTCTTATTTGGACAATTCACGATGGCCTAGGGCTCTCTATTTGATGTGGTAATATATTATAAATTACATTTTTAATTATTTTGTTCATTTTACCATTTACCAAATATGGTTTCCATTCTTATTTCAAGGCTACAAACAAAGGGGAAACATGGTTGTCAATCATGTGGTCCAGAATTGTTGTATAGGCAATCAAAGGATCCTAATAAAACTGTCTATGATGAGTATAGAAAATTCTGACCATAAAATCATCACTATAGAGTGTGTGAGAAAATAAGTTCAATGGAAAGGAAGTGGAAATGAGAAAGCCAAGAAAGATGAACCCTTCTAGGTGGAAAAAAAATGTATGACAAAAAAGAAGGGATAGGATTTCAAGAAAAATGTGGTAGAGTTCTTGTGGAAACATCTAAATGGAACCAACCTTGAAGCACAAAGGTTACAAAATGACCTCCAAGTTTCCAATATCATGTTGAACATGTGCTTGCATGAAGGCAACTCATATGTTCATGCTCCATGGAATTCTACATCAAATGAGAAATAAAACATCATTGATACTATGAAAAACATAGGATGTCCTTTTGACTTTGGTGCAACATTAAAAAACTTATTCACAAGATATGGATTAGAGTTATAAGGGCTAAAAAACATGATTGGAACAATTGGATAAAGGTACATTTTTCATACATTATATTTGTTGGAAACTAAATGAGAAATTCATATATCCTAGTGATAATATCAATTCATGCATATTTTAACATGGTTACTTGTCAATGGTCATGTAGTATGTGTTTCCTGTAGCAATACAAAGAAATTTTTACCGTGATGTCACAATACCTATTTACAAATTATCCAAATATTTGAGGTATTTTCAACCCATCATGAATACTCTTCCATGACTCTTATCATTTGAAGTGAATCATTAGTTATGCCTTTATATGAGTTTATACTTTTAGCTTTTAAGAAATTATAAATCTTTATTGTAATACATGGTAATACTTGTATGTGGGTCTCATCTAAAGAGATACATTAGAATGACTTGAATTATTAGAAGTGTAATGTTTCACTTTTGATGTGTGATATCCAAATGTGCTTACCTCCAAGATTCTTTAATTCTCAAGAGCACTACCTTGTACACCTAATATAGGAGATTGAACAATGTGGTCCTATTCATATTCAAACAATGTGGGTTATGGAGGGATATATGAAGGTTTTAAAACAATTTGTGAGGAAAAAGGCTCGCCTGGAAGGTTCCATAGTTGAGGGGTACATAGTTTTCTAGGAAATGGTCCATTTAAGTGAGTACTTACCTCAATTGCATCTTGGAGATCCACAATTATAGAATTATAACCAACCTCAATCATTTGAAGGAGAAGAATTAGAGGACAAAGGGACTTCAAAGTGGATAAAGGGTATACAAAAATGTTGGAAGTGGTTGTTTTTATCTTAAATTTTATAATACATGGCTTTAAATAATTATTAATTCATTGAACAATTATATTTTTCATTGTAGATGCTAAGGAGTAAGAGGAATTACATTTGTATATTGCATATAATTTTGACTTTATGTTGGAATGGATGGGGAAGTACGTTCAACAAAAGAAATTAGAGGATGAAAATGCATGGGCCTATATATGTAATAGACATGGTCAAAATACTGCTCAAGGACTACCTGCAAGCCATAAAAGAAAGTGGATAGCGAGATGCTCATAGAATTGGCTAAATACCAATATTGAAAATGAGGAAACAGAAGGGAGGGATATAGTGACACAACAACAATTGAATTTTGTTAAAGGATCTATAAATTGTCTTTTAACTTTTGTATCCTTGAATCTAATTAGTTAATATTTATATGAATTTAGGCAACATATTATAGAAGACTGTAGAATTTTGTTCATCATTTTCTCATCATAAAAGTGGATGAAAAGAGACAAAATTATTATTTTAGAGTTGTAGCATCATTTGAGGTGGAATGTTCTTGACATGAAAACGATAGACAACCAATCACACACACACTTCGTTATTACAAAGTGTTGTAGGATATTATAGAGCTTAATTTTATGTCTTTCAAGAAGTTATTTTTCATGTTGAATGGTACAAGCATATCAAAGTGGGAGGAGAAAATACTATCTTTATCTACAATAATGGATTCCATATGATAAATACATCTAGGTTTGAAGCCATTTATGAAACTTATGTGTTTCTAGGTCAATGTGATGTTGGCCTTATTCTGTTGCCATTGATGTCACCTGTTGAAGTCATGTACTCATGAGTCTATATGTCAAGTCTTGAGTCTGTTGTATACTTGTTGAAGGTTGTCATGCTGATGTAACTTGTTGTAATAAGTCTCAAAAGGTCTGTAGGAGAGGTGTCATGAGGTAACAAGGCCTCATCTGAAGCTGAGCTACACTTGTACTAGAGGTCTAGTTGATGATGTATGTGATGTCTTGTTGAAGTTATGTAGTTAGGTTCCTGATATAAAGATGAGTTTGGAAGGATTGTCTACAAGTCATTTCATTCCCCTGAAGCTATGTGTAAAGTTTGAGGGTTGGATCCTTTTTTTAAGCTATGCTCTGCCTCGGTTGCATGGAAGGTGGTTCATTAGAGCGATTGGAACAGTCCATTCACATGGAGGATAGGCCCATGCAAGCGACCAACCTTCCAATCAAGTTTGTTCAGACTTGTGCGTGCAACTAGGAGGTTTTATGAGATTTTATTTGGATTTCTCATGATCCTATGGAATCAAATTGTTTTTGTCCGACCTTATTGATGGAAATTTCCAGAAAAAGATGGGATGAGTTGTGGGACATCCAAAAATTGATCAAGTTTGAAATTATCAAAAATCTAGTGGAAGGAGTGGTTTGATATGGTCAAGATGTCAATCTCAATCATTTATAAAGTGTGTGAAAAGGGTTTTGTGTGAGCTCCATATTTTGGAAACTTAATTGACTTAACCATCTCTAGATTCTACAAATAGGAGAAGGAAATAAGCTCTTTTGTTGGTTAAAAATTAATGTATGTGAGTGAGTGAGTTTGCTTGAGTTGTAAGTGCAAAACCAATGAGTTCTATAATGAATTCAAAATTTTAAAGTCGGAGTGTGCTTCAGAGATTAATCTTCACCAGTGTTTGAGAGTTGTATGAAGTAATTGAAAATCTATTTGTAGGGTGTGTGTGTGTAGAGATAATTTTTCTCTCAACTGGAGTATGGATTGTAGATGCATGAGTTTTTTCATTTGATGCGTGTTTTGATTGTGCAAAATTACTTTCATTTCAAAACTATTTCATTCTAGAGTAGAATTATTTGTGCTTGGAGTGGGGGTTTCAAGATGAGTGCATGATATTTATCTATTGTAGGAGTGGGTGCTCCGAGTTGGTTGTGGCCAACATTTCTCATTCAGTCAAGGGGTGGGTGCTAGATAATGTAATGTAATGAGAAAATTTTGAAGTAGCAGATAATAAGAAGAATGAAAAAACAATTCAATGGTTTTTTTCCTTGGAGGGGGGTTTTTCCACCTTAAATCTAAGTGTCTACATGTGATGGTTATTTGTATTTTTTTCATGTGATTGATTATGCTATATATTTCTAAAGTTTATTTATGAAGAATTTTTATTTGCAGAATTTATTTTTATATTTCTATAATACTGATTCACCTCGTCCCCCTCTTAGTATTGCTTCTGTCTAACAATTGGTATCATAGTCTGATCCTTTGATGTAGCCTGACCGCTGAAAGGAGAATTTGGGAAGGAACAATGGCTAGCCATGATGTGAAAATTCCAAATTTTGATGGTGATAATTACAACCTATGGAAGATGAGAATGGAAGGATAACTCATGAATTTAGGTGTTGATGTCTTCTCTACTGTGGTGTTTGGATATGTTGTACCTGATGTTCTTCCTTCAAGCACTTATGAAAAGAAGAGATATCAAAACAATGGAAAAGCCATAAGTGTCATGATTGCATCACTTAGTGAGAATGAGCTGGTAAAAGTCATGCATTGCAAATTAGCTAAAGAAGTTTGGGGCAAACTTGAGAATAGCTATGAAGGTGATCAAAAAGTGAAGAAAGAAAAGCTCCAAACCTATAGGAGGAGGCTTGAGAGCTTGAAAATTAAGGAAGATGAAACTATTGCAGAATATTTTAGAAGAGTTGAAACATTGAATAATCTAATCAAGAGAATAGATTTAAAATTTGAAGATGAAGCCATTATTCAAAAAATATTAAGGTCTTTACTAGCAAGATTGGACCCCAAGGTTTCTTCTATTGAGGAAATATCAGATTTGAGCACTCTCACTATGGAACAATTTCTTGGAATTCTTACAGCTTATGAGATGCATATTGTAGAAGAGAAATATGAATCTAGTGAAGTTGCATTCAAAGCCTCCAAGAAGGTCAAGGCTATTACAAAAATGCTCAAGAAACTTCCAAAGAAAATCAAGGAAGAGGAAGAATACTCTAGTAGTGAATATGATGAAGAATTTGCTTAGTTTTCCAATAAATTGAAGAAAGATACTGGAAGGTATGAAGGTATGCTTCCTTTCAAGTGTTTCGAATGTAGAGAAGTTGGACATTTTTCTACAAAATGTACACACAAAATAAGTAAAAAGGATATGAAGAGCAAGGATAAAACCCATAAATTTCGAAAAGCTAAAGTTCAAAAGAGATGGAGTTATTACTCCAAAGAAGAGAGTGATATTTTAGATGAAAGCATTGAGAAATATTCATCAGAAGTAGAGGAAGAGCACAATGAATGTGTTCTTATGGATCTTGAGTACAAAGATGAATAAGATCTAGAAGATGGAGAGATTGATTATGAAGGTGAGCTCATTTTTGCACTTGATCAGTTGTACAAAGCTAGAAACAAAAATAAGGAGTTGAAAAGGGAAATACGCAAACTAAAGGGGAATAAACCCTCTTTGGTTGTTGATTCTTTGAAGATCCACTTGGATGAGATTGAGAAATTCAAGGAAATTTTGTTGCAACAAATTGTGGTTCAACAAAATAATCTAGCCGAGTTGGAGAAAGAAAATGAACATTTGAAGTAGAATGTTGGAGGAGCTCCCATTGCATGCACTCATGAAGAAGACATCATATTCTTAAAGAGAGAATTGGAAGAAGCTAAAATGAAGGAGAATGTGCTCACCAATCAGCTAGAAGCTAAAGAGAATTGTCACTAACTTGAGGAACAAATTGTTGCATTAAGGGCCAATTTATCAAAAGTAGAAACTAAAGCATGGCTAAATAATTTTTTTATCAAGGGATATGAAACCTTGCAAAATATTCTCAACATGCAAAGGTCACTAGATGAAAAAACTGGTTTGGATTTCGAGCCTTCTCTACATGTCAACGATCAACCAAGTACCAGTTATGTAGATGCATTGAAAGGAAAAGAAAATCAATCAAATATTGTTGCAACTAGCAAGAATGTGCAAAAGAATGAAGTTGAAAGCAAATCAACAGAAAATCAACAAGTGAAGCAAGCAAGATCCTCAAATTTCACTCCTCCATCATGGCAACAAAAAGTCAGGTATCCTACTCAATTTTATGGTTACTGTTTTGCATGTAATAATTTTTGACACAAAGCCATAAATTGTAGGTTGGAGGTGTTTCCTATAAGAAATTTTGATATATCAAGAGTTTCTCAAGATCCAAGTATTTTGCATGCAAATGGAAATAATTCTTTTTCTCCACTAATGAATGATATCGAGTGTTTTAGATGCAATAAATTTGGTAACAAAGCTGGTGAATATAGATCTAGCCTTTCATATTCTTTCATCCAAGATACTCAAGAGCAATCTAATCAGCAGAAAGTTGAGAAAATATGGAAGAAAAGGGAAGAAAATTGTGAGCTTGCTTTGATAGCTCATAACCAGCATGAACAATGGTTGATTGATATGGTTTCTCCAAGCACATTATTTGTGATAAGAGAAAACTCTTGCATCTAAAAGAATACGAAAAGGGAAATGTCAATTTTGGAAATGATGTAGCAGTTCCCATCAGGGGAAAATGAATAGTTAGATTGGACAAGAAGGCCAAAGCTGAAAATGCACTTTATGTTGTTGGTTTGAAGCACACTCTCCTCAGCATGAGTTAGATGTGCGATAATGGGCATGAGGTGATTTTCAGATCTAAAGAGTTTGAGATCAGAAATGATAAATTAGGAAAGATAGTGGAAAAGGCAATTAAAATTGATAGCAACATGTATATTTTTTATGACACTAGATACAGTTGCTGCATGAGAAAATGGAAGAATATTGGCTATGGCATAAAAGATTGGGAGCAATTTGAATATCTTAGAGAAAGAATGGGTGTTGTGCCTTTTTGTAGGAATTGAGGATTTTTTCATGGAGTTTTATGTTGTTATATGGCTACCACCAAGAGCATTTTCAGCTACAAAATTTGGAGAATGGGTGGTGGTTGGTTATTTGCATGCTTTTCAAGGCATTATGAACTATTTTCTTGCTTCTTCTTTATCCATTTCAATATGGGTTTCTCCTTCATGTATATTGTTTCTTCAAGATGGTGTGCTCTCATATATATTAAAGGGGAGAATGTTCAATATCTGAGGGGGAGTATTTTTTGAACCTCTTCAGGGGGAGTCCTTCATTTTTAGCCATGCATCACATTGTTGGTTTGTAATTTCTCTTACAAGGTAAAACCCCTTGCCATTGATGTCAAAGTTGGAGAGAGAGTGAGTTGTGTATGTACTCAACTTCATATTGTTGTATGTAAATGTAATATTTCTTTTCAAAAGCTATAAGTTGACATCATTGGAAAAGGGGGAGTTTGTTGGCCTATTTGTGTTGCCATTGATGTCAACCGTTGACGTCATGTAATCATGAGTATATATGCCAATTATTGAGTTTGTTGTATTCTTGTTGAAGGCTGTCATGATAATGTAACTTGTTGTAATAAGTCTCAGAAGGTTTGTAGGAGAGGTGTCATGAGGTAACAAGCCCTCATCTGAAGCTGAGATACACTTGTACAAGAGGTATAGTTGATGATGTGTGTGATATCTTGTTTAAGTTATGCAATTGGGTTCTTGATGTAAATATGAGTTTGGATGGATGGTCTACAGGTCATTTCACTCCCCTGAATCTATGTGGAAAGTTTGAGGATTGGGTCCTTGTTTTAATCCATGCTCTGCCCTAGTGGCATGGAAGGCAACTCATCAGAGTGACTGGAATAGTCTAGTCACATGGAGGACAGGCCCATGTGAGAAACCAACCTTCCAGTCGAGTTTTTTCAGGCTTATGCGTGCGATTGGGATCTTTTACGATATTTTCTCTAGATTTATCAGGTTCCTATGGAATTAAATTATTTTTGGCGAAGCTTATTGACGAAATTTTCCAGAAAATGGTCGAGAGGAGTTGTGGGGCCTCCAAAAATTGATCAATTTTGAAATTATCGAAAAGCTAGTGGAAGGAGTGGTTTGATATGGACAAGATGTCAATCTAAATCATTTCTGAAGTGTGTGAAAAAGTTTTTTTGAAAGCTCCATCATCTGGAAAATTAATTGACTTAACCATCTCTAGATTCTACAAATATGAGAAGGAAAGAAGTTCTTTTGTTGGTTCAAAAGTAATGTGTGTGAGTGAGTGAGTGTGCTTGAGTTGCAAGTGCACAACCAATGAGTTCTGTAGTGAGTTCATAATTTCAGAGTTGAAGTGTGCTACATAGATTAATCTACATCAGTGTTTGAGAGTTGTATGCAGTAATTGAAAATCTATTTGGAGGGTTGTTACACAAAATATTGTCACCGTGACTATTTGCAGTTAGTATGGGTCTATCATCATTCATACTATCCTCCTTAGCAAGTCTCAAACCTCAGCTCTTCATGTCAAGCTTTAAAAATGAGAGAAATTCCTTGTAAATCAATAAAGCTCTGGTTCCGCACTTTCTCTTACTATTACCTGTGGTCCCACACCCCTTGGTCATGTTACATGCGGACCTGCTCGCTCTATCTCTAAAGGAGTGGGTACAGACCCCTGTGAAAGTAAAAAAGGCGCAAGTTTATTCTTAAAAACTCACTTGTGGTTAATTCTGGATGCTTCTAGAAGGAACCTTGACGTGGATGGTTCGCTCCTAGGTGGTTCATGCATCCCAAACTAAAGGAGCTAATTCCTTGATGAGAAGGGCTTATCCCTTTGAAGGAGGGTTTTATCCCTTTGAAGGTGGACCTAGTAACTTCCCTCCATTGCACTACGAATTAAGGCATTGGGCTGGTTGCTAGGGAGGTTAGAAGCTGAACATTTTTCAGGGTAAATGTTGTTGGAATTGAGACTTCCTAGTTAAGCTTGAGAGGAGAGATTACATACCTTTTGGCTTCATTGGGAAGAGAGTGAAACTTTTCAAAGTAGACGAGATTCTTGTTGGACCCTGGGAGGAGCTTGTACGGCATCAAGGCACCAAGGTTGTAAAGTTCTTCTTTGATTAAAGTTAATACAATCAGATTCATTTTTCTCAATAAATTGTCTTATATGGTTTGTTTCATGAATTCCTTGATCATCATGATAAATATGCTCTATTATATTGGCTTTTCAAGTGCTATTTAATGTGTGTGCTTGTTTGTGTTTGTAGATTCTTTACAAGGAAGCTCATTTGGATCAACGGAGCGTGGCTTCCACAAACTAGCACCGGACCCGAGGTAGGCCTAAAACGCCTGTTTGCCTTTATTTATAAATTGCATATTTAGATAAAGATAGAATTTGTTTGGTTTGCTTGTCGCTAGATATCATTAGATACTAGGGAGGTCGATCTTTTCCACAAGAATGACTTATTCGGCCGACAAAATGGCGACTCCATTAGGGACTTGAATTTTTTATTTTTTCCTTTGCTTTTACTTTGACTTGAGATACTGTGTCTTTGTTTCTAGTTTTTGGCTTGATGTGTGTGGGATTGGGTAGGTTTAGTAGATCTTGAATTATTTTTTGTTTTTCGTACTTTTGGAAGAGGACCGCATCCTCTGCTTGTAACATAGTGTGGACATCCCCGCACTTTTGTTTTACACACAGATCGGTACCGCACCTGGGTATACTACCTGCAGACCTTGTCAAAAATTTTTAAAAACTTGAAATTTTCTCATTCAGTCAGCTTAGGATTTGTTTATGTGTTTTTAGCCTTTGCCCAGATCTGCAACGTGATTTGTCAGAAACTTTTCGTAGGTTAATTCCATTGGCATTAGGGTTTTAGGTGAAATTCCTAGAATTTTTGTGTGCCAAGCTTGATTTTCATTTGGTCTTGTAGTAACTCAGAGCTTAGAATCCTTAGAAACCTCAGATCACCTTGGTTTTTACTGGCCTTCTTATGAGTCTGACTGTTTTGTAAAATCTACCTTTGTTGAGGAATCCATCTTGTTTTTCTCTTTGCGAAACTTCGAAAGAACTTGTGTTGAAAGTTTTGGATTTCATTTTTAGAAAAGAAAACAAAAGTTGTTTTTTGATTAATTTGTGATTTTGGACAAATTAGTCCTTAGTTTTCTCATAACTAAGTAAAACATCCTTGAAAAGAAATCTTGTAAGCTTTTACTTCAATTAGTTTTTTAGAATTTATAGATCTCAAGATTAGATTTTTCAATAGTTTTGAGTGTTTTATAAAAATAAAAAAATCTCTTTTGAAAAAGTTTGTTTTAGTAGTATTTGAGTGTTTGAAAAGAAAGGGAAATTTTCGTGAGCATAACTAGTTGTCTCGTTTTTGAGTTCATTAGAAAAGACAAAAAGTTCTTCTTTTTATTTATTTTTTAAGGAAATATTTGTTTTTACAAGCATTTGCATTCTCAACTCTTTCTCTAGCTAGAAATTCATTGAAGAAAAAGGATTGCTTTTCATCTTAAGTGCATTTTTAGTGATTTGGAGTCGAGTCTTCACACCATAAAGTTTCATCTCCGCACCTTTTGACTTAAGAAAAAACCAATAAAAATAACGCTTAAAGTAAAATCTATCTAGTAATCTTTTTATTTCTAGGGCACTTTATCACCAACATAGCTTAGGCTAGTATCTTGGAGTAGGGAGTATTTAACTCTCCAAGATAGTAAAACAAACAAGTAGTTGTATCTTACGGTAGGAGATAAATTCCAATTGTTACATCTATGCTCTGGGAAGCTCCTCTTATAGGAGTCAAGCATGAGATCGTGTCCGAACCAGTGGGGTAATCAATCCTTCCTCATTGGGAATGATACTAGATATACACGTATTAAAAATGGTAAACCTCAGATTAACCATTGTTAAGGAGCCTGGGGTCACTTGTTGGTAAACCTTGGATTATGTCAAGGAGCCTTCAAGGGGATTGAGCTTGCTACTTTGCCCTTGCGTGTGTATCAGATCACAGACTGTTCCCCCAGGTATATTTGTTTCTGTTGGTAACCATAGTGACCATATTCTATAGGATTCTTTCCTAAGGTGATGGTGGAGGGAAGATCCCACTGTACCTGGAGCAGACGTTGGCTAGATTCACTTGGATTTTCTGGGGGGTTCTCTTCACTCAAGACGGTTTAGTGGAGAAACTTGTGCCAGTCTATTAATTAAGCAAGTTGTCGGGGTAACCATTCCAACTGCCATTTCTGTATTGAATTCTGCGATGTTGGATTTCATCACCAACTAGTGTTTTCAGTACGGAAAGTTATTGTTTGTGTGTGGTTTGACCTCCTAGATTCTTTAGGCATGTGATTCAAAATTGTTTGGTTCTTTAGATACTTTAGGTGGTTTTCATTGAGATTTTTCTTTTTTTGCGTGTGAAGTATTTAAAATATTTAATCGTGGCTGAATTACCAAGGAAGTCCCGTAGACTTCGGGGCCAGCCTCCCGAGTTTTCACCAAGTCAGCTTGAAGGGTTACGAACCCTTGTAACTCCTAGTGACAGTAGAGTTGGGTCACCTGAAGAAGGAGAGTCTTCTTTGGTTGTACATCCTGATTACCAATTTCAAGCAACAGAGTATATTTTAGAACCTGTTTCTTTTTCCGAAGTTACTAGTAGTTTTTCTTCTACTAGTGATTTAGCCGAGGAACCTGAAATATCTGCACCTGAAACTGAACCTACTGCTACTCCAACATCAGGATTTGCCTCTCCAACTTCCAGTGGTCCTGGTTCACCCATGGTAGAAAGAGTGATTACCCAAAATCTTCCTTTTGGACTTATTGCTATTGAAGAACTTGTTACTCCGGAAGAAGGTATACCTATCCCTGAAAATGAACCAGCTATAGAACTTAGGGAGCGTGAATCGATCTTTTACAGCTCACCTAGGAGGGATGCTTGGTATCTTTCATTGACCAATTTTTGGAAAACCCGGGACTAAGTTTTTCACCACCTCGCATTCCTTTTCATCCAACACCTAGGGGTTATTATCCTCCATTAAATATGTCGAGATAGTCATCCATGTTTTCTCAAGCTCCAGAAACCTTTTTCTATGGCGGTCCTTCTATTCCCTATGGGTATCAGTCACTTACTGGTACTTTTTCAGGAGCCTCTCCTCAACCTATTGAACACGGGTTATTAACTGGTAATAATGGAACTAAGCCGTTGAGTGTAGAAGATATTCTTATGATGTTAGGTACCATTCCAAATCCGCAACCTCAAGGTGGCCAGTTACCGCCTGGGGGGTAGACTCAAGGTCCTCAATTATCGCCTGGGGGCCAACCTCAAGGTACCCAATTATCGCCTGGGGGGCAACCTCAAGGACAGTACGTACCTACGGGACAGTACATTCCTCAACCCCTAGACTCAGTATGTACCTCAAGGTCAACCCCAGTATCAAGATGTACCTCAAGGTCAACCCCAGTATCAGTACGTGCCTCAAGGTTATTAACCTCAAGGTCAGTACCCAACCCAAGGTTTCCAACCACCTTCCAGGTAGTCATTTTTCCAAGGAACTGGAAATGTACCTTTGAATTATCAACCCTACCCTCAACCCGGTTATGGTCCTCAATATGCTCAACCTGTTATGGGTCCATACTCCGGAATGAACTTAGTGTGGGATCCATCTCAATCACAATAGATCTTGCAACCGAATGTGTAGTTGTCATCTTAATCTGGACAACCCTTGGTTTCTGGTTCAACCTAGCAACCTGTCCAGTCTACTATTCAAACTTCTGCACCTTTTGTAGTTTCTCATCCTAGGCCTAGCTCCCCTCGAACTCTGCCTCAAACGTCTACTGCAACTGCTGCAACATCTGTTCCATCTACCCCACCTACTTCCGGAGTATCGACGACTCTGGTTTCTATTGTTCCTGTATCAACTCCTCAAGCATCTTTACCTTAGTCTGGACCCACAATTCAAACTTCGGTTCAAATGCCTGTAGGACAACCTGGTCCAAGTACGGTTGTCACAAGTCAACCTCAATTTACTTATCAACCGTACTAGGGACTACCAATTCGGTCCTGCTGTGCAACAACCAATCTATCAGTATCAACCGTACCCTGGATATACATATCAACAACCTCAACAACCCTAGTACGGTCCGGTTAATCCTTGTTTTTCGGGAGGATATAATATCCCAAATGTAATTCCAGTTCCTAGTTATCGTGGATATCCTCCTCCTGGGGCTGGTCTCATGACCCAGGGTTTCAGGGACCCTAATCGTCAGTTACCATTCATTGCAACTTTGGACTTGCTTGATTTGTTGCGCCTTACGAACGATCCAATTAACTATCTTCCGTTTTGGCCGCCAATGCCGAATAAGTTGCCTAGTGATATTCCTAAGTTTGAAGGCAAATCAAGAGAGGACCCGTCAAACCATGTGATGACTTATCACCTCTGGTGTGCGTCTAACTCCATTTCAGATGATTCAATCCGTTTAAGGCTTTTTCAACGCACTCTAATTGGTATTGTGTCCAAGTGATACATTGAGTTACCGCAAGCCACTTTTTATAACTTTAGTCAGTTAGCTACTTCGTTTTTAACTCATTTTCAGTTGCCAATCAGATATGACAATGGCACGAAATTATTAACTTCATTAAAGCAGTCAACATCCACTTACATTTCAGATCACATTCATGAATGGAGACGTCGACGGAATTTAGTGAAAGTTTTTATTCCGGATCAGATCTTAGCAGAATGGTTTATAAAATCTTTATTACCGAAAATCACTGAGGATGTAGCTAAGGCAGGAGTCGTTACTGAAGAGCAAGTAATTGCTCAAGCTCAGTACCTTGACCTAGTTTATACGTAGTCAGGTACGTTACACGAGAAAATCCCCAACCTTCCTAAACAAAATCAAATAACTGCAGCTCCTTTAGGGTCTCATGCCGTTGATGGTATGATTGGTATGGTTAATACCAAAAGTAAGAAGAAATCTTCCAAGACTTCTTCTCCTATCATAACTTTACCAGATTCCCCGACCGGAGATTCTTCCGTGGAAATTTCCGCCGATATTCATGTTGTAGAGTCATCTACAACCAAATCAAAATCCGGTGGTAAAAAGAAATGGAAGAAGAAAAATAAAACAGATAAAAATTCGAAATAGAAAACAGCAAAAACGGAATCTACTGATGAGAAACGCAAACCTCATTATCCTTGTCTCATTTGTGACAAAGAAAATTTTACAAGGGACTGCCCTCATCGCACTGAGGTTGCGAAAATCGTCAAAGGGTCCCAAATGCCTGCTGTTTTGAAGGATACTTTTCCTAGTCAAGACAGTAAGATGATAGGTTCTTCCTCAAATGCCTCAGAAGAACCCATAATGATGATGTCCCATGTTAGGATTGCGACACGATCGCAAGATTATGGAAGTAAAAGTCCTGTTGGTGGTAAGGAAGCAGAATCTTCTAATTTGAACCCATCAACTTCAACTCCTAGTTCCGATCCACTACAAATCGAGAAACCTAACCCAGACTTAGTAATCAAACCACCCGCTAAGGGTATACTTTGAAAGTCAGCTTTCAATCTACATGCGAGAACGGCTCAGAACTATAACATTGTTGAAGATTTGGCTATTTCACCTTCAGTAATGTCGGCTCTGGAGGTGCTGCAATCATGTCCAGCACAGCGTAAATTGCTATTGTCGGCTATAGGAGCTTTTTACATTCAGGACTCGAACCTTATAATTTTTGATCTAGAAAATAGTACACCTTGCTTACCTCATCAAATGGCTTTCCAGATTCCAGTGTTAGTAAAAAACAAACCTTGCTATAGGACTATGATTGATGAGGGAGCCTCAACGTGTATTATGTCGATCCAGTGTTGGAGATCGCTTGGTTCTCCTACACTTAATCAATCCTCGACGATTCTAAAGGCCTTTGATGGCCATGGGTTCCATCCTTTTGGCATTCTACAAGATTTACCTATAGGGGTTGAAGGAAAAACTGTTAATCTAGATGTGGAGGTGGTTGATGCCCCTCTAGATTACAACCTTCTCTTGGGTCGTAGTTGGTCTTACGCTATGACAACTATTTTTTCGTTGGTATTTCGGCTTATAAAGTTCCCTCATAATGGAAAGATTGTAACTATAGACCAGCTAACTTACTTTTCATCTGACCCAGCCTCTTCTAAAAGTATCCAGCATGTCAGCAAAACAACTATCCCTTATAAGAATGTTGGAGTAGGACTAGTTAAAGATTCTGGTTTACTAGGAACTTTTCCCTTTCCTCCTCTCAACGTATCGCCTTCTACTGCAACCATTCATATGATTTCATCAGACACTATTGTTTATGATGATCCTTGGATCGTACCTTCCGAATCTGAGATAGATTCATTTGGTGATGCTATAACTTTGAGTCCATATGAAATTGCGTATCAGGTCGTACAGTCATTTTCTGACTCTTCTTCAACCGAAATTGACTTAATGAATGTGGTCCATGAAGAATAACTTTCAACATCAAACTCAGATTCAACAACGTTTTCTGAACTTGTTCACACTGATGAGCAAATTCGTGAAATCCTGTGTGTTGATGATTTACTATGGGAAGATCTTCATCATAGATCTTCGTTTTTACCTGAGCTTGATCGCTTTGAAAATGATTTTTCATCTATTTTTTACAACTGATTATGTCAAGTAACCTCAGAATCCAATGAAAAATATTGATTCTAAGTTAAATTTGGGAAACATTTCTTGAACTATTCCTATTGAAATTTCGGTTAAGCCCGGAATTGTTGAAAACATTCATATAAGTGCCTCTTGTACGGAAGATGAAATTCAAACATATAAGGCCCTATTTCAAGAATTCCACGACGTGTTTGCCTGGTCATATGAGGAAATGCCAGGAATTGACCCAGCAATTGTTGTTCATGAAATCAAAAATTACCCGAATGCTAAACCTGTCCAGCAACGTTTATGTCAGATCCACCCGTGAAAAGCTGCTGCTATTAAGGTAGAAGTTGAAAAATTACTTAAAGCAAGTTTCATTTATCCAATTCCGTTAACGGATTGGGTATCGAATATTGTTCTTGTTAACAAAAAGCAAGGAACAATAAGAATATGTATCGATTATAGGGATATTAATCGAGCCTGTCCAGAAGACAATTACCCAACTCCCTATATCGATCAAATCATTGATGATTGTGCCGACAGTGAAATATTCTCCTTCATGGATGGTTTTTCCAGATACAATCAAATAAATATTCTACCTATTGATCAACCAAAAACGACTTTCATTTGTCCATGGGGGACATTTTCTTATTGCAAATTACCTTTTGGGCTCAAGAACGTCGGGGAAACTTTTCGAAGAGCCATGTCTTAAGCATTTCATGACATCAAGCACATTGTGCAACCCTATCTCGATGATTTACTTGCTCATTTATTACATCGAGCTGATCATCTCATCCATTTACGAGCAATATTTATGAGGTGTAGGAATTATCGAATTAGGTTGAATCCACATAAGTGTGTTTTCTGTATAGAAACGGGTCGATTATTGGGGTTTGTTGTTTCGAAAGCCGGCATTCGTGGTAATCCCTCGAAGGTTGAAGCTATTGTCAAATTGCATCCTCCTTCGAGTCTTCGCCAACTCCAAATTTTGCAAGGGAAAGCAAACTTTTTACGTCAATTCATTCCTAACTACGCCGAGATCACAAAAGGTTTTACCCGATTGTTGAAACAGAATACTCCATTCTTTTGGGATGAGATAGCTGACAAATCTTTTGGTGCACTAAAACACGCGTTGACCCATGCACCGTTATTGCATCCCCCCAAATACAACCAGGACTACTTCTTATATCTTGTCGCCTCGCATTCCACCATTGGAATGGTGTTAGTTTAGGAAGATGAATTTGGTCGTGAACATGTGATATACTGCCTTAGTCGAACTTTAAATCCAACTGATCTAAAATATTCACAGTGGAGAAATTGGCATTGGCAGCTGTTCAAGCTGTCCAATATTTTTGTTTACATTTTACTACGCAAAACTACAATAATTTCCGATTGCAACCCTATGATCTAAATTTTGACCAAACAATTGCTAGGGGGAAAGTATTCCAAATGGATTGTGATCCTGTAGGAGTTTCACTTGGAATTTGAAAAGTCTAAGTCAAAGAAATCTTTAGTTTTTGCGGAGTTGATGTGTGACTTCCCGCATGCTGACACTGAAACTATGGCAGAGGAGCCCATTGCGGATGAATCCTTGTTTCTAATCAGCACTTTAGATCCATGGTATGGAGATATCATCATTTATCTCCAAACCCAATCCTTTCGGCCAGAAATTTCAAGATCAGAGCATCGAAAAATACGATTCCAATCCCAACAATTCAAAATTATTGGAGATACACTTTATCGTCGTGGAGCAGACTCTGTTTTCTGACTTTGTTTAACTCATGAGGAAGCTGAAAGGGTTCTAAATGACTGTCACTCTGGAGCGTGCGGCGGTCATATGTCTGGGTTTGCCACAGCCCAAAATATATTGCGCGCTGGCTATTTCTGGTCATCTTTGTTTAAAGACTGTATTAACGCAGTCCGAAAATGCCACAACTGCCAAATATGATTGAAAGATGCACGCTCCACCTTCTCCTCTCCACCCTATAATTGCCATCGGTCCTTTTGCAAAATGGGGTATCAATTTTATTACATGTAACCCTCACTCGGCCGGGGGGCATGCATATATCACCCTTGCGGTAGATTATTTTACCAAGTGGGTCGAGGCAATGCCTACATTTGAGGTAGACGACAAAACTGCTGCTATTTTCATGTTCAATCATATAATTGCTAGGTTTGGTGTTCCACAAGCGATTATCACTGATCATGGGCATCATTTTCGAAATATTATGATGACTGAACTTACATACCAACTTGCCTTGCGTCACGATAGTTAAACTCCATATTATCCAAATGCTAATGGTCTAGTTGAAGCCATCAACAAAGTTCTAGTCATCATGATCCGACGAATCATTGGGATTCATAGGTCGAATTGGCATAAGCTGTTATTTTTAGCGCTTTGGGCGTATCGAACCTCAGTAAAAACATCAACCGGTTTCACTCCTTTCCAACTAGTTTATGGTTTGGAAGCTGTGTTACCCATTAAATGCGAAATCCTATCATTGCAAATGGCCATAGAATTACTTCCAGCCACTTCCAAAAAGGAAAATAGTTTGTTGTACTTGGCTCAGCTAGATGAGAATCTACGTGATGCTGCATTAGCAATCGAAACTCATGCCAAACGTATTAAAGCTCAGTATGATCGAAATGTTACACCTCGTAATTTTTCGGAAGGAGACCTAGTCTTACTGTACGATCAAGCAAATTATAAATTAGGTGCTGGAAAATTCGTACCCATGTGGCATGGTCCTTATGTTTTTAAGCGAAATCTAGCAAAACGGGCCTATGAATTGGTAGACTTTGACGGGGTCTCTTTAGGTAAACCCAGAAATGGTCTTTACCTGAAGAGATATTATCCTTAAATCTGGGTGTGGAGATTTTTAGTTGGGTTAGTTTTCTTTCTAGCTGGTGTGTTTTAGATTAAAAAGTGTGCTTAGATTAGAGAGTGTTTTTTGTCATTATTCCTGCTTATCTTGATTTTACTCTTGATATTGCAGATGTCGATGTCTCTCCAAACATACATTGGTTTTGCTGATGGTGCTTGTCGTAATACACAGAACATTTCTTCTGCAGCTTGGGTTATCTATTCGCCCTCTGATGAGTTGGTATCTATGCATGGGGTAAGCCTCGGTCAAACAACAAACAACATTGCAGAGTATAGTGCAGTGATTGAGTTATTATCTGAATCCATCTCATTTGGGATTCGGAGTTTGATTGTGAGGTTGGATTTTGAACTCGTTGTATTACAGCTTCATAGAGTGTATTCCATTAGAAATCCAATGTTATTGAGATTATTTTTGAGAGTTCGTCTCTTGGAACGTGAATTTGACTATATTGAATATCAACATATTCCAAGAGATTTAAATACATTAGCAGATGCAACTGCTTCTCGAATGTTAAGTAGACATTTGCAATAATCATACAAGTAAATTTAAAAACATTCCATAACATGTTTTACAAGATAAGTTGGTAATAGTGATATAGTATAGCATAGAAGTGTGTCAAATATACATCGTCTTCGATCATAGGTTGAAAAACGCCTTATGATCGGCAAAAATGATAGTACAAAAAGCAAAAATGTCATATGAGTCTATAGCAGACGATCATCCTATCACTGGTGATGATCACGATAAGAAACCACTGTATGGGCCACCCTACAAAGGAACCTCCTGAAAGGTCCTGGGACCCCAATCACATAACGCTGTAGCCTAAGAGTAATGTCATCTATGCTAGTCTCTGGAATGTCTGTCGTCAAGTGCTCTAGATGACTTTCCAATTCAGCCAAGGTCTCTTTAGATTCGTCCTGTGGGGCTAGTGCTACTGCAGCTGGCTGTTTCCTCTCATAGGGCCAAAGAGTGGCTGGTCACCGTAGACCTACATCTGCATTTGGAACTTTTACTATCAATTTTGGGACGATATAAAAACAAAAAAAAATAAAAATTAGAAAATGTGAAAATGATTTTACCTGAGTCATCCCATTGCTCTCCTGGTGGAAAAGCCATGTCTGGGTCACCACGATAATCTATCCCAAAATAAGGAAAATCTTGAATAGCAAATACTTGGTTCTCCAACCAATAAAAGTACTCAGGAGCAAATCGAACGACTTCTGTTCCCTCCTTAGGATGACGGGCCAGAACTGCAACCCAACGCATCAGTTTGGGCTCTCAGGGAAGTCCAGCTCCAACTGTAAGATGCTATGGGACCGACATTGGGACCCTCTCCAAACCAAAGCTCACAACTAAATCACCATATCGAAAGTTCTTCAGTTGTCCATTCTTTGCTCTAGGCAGTTGGCCTTTTACATTAGCCAACATAGCCTCACACCAGTTGAAGATGGTGCCTCGAAAGCAGTCTACTTCCATCCACATTTGGGATCCAGTGGCCACATGTAGTGCTACACTTCTGGAGAGTCTAGTAACAATAAATGAAATCACTTTGAGTTCAGGACAGGAGATGGTTTTGATATCAATCCCTTTGTCTCTAGTCTGGTCATTGCAAAACTCTAGCCGGAGGCTATCGACAGACTGGCCACCTGGCCTAGTCCCGAATAGAGTAAAATTTTCACCTCTCTTAGGCAAACCAATCAAAAAGTAAATTTCTTCCAGCTCCATTTCGAGCTGGTGGCCACCAATAAAGAAACACTAGTCCTGTATATTCCTCCTGTCTACCAGCCATTGCAAAAAGTCCACCTGGGCCCTCATGCCGTGTATGGCCCAGAATTTGTATAAACCACATGCCTTCAATGCATCAATCGAAGGTTGATGATTAATCGCGGTGAGATCCACATCCTCGTGCTCCCATTCCCACCAGTCAAGCATGATGTATACCCTACATTCATTAAAAGGCGGATTAGAATATTTAAAATCAAAATTTTTGGGTGGAATTTGAAAAATTTAAGTTTGAAAACCTATGCTGCGGGGACTGTACCCTCTCTGTTAGAGACAGTGCATAGGTCCGCACTTTGCCTTCATGGTGGGTGCGGGCCCCTGACTTTTTTCCTTTCACGAAAAAGTCGGGGTCTGCAGGTTTCCTATGCTATTCCTGCGGACCCCCGCGTGTGGGTTTTTAACCTAAATTAAAAAAAAAAAAAAACAAAATAAAAGCCTAAAAACAAATTTCAAATAGATGAAATGAAAGAGTAAGATGATGTGGATTACCTGGAGGAGACGGCATTCGATTCCAATGGACGGATTTTCCGCAATCTTCACGGGAAGTTTCTGACCAAAAGCTCTCTTTTCTCACTCTGAAGTGAAACGGTAAAAATGAATTTACAAAAGCCCTTTCTATAAGCTTTTTTGAATAAATGAATTTTTAATTTGTTTATTTTTCACTTTAAAGAGGTAACTTTTGAAGCATTTTTATCTATTTTAAACATGTATGAGTAATTTTTGCGTTTTTGTGCAGGATAACGGATTTTTCAGGCAAAATTGATCATTTTTGACAAAAAACATTAGAGTCACATTTAAGCTCTTTTCTGACTCCTAAAATATGAAAAGATTGCTGAGTTTTTCTTTTTAAGCTCGTTAAAATGAAACTAAAAAGACGGTCCACTTACAGCCCTTTTCCGACCGTAAAAACATGGAAAGATTGCCAGATTTTTTTCGTTTCAAATTCGATATTGATTATAAAACGACGTGTAAAGGACTCGTTAAAATTTAACAGTAAAGGACCTGTTCAACTACAAAAAGGAACGGACCACTCCTTCTTAGGGTTCAAATTTAAACTAAGTTGGACTCATCCGAAGGATGAGCTTATAATCAAGCAAATGTTATCCTCCTCAAGCTTGTTAAAAATAAATAGGTACTTGCCAAAAATGGTGGGGGAAAAGAGAGAAAAATGAGCCAGTTTTTCATACTTTGTGTCTCAGAAAACATTTAACCACTCTTGAACACGACACTTTTTATTCACCTGGGTTGGGAAATCCTTTTCCTAACAGTTGATCAAACCATATTGAAAGTCTTCAGTCGGTTTCTGGGTATTAACTTTGGGTCAATTGTTACCAAACCATCTGCTGTGTCGTTATGTGTTCAAGAGGTTAGTGCGAATAAACCATTCATCTGCAAAATATCTATCATCCATCTTGACCATCCCTGAGTCAGTCCTTGCAAATATATTTCTTCAAACTTGATCTATGATTTCGTGTTGTGGGCTTGCCTATGACGGATAGCTTTCTATCGACTTCAACTCATTATCTAGAAAGATGATCTAGAAATCATCAGTACCTTGGGATCTACATGCCTCAATGGCAGGTTTCTCACCTTCAATGATAGGTTGCATCATTGACCTTTGATCAAAGGATTCCGTGACATGTTCAACATCAACACATCTATTCACATCTCATGGATTATACTGAGTACTTTGAGAGCCATTGACATTACTGGTGGTTTCTCTCACACTTGTTAACAGTTTACATCATTCACTGGTAATCAAGTGGTTTCTACCATGTTCGACTTTGACACATTCATTCACATGGATATAATCGTACTATTTCGGGAAGTAGAAATCAAGACCCTGGATTTAGTTTCCACCATCCAGGCTGCGAGGAATTTTGTATTCATTATACAGTAGACTATTCATAAACAGATGGTTACGTCCATACTGTGTCTACATGTGTCTATACTTGTGATGTATTACAAGATCATTCCTATATCAGAGCAGTAGTTAGTTTTCTAGTCAGTTTTGATCTGAGTATGGGAATGCCTACCTCAGCGATGATATGATCTCATATATATATTTTGTATTGAATGTTTTTACAGCTTCCAACCGGGCTCTCCACAAGATGATCCTCGAAATGATAAAGTACTTCACTCTTCTTAGATAATAAATGAAATCCTCATCTACTACAGACTTCACACTTTAGGGGGCAATCTGTTACACAAAATATTGTCACCGTGACTATTTGCAGTTAGTATGGGTCTATCATCATTCATACTATCCTCCTTAGCAAGTCTCAAACCTCAACTCTTCATGTCAAGCTTTAAAAATGAGAGAAAGTCCTTGTAAATCAATAAAGCTTTGGTTCTGCACTTTCTCTTATTGTTACCTGCAGTCCCACACCCCTTGGTCATGTTACCTATGGACTTGCTTGCTTTGTCTCTAAAGGAGTGGGTGCGGACCCTTGTGAAAGTAAAAAAGGCGCAAGTTTATTCTTAAAAACTCACTTGTGGTTAATTCTGGATGCTTGTAGAAGGAATCTTGACATGGATGGTTCGCTCCTAGGTGGTTCATGCATCCCAAACTAAAGGAGATAATCCGTTGATGAGAGGGGCTTATCCCTTAGGAGGGTTTTATCCCTTTGAAGGTGGACCTAGTAACTTCCCTCCATTGCACTACAAGTTAAGGCATTGGGCTGGTTGCTAGGGAGGTTATAAGCTGAACATTTTTTAGGGTAAATGTTGTTGGAATTGAGACTTCCTAGTAAAGCTTGAGAGGAGAGATTACATACCTTTTGGCTTCATTGGGAAGAGAGTGAAACTTGTCAAAGTAGAGGAGATTCTTGATGGGCCTTGGGAGGAGCTTGTACAACATCAAGGCACCAAGGTTGTAAAGTTCTTCTTTGATTAAAGTTAATTCAATCAGATTCATTTTTCTCAATAAATTGTCTTATATGGTTTGTTTCATGAATTCCTTGATCATCATGATAAATATGCTTTATTATATTGGCTTTTCAGGTGCTATTTAATGTGTGTGCTTGTTTGTATTTGCATATTCTTTACAAGGAACCTCATTTGGATCAACGGAACGTGGCTTCCACAAGCTAGCACTGGACCCGAGGTATGCCTAAAATACCTGTTTGCCTTTATTTATAAATTTCATATTTAGATAAAGATAGAATTTGTTTGGTTTCCTTGTTGCTAGATATCATTAGATACTAGGGAGGTCGGTCTTGTCCCCAAGAATGACTTATCTGGCCGACAAGGGTGTGTGTGTGGAGAGAATTGTTCTCTCAATTGGAGTGTGGATTGTAGATGCATGAGTGTGTTAATTTGATGAATGTTTTGATTGTGCAACATTACTTTCATTTCAGAATCATTTTATTCTAGAGAAGAATTTTTTATGCTTGGAGTGGGAGCTTCAAGCTGAGTGCATGTTATTTGTCTATTGTAGGAGTGGGTGCTCCAAGTTGGTTGTGGCCAACATTTCTCATTCAGTCAAGGGGTGGGTACTCCATTGCTAGTGGGTGCTAGCTGATGTAATGTAATGAGAAAATTTTGAAGCAATAGATAATAAGAAGAAGAAATAAATAGTTTGGTAGTTTTTCCTTGGAGGGGGGTTTTTCCACCTAAAATATAAGTGTCTATATGTGATGGTTATTTGTGTTTTCCATGTGCTTGATTATGTTATATATTTATGAAGTTTATTTTTGAAGAAGTTTTATTTATAGAAATTATTTTTATATTTCTGTAATACTGATTCACACCCCCCCCCCCCCCCCCCCCTCTCTTTGTATTACTTCTGTTTAACATGTGAGCAAATATTTCTCATTCCAAATTAAAAAAAAACTTGATTGGTCATTTGCAATTGATTATGATCCAAGAGGACAAAGAGTAACATTTGTTCAAGACGTAGAGGACCATGATTTACTTGATGATGCATAAGTCTTTCCTAAAGGCATAGATGGACAAGATGGAGATGCTAAATATGCATATGACTAAGATGAATATCATGATGAGTTTACTGAAGTGTCTGAAGGACCCAAGAAAGCCCCAGGGGATTCACTCAATGAACCTCTAACACATCACGTGTGTTCATGGCATACTAAACAATACCCTTAATTTGACTACATATTGGAAAATACCTCTAAAACTCACATTATTTAAACCCCTATCAATACAAATCCAATACACATTCCCAATTAAAAAAACCCCTACTTTCACTAGATATTGTAGGAATCCATTTTTTTAATTAACATTTTTTATAGCCCTTTATATTTTTTCATTAACTTCGATCTCCATTTTTTATACCCGCCAATATAAAAACTCATTACCCCCAATATATGCTCAATATATTATGTCCTTTTTCCTCAATATATATCCTCCAATATGAATACACATGGTATGGTATTGCTCCCCTAGTGAAGCCCTCGTGGAGCAACCACATGGGCATCAAGTCCATGAAGATGACGAATTTATTGATTTTCATTTTCCTATAGTTGAAGGTGATGAAGACTATGAAAATGATGGTATTAATTTATTTGTGTGAAAGGGCCATTAATTATGCGGTATTTCTACCATCAGATGAGGAAATTTTATGTGAGGATGACATTGTTTGATCACCATGTTCACTTTAAGATAGTTGTGAAGATTCAATACAATATAATTAAATCTTTATAAGTAAAGTATTGAGTTTTTAATTGTACACAAAATGTAATGAACATTAAGTAATTTGAATGTTTTCCTAGTGGATGTTTGTAATGTCAATGCATATAACTTGTCAATTTTTTTCAATTGGATAATTTTTGTTTCATTTTATTGTTTTACTTCTTTAAGCTATTACTTGAAAGACGCTTTTATGTTTGGTGGAGGTACATGATCTACCACACCTCAATTACTTAATTGAAAATTTGAGAAACTTTATATAATCAACACCTAGGCACTTTATGCAATCAACACCTTATCAAGAGAAATAAAATACCACAAACCTAAAAAAACTTTACAAGTCAAGTATTGCTTATGTTCTTTTTATGTATTGAAACATATTGAAATGTGTGTATGTTATTGTTTATGTGCTAGTGAATTTGAATTGTGTTACTAATGTCATTTGCATATGTTCTCTAATCGATATTTTCTTATTTTTATATCATTATGTCTCTTATTAAGAATGTGCCCATGGGTACTCCTAATTCTACTACTGAGGATCTATTGATCTTAAATGCTTTTATTGAAATGTTAAAAAATGGATGAGGGAGAGACATTACTACAATGGTGCATGAGGTAAACTTGAAAATTTTCTTTTATAGGTTCAATTATCGTATGTTCCCTATTATATTATCTTAATTTATGTTTTTGGAATACAGGAAATCTCTAAAGCCATTCCAACCCCTATAAAACCCTATAGTACATCTAATATTATGCTAGTGGTAAAGTTTGATCAAGATTCTTATGAATTTAATTAACTTATTTCACTTTATATATTTATTAATATTTGTGTTCTTGTCACACAAGGAATTTCTAAAGTAACTCCACTAATCATGCATCTTATGGGCATGCAAGATCCACTTATGCCCCCCAATACATCTAGTTTATGCCAAATGTAAGATTCGATCATATGTTTTTGTGGGTTTGATTATGTTATTCACCTATTATACCATATTATTATTTATATTTGTGCCTTGCAGGATGTTTCAAGGATGACTCCAACAAGCATATAATCTCTTGGTATAGAGGGTCATGTTATTCCCTCTACACCTAAACTAGAAACACTTATCACAAGAGTGGCATTAATTGATATACCCCATAACATGCCTTCTACATCAAATATTGATGTTCCTAGAATCCATGTTGAATTGCACATCCATTACCCTATTAGGAGTACATTAAAATTAATAAATAATCTATCAAATGTAGATTTAATAAAAATTCTCCCATCAACACTGAAACAAGTTTCCTTGAGAAGTCTCATAGATTCACAATCAAGAATACTAAGGATCCTAGTAGATAATCCTAAAAATGTTCAAATCAAACAAGCAATAATCAAACAAATTTAGTTATGGGAAAGGGCATTGTTGGAGAGCGCGTGGCCTACCAAAGATGAGCAAGTAAAATTATCTTATTTTTTATAGTTTCATTTGTTATGTTTAGGATAAACATTTTAGAAATGAAAATAATTTCATATTTTGGTTGGGTTTTTAACAATTTCATAATTTCATTGTAAATACAAGAAATACGTGACAAAGTGTCTGCTGTACTTATAAGGGAATCTACCTCAACCCTGAAGACTATAACAATATCATCAGTAAATATGAAAGGAATGCAAGAATTTACAAACTTTCTCACTTCAAAAGGAAATGTCTTGAAGGATGAAATGGTGTTAAAGTTTTTTCACTTTATTTTTTGTCATTTTGAATAATTATTTGGAAATATGATCCAAATCGATTAGAGGAAGCAAACTGATTCTAAAAGAGAAGAAATATTTAAATATGTCCTAATATAATTTGGTAATCCTAGTTATGATAAAAAATTAGTCTAGATATTGCATGTAAAGGCATGCACTCCAAAAGAGACAATCTAAGGTCAAAGCTGACAAAATACTTGAGGTATCCACGTCTAGCTTGGATCACAAACAAGTGACATGAGATGAACATATGAAAGATGCCAAGTTTAAGAGTAAGACCCACAATAATCCCAACTATAGGCCATTTTCACAAGGAGGAGGTAAAAGATGCCTTCAAGATACAATGAAAGCAACCCAAGCTACAATGTTAAGAATTGGATCCCATAATTAGGCTCTGGTGGATATAATAGCATTCATGGTGGCATGGTAAGTGAATATTTTCATCTATTATGTTTTCTATTTCAAGAAAAATAATCATGACAAAGTTGTGAGTTATTTGTATCTTATGAGTCATTATACCTTATAAATTTGGTTATCTTTGTTAATGTAGGTTCACCAATTTCAAAAGGAAGCTTCAAAGGAGGACCTAAAATATGCTTTATTACATGGTTCACAAGATATTCAACAACATTTGATAGATTGAGGGGAGATATTAATCACTGGTCATGAATCTAAAATAAGTTGTTTATAATATTTTATAACTTATGCAATAATTTAATTGGAGGTATTATGTTATTTTAACAAGTTAAATTGTGTTGTGTATAGGAAGCCCAACAATCATAATCATTAGGTGAAATATATGGGAGTAAGCATGAGGAGGAAATATATGCACATGATGAATTTTTTGTTGCATACAACTGGATAGCCTTTTCGCAATGATCAATTCCACTACTCTACTTGTCACCGGCTCTCCTGCTCCCCTGCTCCCTTGGCTCCTATGGATAGGTTTCTTTTACTGGGTGGGTTTAGCGCATGTTGCCCACGTTACCCTAGTCGCGTTTTCCCCTATCTTTTGACCTATCTATATGGGTGGGTAAGTCTGGGTGTGGTTAAGTCAAAGTGAACCGCGTTACCCAAGCCTTTGAATCAAGTGAACCTAGCTTTTTCGCCTGTTGGATAGCCTTAATGGTTGTTCCCCTAGCTATCATTATCATAGAAGTGATTGGGTATATTCTCTTTCTTGGAGAAAAGGGATACCGGGCCCGAGGAAGGCGTAGCTTGCCTACATAGACTGATTGGTTTTATTCGCTTCCCAACCACTAGACCCTAGACCTTGACCCTCGACCCTTGACCCTCATTCTTGGACCTCGGTATGGAACCTTAGTTGAATTTCAGCAAATGGGAGACAAGAATAATGAGGAGGGTGTTCAATGTGATGAGAAATCCACACCCACAATTAGAGTAGCACCTCATATAAAGAGGAAAAAAAGGATTGATATGTGTTAAATTTAATAACTTGAATGTACATCGCTCCAGATTTTAAGGACTGTACTAGGTCATGGGGGTCCAAACATAAACAATTTCGTTGTGTGCAACAAAACAAATTTTGAAGGTGCTTTATTTTCTTGTGATACTGCTTTCTTTGTGAGAGAATGTTGCATAAAAGCAATTCCTTGACTCTAGATGATGAATTGAAAAAACTTAAGATAATGACTTGTAAGAATACATTGAAAATGGGCCTTGAGTTCACACAAATGAGCAATGTATCAAATATTGGAACACGTATCTATATATTTAGATATGTTTGTACTAATGTTTTGATGTGCTTATTTTGGGCAATGTAAATTTTTATATTTGATTGGTGGGAAGCTAATTTTTCTTTCCGTTAATTGTAAATGCTTTTGTTAAATTGGAAAAAAGTAATGAATCCCAGTTCCTCATGTTATTCTGTGCAGGAATATTTTATTAGTTTGGTTTGTAATTTTGGTTGAGATATTCAATTTATGCAGATAGTTGTGTTAAATATTATAGGATTTTGGGAAATGATGTTCATCCTTTGGATTCCTAATATTTTGTCTTTATTTGGTAAATATGTATTTAACCTGCTTCATCCTAATTTCACTGCCACTTTTATGGTCGAAATAGGTTTTTTTCCAGATGTTGAAACCTTGTAGTCCAGTAAAATGCTATAACATCCCTCGTTCCATCCCTAATTTTTTATCATAATGGTCTAGTTGTTTATGGTTTCACTGAGAATATTTTAGATTCTAGGTGTGCACTACTTTCCTGGCATATGTAGAAGAGTCCTGCAAACCCATGTTATTTTTTTATATTATGTTTTTATGAATTTTTAGGTGAGGTATAAGGTTTTTCTGCATCTTGGAATAATCATCATCATTATAGGTTACAAGTTCATGGCTGCACTCTTGGGATTTATTTTACTAGCATGCAACTCAATACATGTAGCATGCACTAATATCGAAGGTAATTCCTATATATATTTATATTGTTGGAGGCTTTTGAGAAATGAACATTGTTCATTTAGTGTATCTATGCTATTAAATTAAAATATTTTTCGTAGAAATTTTGCTTATTTAACTTTGGGACATATGGATTTAGGGTAAGTTTATTTAATGTGTTTTCTAATGTTGGGATCATTATTGTGTGTCCCTCATGTAGAGAACACGTTCCCACTGGACAACACACCTGCTTCTAAAGTTGATGAATTGATCAGGAAATCTTCTGGAGAGCATGATGTAAGTTTCAACATAGATCCTAGCTATTACTACTATTATGTTAATGTCTGTAGTGTATTGTTTTGGAAAAGATTGCATAGCATTGATAGTTAGAATTTATTTATGGACTGGTGATGGAATGAGTTTTTCCCTTTGAGTTGCTCGACTAATATTATCATAGTGATGATGCAAAGATGAAAACATCTAATCTAAAATTGTGTAGAACAAGAGACCAACATGGAGATGACACAACATTAGACTTCTTTGATAATAGAACCCTATTATGATGGAGAGGGAACATGCATTCAACAACTTCATTCTCTTTTAAATGTTGCTCCATATTTAGAAGTCCAAGTTTAGACTTTACTTTTGTTATTTTCAAAAGTTTGATTTTATAGAATTGACAATTTTCTTTTTCAAATTTAGTTAGGTGTCATATTTAGCTACAGTTCTACTTTCAATTAAAATGTATAAGTGATAAAACTTTCAATTTTATCTAGAATTCTCTGGACAATTTGACACTTGCAAGGGAAGGTGCACTTCCCTATAAGAATTAGATTAGAGTTTTGATTTTCTAATTTGGGAAACCACGTATATGGGATATTTGTATTTTCTGGTTCTTCTAGCCTTCCTCATTTATAAAAGACATACAAAGGCGTGAGTGATATAAATATGTTCCAGTTTTGAGATATTGCAGTTGTATTATTTTCTTTTTTTGAGTTTATAAGAAACAAAGATGTGTTTTTAAGTACTACGGATTCTACTGTTTGATGTCTTTGTTTTCACTCTCTAGTTAGATATGTGTTTGTATCTTTAGCATAAAAACCAGTGGTTTGTGAGTTTTCTCGTTTACTACTTTATAGGTTGTAGGTCTACTTACCATGTCTGAAAATTAAAGATTTATTCTTGCTATGCACATACAATATTTGAAAGTAGCAACCCTGTACATGGTTCTTCACTCACATGGAGGTGCTAACAAATAAGGATAGAACTCCAATAGGATCATCAAGGGAAATACACTCACCTTTAAATAAAATCCTCTTTTCTCTATGACATCTCAAAATAACTTCCCTCCAATGATTTTGAAGTTTCATATCACTCCCTTCTTAATGGAATCCCTTCTTAATGGAAAAGGAAACCACATCACTAATATTAAAGCCAGAACCCGTGTGGGTCAATGAGGAGTGTTATATGGATGATGGCATGATTTGTAGGTTTAATGGAATTTTTCCCTCTCTAAAGCAACTCCAAACTTAAGAACTCCCCCACAATCAAATAAAATGAAGGCTAGATTCCTATATCACTATCCCAACCATTGATTCATTTCATATTCATGAACCAATTGCCAATTGGAGTCCTTCCTTTGATAAGGAGTCCGCTTCACAATTATGTTCTTTGTAGAAATGTATAAGGAAATTTTATTAAACACATAAACATAGAATTTTTCCTCATCATATATAGGATTAAGTACCAAATTTTCCATTTTATAGATTCCTTTTATTCAATAGATGACAAATAGATTATCCCCATACACCTAAAAGTTTGAGACTCCTTTCTTGCAACAATGTTTAGAGAAACTTTCATAGTCAATAGTTCAATGATATTGTTTGAACCCCCTCTCAAACCTACTTTGAAATTGATATAATGGTAGCATTGAAAAATAGAAGGTCACCTGCCCCACATCAAGGAAGGGTGCCTTGGCTGGCTCCATTAATGAAACCCCAAATATCGGTTTTGGAAATGGAATCATGTGATAAAATCCTTTATGCAGAGATCTTGGAGATAAATTTGAGGCAATAGAAAATAAATTTCACTTGAACTACACATTTAAAAGGAAACATGAGGTCTCTCTTAAAAAATGGCAACATTCCTAGTTAACCATATTCCTTCAGCCTATTATTATTGGCATGGATTTAAATTCCAGCCTGTCAAAATTCTACCCGGATATCCTTGATTACCTTTCTAATTATGGTTTGGAGGTAATGAGGCATGTTCCCTACATCAAGGATGAGAAGGTGAATATTCAAAGATATCTCAGTGGGTTACCACAATAATATCAAATCAGAATTGAATTTGATGAACTAAGGACATTAGAGGGCAACATTAGGAAGGCCAAATATTTCTATGATAAATATAAAAATAATGCTAAATTCTGAGAAAATTGGAAGAATAAAGACAAATCCAAATTAGAAGGAAGAGACCACAGTCATTAGGGAACAATCAAATTGGGGAAAATATTAAGTTCAACACACCTACTCAAAGTCAATTCCAATGGAATATTGTTTCTAGCAATAGAGATCAACTTGTTAAATCAACAAGAGAAGATGTAGAGGAACCCAAAAGAAAGACATTGTAGTGTTGGGGATGTGGATAAAACCGCATGTTAAAATACTACCATCACCCACAAAATAACAACAAGAAGTTGTATAATGTCCAAGAGGCAACAACAGTAAACAATGTGGCTCAAAGCAGGCCTCAAATTTATGCAACAATGGATGATAGAAAAGAATATCATCAAGCCTCAATAATCAGTATGGAAGGTACAGTTTTCAACTAGGTTGTCTTAGTTTTAATTAATCCATATTCTAATTTTAGTTATGTCAGTTGTGAAATTGCAAGGACATGTGATTTCCAAAGGAAAACACATGCCAAATCGTGGTTGGTCCAACTAGCCATAGGAGTTGTTATGCATGATAACACTTAGGAAACAAATTTCTTTTAGTCATTGGTAAAAATTAGATAGGTTTTTAAAGTACCTCAAAATAGGGTTCATGATCATTGTGTTTTTCATCATCATGTCATGATGTGATGTCCATATCAGTAAAAAAGGGGTTTGTCATAAAGATTAAATTTAAAATTTTTATGTGCCTCACGCTTATCCATCCATAATTGGATTTTAAATACTTTTACCTAATTTCGTAGCAAATCTAGTTATAAAAAAAGAGGATTTCTACAGAAATCCTAATAGTTTCGTAGCAACTCCCCATAGTAAAACCAGTTTTTTGCTACAAAATTGTTGTAGGTTTTCATGAAATTTAAGTTAGGTCTAAAAATCAGAAAAAGAGGTTCTAAAGGCATGTATTTAGATAAAAACATCAAGGAAGACCTCAGAACTTGCAGAGAGGTGTTTTTTTGAATTTGCTACAAATTTTTTTTGCTACAAAATTTCTTGAAATGATTGTTTTAGTAGTCAACTTCAAGCTCATATTATGACCAAATGATAAGGAATTTTGGAAATCAGAAGGAGGTTTTCATTCAGCATGGGCTCTTCTACAAAATATCTCTCAGTTTTTACACATCTATCAGGGTTTGGATAAAACGAACTTATCTTTGAGGCCTATTTTACCAAATGTTTCCTAGTCAGATTTGTTGCAGAAATTTTAAAATTCGACTTGGTGGAGGTCCAGCTTAGCAAAGTCAACTAGGTCAGCACATCCATGTGGCATGAGACACATCAACAAAACATTTATCATTTGGTTGGATTCGATAAGGTCCACCAATAGAAGTTTGTTGAGCTCATTAAGATAGAAGAGTCCTATTTGTATTGAAATTTGAGTAAAACAAAAAATCCCTAAAGTTTCTCAATACGTGTCAAATAGGAATCTAAAATGATCAATTCTAACCCCAAGTGGTAGATTTTGTAATTAATGATAAGATGGATAGGTTGGTCTATATATTTGTTTTTTTTTAAGAAAAAGGGGATCAACAATGTGAAGGAGGCCACTCTTTGTAAAAAACAAATTCTTCAGTTAATACATATGTTGCAACAACTCTGTTTTACTACCTGAGACTTGTGTATTTGGCTTTATGTTTTATGTTTTCTGATCATGTTATTTATGTTTCTAGGCTTCTATCAATGTTCATGGAAATTTGATTACTTGGAATTCATGGCAAGTTCTCCAACTTCCTTCATTTTCTGTGTATGAATGTAAATGTTTATTTGATATCAATTTTAAAGCCAGATATGCCTTAGTTTCCATTAAGCATTGTTGTTTTTCAATGATTTTCCTTTATCTGACTCCATGCCCAATGGTGTCAGCCATCACATTCTCCTTCACCTGTAAAACCACATAAAAAAGAAAATCAGAGTTATCCATTTGAATTTTTGAGCTTATCATAGTCAAATTTTTAAGTATATTGAGAGAGCCCTCTCAGATTAGAAGGGCTAACTTCCAGTCAAAAGTTGGTTTGAAATAGTTATGTTGGGTTGAAGGTTGACACAACCCAACCTATTCTAGCCCAATGATAACATTTTGGTGCGTCTACTGGGAGCCAAAAAGGTCATTTTCCTAGATTTTCTTTTAGTCTCTTCATTCTGATTCCTGAGGGTAACAAGAAACCAAAATTTTATGAAGGTTGTGATATTACCCTGGAAACTCCAATCTCAAAAGAAATAGAAGATCAAAGCTTCATGGTGACTCCTTTGCTTGAAGAAGTTCCAATATGAGTTCTATTGCAAGAAGAAATGCCAGATATGCTGCTATGGATCGGTCTCACAGCTATGGTTTTCTAAATCCTATGCCTTGTGCTGATTGGTCAACCCATCTTCCCATGTTCAAAGATGAAAAGAAAGATGATGTTGGTATGCATTTGGTTAAATTCTATATAAATGTATGTAGACCAAGGGTTGAGCTTCCTAAGGATTGTCTCATGAAGATTCTTATTGCTACCCTAGAAGACAAAGCTAGAGTATGGTATGAAGCTTTGCCATCAGGAAGCTTGTGTTCTCTTAAAGATTTCCATCGAATATGTTTTGGACATTATGGGAAGTCTCATCCTTCATCACCACTATTTCAAGACTGTTTTAATTTTTGGAAAATTTTCATTCAATATCTCAAAAGTATTAATGATGATATAGAATGTATCGATGATGATGAAATATTAGAGGAACTTTATGAATTTTCTTCTCAATCTAGTTGTCATGATGATAAAGAATTTTTCCAACAAGCATATGTCTCTTCTTTAGTTGAACATGAAATGGATCAACAATTTTACAGTGAAGTCATAGTACATGAGATCCATGAGGATTTGCAGCCTTGTCAATCTATATGCAATCAAAAGTATGAGCCAAATCATTCAAATTGTTTTTCAGCCTATTTCTTTTCTAATATTTTATGTCAAGAAGAAACTCCTCAAGATCAGGTTGTTCAAAATACATGCATGAAAATTCTAAATAGTGAGGTAACATGTGATGAAAGCTGTCTACCTAGACAATAACTTTTTTCTGTTGAAAATCATAGTGATGTTGTCCCGGTGAAAGTGCATGAAAGTTCACTTTTAGGTAAACATGAGTTACATGAAGAGCTGAATATACAGGTTTTACCTATTCTATTTGAGGATCATCAAAATGACATGGATGATATGCATAAAGTTGTTTGTATAGGAGTTGTTAGTGTTCAGACTCAAGATGACATTCCTCAAGAAAAACTACCAAAGGTTATATCTGATTTGTTTGATAAGCAAAATATTAGTTTTGATACACACAATATGGATGTCATGTTTGAAGATGTTCAAGGATGCATGGATGGTTTTGTTGATTTACATGAAAGGGAAGAAAAATCTATTGTTGTCTTTTTATTTGATGATGTTCTTGGAATTGAAGGCATAGGACAAAAGAAGCCATCAGTTATGAATGAATTCAGCCCTCATGGTTTTACTCATCAAGAAGAGGTGATTTTTCATGATTATCAAGATCCTTTGGTAAGTCTATTCCAGTCATCAGTGAAGGTGAAGTTTCTTTCATTTACAAGTTCAAGTTGTGGATTCAATTTTCATTCCAAGTTGCCAATAGATGATCCACTACTGATTTTGTTCAAGCATAGTCAAGGAGCCCAAGTGTTGGATCAGCTCTTTGACTGGTTATACTGGAGCTTTCATATTACTTGAATTAAGCAGTTGGATTTTCAGCTGTTAGAGTAGGATTGGTATGTACATAAATAAGCTTGCTGGGAAAGCATCTCTTTCAACATTTAGTTTGAAGATTGTAGTTGCAAGTTTCAGTTTATACAGTGTTTTTGCTTCAAAAGCATGTCAAGGGTCGAATGTAGGCTGAAGAATATGACAAGAGGTTGGGAACAACCTAATGAATAGGCACGTAGTCTATGGGACTGAAGTTGTGTTTCCAAGCTCCCTTGGAGTTCGAGTAATGAAATTGTTACAAGGATTGGAGGAAGAACCAAATACAATTCAACGAAGGATCAATTAGTTGATTACCTTGAAGGAAAAAATAAAAGAAGTCTACAACAACTATCATCAATCCCAAAATAGGTTTGAGCCCGAAGTGAAGGCCATAAGAACTTGGAGAGGATATCATCAGTTTTCAAGTTTTTAATAAGGCAACTGGTATGCTGGTTCTTTGCTACACCACGAGAGCGGAACATCCCCATTGGAGCCACTGTTATCCATGATAACACTTAGGAAATTTTTTCTTTTATTCATTGGTCACAAGTAGCTAGGGTTTTCAAATTTTCTCAAAATAAGGTTGATGATCATTATGTTTTTGGTCATCATGTCATGATGTGCGGTCTATATCAGTTAAAAAGGGGTTTGTCATAAAGCTTCGATTTCAAATTTTTATGTGCCACATGCTTATCCATCCATAATTTGATTTTAAATACTTTTACATAATTTCGTGGAAAATCCAGTTTTAAAAACAGGGGATTTGCTATGGAAGTCCTAACAATTTCGTAGTAACTCCCCATAGTAAAACCAATTTTTTGCTACAAACTTGTTGTAGGTTTTCATGAAGGTTAAGGTAGGTCTAAAACTAAACAAAGGAGGTTATAAAGGCATGTATTCATCTTACAAACATCAAGGAATACCTAAGAACTTGTAGAACTTGAAAAGAGGTAGCACAAAGGTGTTTTTTTGAATTTGCTACAAAACAATGTTGCTACGAAATTTCTGGAAATGATTGTTTTAGTAGTCAATGTCAAGCTCTCTTTCAAACAAAATGGTAAGGAATTTTTGAAATATGAAGGAGGTTTATGTTCAGAACTGGATCATCTACAAAACCCTCTCTCATTTTTAATACATATATTATGGTTTGGAGAACACACACTTATCTTTGAGGCCTATTGTACCGAATGTTCCTAGCCAGATTTCTTGCAAAAATTTTAAAATTCGACTTGGTGGAGGTCCATCTAAGCAAAGTCAACTAGGTCAGCACATCCACGTGGCATGAGACACATCAAAAACACATTTTCATTTTTTTGGATTCGATAAGGTCCACCAACAGAATTTTGTTGAGCTCATTAAGATAGAAGAGTCCTATTTATATTGAAATTTGTGTAAAACAGAAAATCCCTAAAGTTTCTCAATAGTTGTCAAATAGGAATCTAAAATTATTGATTCTAGCCCCAAGTGGCAGATTTTTTAATTAATGATAAGATGGATAGGTTGGTCTATATATTTGAAGGCTTTTTTTTTTTACGAAAAAGGGGATCGACAATGTGGAAGAGGCCACACTTTAAAAAAAGAAATCCTCAGTTAATGCATATGTTACAACAACTCTGTTTTACTACCTGAGACTCATGTGTTTGGCTTTATGTTCTATGTTTATCATCATGTTCTTTATGTTTCTATGTTTCTATCAGTGTTCATGGCAATCCAATTACATGGAATTCACGACAAGTGCTCCAACTTCCTTCATTTGTTGTGTATGACTATAAATGTTTTTTTGATATCAGTTTTAAAGCCAGATATGCCTTAGTTTCCATTAAGAATTATTGTTTGTGAATGATTTTCCTTTATCTGACTCCATCCCCAATGGTGGAAGCCATCACATTCTCCTTCACTTGTAAAATGACATAAAAAAGAAAACCAGAGTTAGCCATCTGAATCTTTGACTTGATCATAGTCAAAATTTTAAGTATATTGAGAGAGCCCTCTCAGATTGGAAGGGATAACTTCTAGTCAACATTTGGTTTGAAATATTTATGTTGGGTTGAAGGTTGACACAACCCAACCTGTTCTAGCCCGGTGATAACAAGAGACAAGAAGAGGGTGATGGATTTGATGGAGTCATGCCACCTTGAGTTAGGAAACATACCCATAATAGCCACACTAAATATAGTGCCATTGGGTTCATACGAAATTTTGAATGGCATGGACTGGATGGCAGCCCAAAAAACCAAAGTTGAATATTATGGTAAATCACTAGAGTACCTCAGTGATGAAGGCAAGGAAAAAGTGTTGCAAAGAATTAGAAATCATGTCTCGATAAGGAAAATTTCATCACTACAAGTGAAGAAATGGAACAAGAAAGGGTTTTCCCTATATATGCTTCGAGTAACCAATTTAATAGAGGACAATGAGTTCAGGAAGTAAGATCACCCAATTTTGAAGTAGTACAATGATGTATTTCCTAAGGAAGTGTCATTATTTCAATCCAGGAGAGAAATTGACTTATCCATTCAATCGATTCTCAATTATGTGCCAAGTTCTAAAGCCCCATATTGCATGAGGACCCCATAGCTAGTAGAATTAAAACTAGAATTCAAATAAATGTTGGATAAAACGTATATTGTATCTAGCATGTCACCCTGGGGAGCCCCAATGATGTTTGTAAAGAAAAAAGATGTCACGTTGTGGTTGTGAATTGATTATTAATTTTTGAATAAGGCTACAGTGAATAATAAATACCCACTATCCAAAATTGACAATCTATTTGATCACCTAAGAGGAGCCAGAATGTTTTCAAAGATATATTTGAGATATGGCAATCAAAAATTCAAGATTAAAGATTAAGACATTCACAAGACAATGCTTAGGATGCAATATGGGAAATATGAGTTCGTGGTGGTGCCATTTGGGCTCACAAATTACCCAACCACATTTATGTGAAAAATGAATAACATCCTTAGTCAATATCTAGATAAGTTTGTGCTATCTTTTGTTGATGATATTTTTGTTTAACTCAAAGACCATATAAAAAAACTAAGAGCACCTGAAGGTGGTGTTGCAATTGTTGTTGGAACATAAATTGCGTGCCAAAATTAGAAAATGGGGTTTCTTCCAATCACAAATACAATATTTGGGACATGTCATCTTAAAGGAAGGAGTAGATTTGGATCCCAGAAAGATCAAGGCCATAATGGAGTGGCCCACACCCTGAAACATTACAGAGGTCAAATCCTTCATGGGATTGCCTAGATATTATTAGCAACTTAAAAGAAAGGAGTGAAGTTTCATTGGACATAAGAGTTCATAACTATCTTTGAGCAACTCAAGCAATTTCTCACACACGCACCTATTCTGAGAATAACAGATCCATAGAAGGATTTCCTAATTTGCAGAAATGCCTACAAGGAAGGACTAGGTGGAGTATTAATGGAAGAAGGATACGTAATTTGATATGAATAAAGAAAAATAAATGAGCATGATAAGAAATATACCACTCATGACATGTGCTAGTAGAAATCGTGCATTCATTGAAGATGTGGAGGCACTACTTACTTGGGAGAAGGTTTGTGTTGATGTTTGATTATGTAGAACTAAGATACTTATTCAATTAGCCTAAGCTAAATATTGTAAGATCCAAATGGTTGGATTTAATTAGTGAATTTGATTTTAAAATCCAACATATTAGCAAAAAGGAAAATTGAGTAGCATATGCACTTAGTAGAAGTCTACAAGTATATCACTTGGAAAACATGAGCACATGTGAAATTGACCCCAAATAAAGATTCAAAGAGGCATTTCTACATTTTGAGCATTTCCAATATGTGAAGGAATTCTTACAACAAGATCCAAAGGAAATAATAAGCAAGAATTACAAGCTCACTAATGATGTTATATTATATTTTAAAGATAGATGGTATGTACCTTGTGTGATTAACTTGAAGAAGCTCATAATGGATGAGTTTCACAAAAGGCCTTATTCAGGTCATCATGGTTATTATAAAATGATAAATAACATAAATCAATTGTATTATTGGCTAGGAATGAAGAAGGAGATAACTTAATATGTTTCCAGTGCTGGGAATTCCAACAAGTCAAAGTAGAATGTAGTCACCGAGTAGGATTTCTAAAATAATTTCCAATCCTCGAGTGGAATGAGGATTCATATCTATAGAATTCAACATAATATTTCCAAATAAATCCCAAAAACCTAATGCCATTATGCTGGTAGTGGAATAATTGAGTAAGGAAGCTTACTTATAGCTATTAAGTCCACCCACAAAGCTATTTCCATAACTCAATTTTTTATGAAAGAAATATTTATATTGCACGACATACCCAAGAAGATCATTTCATATTTAGATGCAAATTTTAGTTCAAATTTCTAAAAGAATTATTTGTTGGTTTTGTGACTGAACTAGCTTTTAGAACAACCTATCGTCCTCATATAGATATTCAAAATGAGAGGGTAAACAAAATCCTAGAGGACATGCTGAGGATGTATTTCATGCCTCAGCCCAAGATGTGGGAATGATTTGTACCATTAGTTTACTTTTCATTAAACAATGGGTATTAATATTCCTCGAAGGTGAGCCCTTTTGAGGCACTGTATGTCACTGAATGTAATAATCTCATTAGCTAGGATTACCCAGTGAATAGAGTGGTGCTTGGACCTGACATGCTAAGAGAAATGGAGCAAGAAGTGATTAATATCAGGAAAAACTTGAAAGAAACCTAACATTGGAAAAAACATTATTCATACCAACAAAGAATAAACAAAGAATTCTAAGTGGGAGAACATGTATATCTTTGCATCAAACGAAGGAAAATCTCACTAAAAGTGGGGTCTTATGCTAAATTAGCACCTAAATTTTGTGGGTATTTCATATTTTGGAAAGATTAGGATTAGTAACTTATAGGCTTTCCTTGACACTCACCGTGAAAGCACATGATTCATTTCACATTTATTTTCTTAAAAAGTATGTACGCGACACTAATCATGTGGTTGATTGATTTGTGAAACAAGTAGAATTCAATGGAGAGTTCCAACCTAAACCAATCTACATCCTGGACTAGAGATAGATCATGCTCCAAACTCAAGTAATACAGCAAGTCAAGGTGTAATGAAATAACTTTGGACCCAATGAAGAAACCTGAGAAACACATTTTTATTTAATGTATAAACTGATGTAAGAGCTATTCAATTTAAAGGTAACATTTTTTTCTTTGTAATAACATCGAGGAATATTTTCCTTTAAAGGGGCGGGGTTTGCGACAACCCTTTCATTTTACCACCATTTTTGTAATTATGATTCTATAATTATCATGTGGGAGCCACGGTTAATTAAGGAAATATGTCGTAAACACATAAAATTAATTATTGTGATGGCTGACTGAAGGAGGGGACAAATTATGGATCCAATATTTGACACAGAACTATCTTACATTCCTTGAAATTCCACAAACACAACCTAAACCTAATGAAAAATCACTACTTGTAACCTGGTCATGCCACCTTTTAATGGAAATTAATGAGATATGATTTGGGGAGAGAAGCTACTAGAAGGAATTTCATGAGATGTGATTGGGGTAGTGGGGGCATAGATAGTGCCCATACCCCACTTTGGATTGAGGAGATAGGCCAAAACACCCTTCAAAAACATGGAAATAGGTTGGGAAAAGGGTGACAGTGGAACAGTGGAGAAAAGAAGAAAACCACATAATAGAACAAAGGAATAAACAACTAAGGGTCCCTTGTTATTTCTTGTTTGTTTGTTTGTACAATTTCATATCTCTCTCTCTCTCTCTCTCTCTCTCTCTCTCTCTTATTGGGGAAATAAGGGAACTCAATGTTGAGCATGCAACACATGGAGATATTGGAGTAATGACAGTATAAGAGAAAACTATGTTAGAGCTTAATTTAGGGCCCTATCCATGAGTTAAACTCCCATTATTTTGTTTGAGATCCCTTCGAACTATTTTGAGGCTGCTAGACCAATTTTTATAAACTTGTCTGCTTAGTGGGAGGATCGTGGATGAATAAATCGCTATGGTTCTTACTACTATAGGGAAGTTGATAAACCACCTGGATAGTGGATTACAGACCCATGTGTTTCTTTCTACGAAAAGACAATTGATAAACCACCTATATAGTGGATTCCAACTCCTAGATTGAGTAATACCCATCTGGACCTTTGATGAATACTTGTGAATGAAATCAAAGAAAGAGTAGGAAACCTTGGTTCTTACTACTAGAGGGTAGTTGATAAACCACCTGGATAGTGGACTCCATCTCCTAAGTGTTTAACCAAGCCTTTGGGGAATTCCATGATCAAGAATCCCCTCAAATAATGGATCCGACTTAGGGGTGTTAAACTACAAGAATGTTGCGATGTAGCTCACCTATGGTTGGGTGGAGGGTGGAAGTCCCTCCTTTGGCCGTCAGCCATATTAAAACACACAAATGAGTAAAATTACACATGCATATTTGAATTAAGGAGTGTATTGTTCCACATTGTGTTCATGACTGATGCAATATATTGTGTGTTTATTATTGTAAATGAATGCCTAAACTATGAAGTTCATTGTTATTCTCATGATTGACATGATATATTGTATGTCTATGAATTTAATGAATGTCGAGAATGTGCTATCAAATATCATGTTCATGGTTGATGTGATAAAGTTTGTGTTTATGCTCACTCATTTGACTGTTATGGCCAAGGAATATAATAGCTCAATTTCTTAGAGTATTTACGTTGTTTAATAGATGGATTGCAACTCTACTAGTATTGAAAAGAGAACTTGTTTGTGTGTGTATGCTTGGTCATATTTGTGCGTCTAACATTAAGAATTGTGTGAAATTCACATTTGGATCATGCCCCTTTTTAATTTCAAAAACTAGCATATCTTGGATCCCCGACCCTTGTTACTTGTCATTGCATCAAGTGTGGAGGTTCAGGACTTTAGCTTCTTGAACATGAAACTCATATTTCTGCACAGGGAAGTTTCCCATCTTGTTTTGTAAATCTGCAATTTTGGTTTCTTCCACTGGTCAGTAGACTAGAGAAATGGTATCAAATAATAGATATATCCATATAAGTAAGGTTTGAAACTAAGAGATTGATGATGGGACACCATCCCATTATAACCATGCCATGTGGGGCCCATCAATCAATTAGAACTTGAGACAGTTGCATAAGCCATTGTGTGGAGAGGCTCGATGCTAATGAATTGATATTAATCGTTAGCCATAAAACATATGTGCACAAGGTGGAAAGTGAGTCGGTCGATTGGGGAAACATGGGCCAACAAAATTGTCTTATGGACCCCACCAAGCCACTAGGCCATCAGACCATTAAGGGAGTTTGGATAGATAATTGTGTGTGGAAGGTGACTCGATATGACATAAGTAGTGAACCCACTAGGTTTTTGGGCCATCTAGCCACCAATATTTCAATAGAAGTGACGAGCCTCCAAAATAGGTAAATTGTAAAGCCCATCAATCGACTCCTAAGCGCATACAACTATGTTTGGACCCACCTTTTTCATTTAATGATATATTTTCCTAGCTTTATGTTTTCTTAAAAGAGTTCAATGTGGTTTTCATATTTTATGTGCCTTAACATGTTTATTGTGTAGGATTTAAAGAGATATTGATTATATTCTAAGGGATCCAACACTTGAGATATTTTTGGGACTTGTTTCCTATATTAGGAAGGCCTGAAACTAGCTAACTTGGGGAATTTAATGCCCCCTCCTTTTACTCTAAGGTGGACCAGTGTTATATGGATGTATCCCTCTTATGGACAACAACAATATGCTTATACTTCAAAGAACCCTAGTAACAAACAAACAAGAACCGCTACCTTTCTCTAGAATCTGATTGATTGAAAAAAAATACAATGATAAAGGCCTCTTATTGATTAAATGAAATGAATGATGAAGTCCCCTTCAAAGCTTTCGATGATTCACTCCTCGAATCTTTAGATTTCCTCTTTTCTCTCCCCACACTTTCCCCATAACATCCTGAAAGGGATTTGCATAGACAGAGACAAACAAGAGATCAAAGCATCTAACATATAACCAAATGGATAAATAGACTAATTAACCAATTATATATCATAGACTGATCCATATGAAATCACAATCTATGTAGGTGATCAAGGAATATTACAAATTAGATCAACAAAGATGTAATTGAGAAAGAACAATTGATTTTATATTAATAAATTGGAGAAAATCCTTACAACCATATAACCCTAATGTTGCAAGTCCCTTCTACTATCTCTAACCCTTTCCCTTACAACATTAGCCTTCCAACCTTATTCCAACATTATAAACCTACTTCCAATAGTGTTCTCCCAATCCTCAGACTTGTAGTAGCTTTATAGGCCAAGAATGGGAATTTTTGGATCCATTCTCCAAGGGATGAGATCCACTAATAATGGGATAGGGGTTCCAAAAAGAAAGGGGAGTTGTTACATGATGGGAGGTATCAAGACTGAATAGGCACCCATTCAAAGTTTATTGGTTGGGATAGATGTTACCAAAAATGCTTCTAACTTTACTTTTGATTTTTACATTCGTTAAGTCATGTTCGCAGGTCATATTGTACGATAGTGCATACTTATGCACATATTTTAATGGTTTTCTCTATGTATGCACAAAAATTAACTACAGAACTATGCAGGTAGCCAAAACAGGGTTTTTGTACCATAGGATTTAGGAATTCCACTTTCTTTGAGATGATTTAGATTCTAACTTTGCAGGGGAATGTTCTTGGGACACATTTGTTAATAGCAAAAGATCCAAAATGGATGGTCATTTTCGTAATGTGAAAAAATGATGTGTAAGAGATTTCCCCCTAATGTGAAAAGTCATAAGAGATATTTGATGACTAAAGCGCTTTATCATGCCAAGGTTTGGGTTAGATATTGTAGTCGAAGACCCAAAAAAATCAATCAAATTTTACAATGCAATATATAATATCATCGCTAAGGTAGCCATTCCCATAGTCATAACATAAATGTCTCAAATAATAGTACGAAAATACATCTGAATATCCATGTCAAAAGACAACATATTATGGATGCAGCTATCAATGGATTTGTGTTTACAATCATAAATATTTAATAACTCCACGTAGCCTCGATGGATGAAACTAGATCTAGGGTCTTGATCTCCACATCTCAATCTGTAGTACGAATCTAGTCATGTGAGTGAATATATCGAAGTCGAACATGGCAGAAATCACTTGATTACTAGTCAATGATGTGAATCATTAACAAGCGCAAGAGAAATGACTAATAATGACAACGGCTCTCAAGGTACATCTAGTACAATCTATGAAGTGTGAATCGATGTGCTGATGTCAAACACTCATAGAGTCATTTGATCGAAGGTCAATGATGAGAACCTTTTGTCGAAGGCGAGAAAACTGCCGATAAGGCAGGAAGGCTCCAAGGTACTGAAGGTTTCTAGATTAACTTCCTAGATAGTGAGCTAAATTTGATAGGAAGTGATTTGTCATAGGAGGGTGTACGACACGAAACTCATGTCAACTTTTGAAGAATAGTAGTTTAGAGTAATCTAGGACTGACTAAGGGATGGTCAATGCAACTGAAGGCTAAGGCTGGAAAAGTGATTTGAATGAGGTTGGACTTCTCTTAAACATATTAGAGACATGACATGATGACTTGGTATCATTTGACTCAAAAATAAAACCCAAACCAACTGAAGACTTTCAATGAGATATGGTCAACTAAGAGGTAAATGGATTTCCCAACCCGGACACAAAAGTGACTGAGTGTCATGTTCAAGAGCAACATATTGCCTTATACAACTACAAAACAAATATTCTTTCTCACTTTCCCCCACCATTACTCTTAAGTACCTCTTTATTTTTACAAGATTGAGGAGGATAACATATGCTTGTCCCGTAAGCTCATCCTTCGGATGAGTCGTTCGAAGTATTTTTAGCGAACCCTAGGAAGGAGTGGTTTAGTCTCGTCATGCTTAATGAGTCTTGTACTGTTTATATTTTACGAGTCCACTAAAGGGGTAACTCGATCATTTTTATATTTAAAGAGTTTGGAAATACACGAAAAGAAAACTCGTTCAGATATTTCACCGTAAAATTTTAACGAGCCCATAGAAAGTAAAGCTTAGTGTTTTTTAGTTCTAAGGAGTTAGGAGAAAAACATAAGTAAACTCCACAATGTCCTTTTTCATAAATTGAGTCCCTCAAGACCGAAAAAGGGTAAAATAATGCAGGAGAGAACCCTATTGACCATGATTAGTCAACGCATACCTTTTTTCGTAAATAGTTTGTTTCAATTTGTAAAAGGGGTAAACTTATACTCAATAGACGATTGTTCATTTACTTTTACAATTTCAAACAATCAAGTACTCAACGATATTTTCGTGTTTAAGGAGTCTGAAAGGGCGTAAAGAGAACTCTAGGGTTTTTCTTTTTCATAAATTTTAATGAGTTTGAAAATGTGCTAAAATGTAATCAATACCAAAATGTATTGTTTTCCATTAATGACTTGTGACCTACACACTTAAACTCGAAATAATTATCTCTGCTAAAAAAGAAAGTGAAAAACATTATAAAATTGGATTTTAAAAATTAATGGACAAAAATAATATTTAAATAGGCATAAAAACATATAATCACATCGCAAGGATTGGGTCGACCTTGTCCTGAGGGTGAACCACATTAGTTGGTTCGAAACGTCGACCCAATCCTTGCGATGTGATTAATCCGAAAGACTATTCTCTAAATTATGGATCACAAAAGTCTTAGATATAAAATCTTGGTTGATTTTCGAAAATTTTCATTTTTTGTTATTTTTTGGCATCCAAAACTAACTATCTCAAATGATCATGCACATGTGGCCCCAATGAGACCAGTTGGATTACATAGATATGATAAGTGTGGTGAGAAGCTAGTAGCTCCCATAGTGTCGAATCCGGATGTGGCAGAGACATTGACAAAGATAGAAAACAACCTTGAGAGGTTGACCTTGGACATCCTAGATGCCGCAATAAATGATTTTCCATTCCACTTCCAAAGGCATACTGCAGGGGTTCCTGTACCTAATAGCTATTTGCTACGACAAGTAGCACATGCTATTATATGCTACCATGATCATCATCATGCTAATTCACTAGTCTAAGGGCTAGGATTTTTTATTTTTGATGATGTATCAACATGTTCGGAAAATAAAGGCCATGGGGCCCCATGTCTTTAGATGATTTTTTTGTAAAATTCACACTTTATATAGAAACTTATCTAATGAAAGATAATATTTATATTTCAACCTATTTTGTACAATATATGGATGAATATTGCATCTAATTTCTTTACAAATGTTTTACGAATGCCAATTTAACACATAATTAGCCAATGCATCAGTTAATGTGTTTAAATTTCTCAGAATATGTTGATACTCAATATAATGAAACTCTCTTTCCAAGAGACGAACCTGCAAAAACATTCTTAACATGGAAGCACTTCTAACTGAATAAACACCATTCAAAAGTAATACTATGAGCTGTGATTCTAACCTAATGATCAATCAACGATTGCCAAATGAAATGGCATCAAATAATAGCTCAATCACTACAAAACATTCTGTAATATTATTCATTTTTTTACTAAGGCATATCCCATGGATAGAAACTAACTCATCTATGGGAGAATAAATGACCCAGGCTACAGAAGATAAATTCTAAGTACTACGACTAGCACCATCATTGAAGCCAATGTAATCTTGAGGGAGTGTAGACATTTTCAAAACAAGAGTAACACAAGATCAACAAGAGAAGTAGCTTAAAAAGATGCTAAAAACTTCCACATGTAAACTATGGAATAGTAATATATAATTTTTTTGCCAAACAATATAAGCATAATATCTATTTAGGTAAAGATTATTTATGGGCTTTCCCAAAGGAATTATGTCATAATCAACTAGTTCATAGGCCCCTTTTGCAAGTGCATGTCTTACAACATAAGGGCCATGCCACATGGGTTCGAACTTACCAATGCCTAACTTATCATGCTCTTGACCATAGACCAAGTCTAAATCAACCTCTGCATATGAACGAGGTTTGAAATTTTGATCATATTGTGATTTAACTCATTTATTTTGGCCCTTGCTAGCTAATGCAGCATCACGACGAGTCTCATCGAGATGTGCTAAGTACAAGAAATGTTCTTCTTTGGCAAAAGTGGTTGGTAATAATTCAATTTCTAGTTTCAAAGATGATATCTCAAATTCAATCAGTAGAACTTCTTCCATGTTGTAAACAAGCTGGAAAGGAGTAAAACCAGTCAAATTTTTGGCTGGGGTATGATATGCCCTCAAGGCTAGATAAAGCATTAGATGTCAATCTCGTTTATGTCCCGATAATATGTTTAATCATGGTGGTTAAGACCTTGTTAACGTCTTCTACTTGGCCATTTTCCTACGGATAATATGGAGTAGAACTGTCATGACGTAGACCTAGATTCATGGTAAGATTAGTCATCATATAGTTTCAAAACTGGCTACCATGGTTTGTGATGATAGATTGTGGAAACCTGAATCAAGTAATCACCTGATTGAATATGAAAATCGATGTTGTTTCACCATTATCATTATATGTTGGCATCGCCTCAACCCATTTTATAAAATAATCTACCGCAAGGATAATGTACCCATGACCCCAGCCGAGTGAGGGTTACGTGTAAGGAAATTGATGCCCCATTTAGAAAAAATACCAACAACAATGATTGGGTGAAGAGAAGTTGGGTGTAAATGCATTTTTGGATCATAGATTTGACAATTATGGAATTTTCGGATTGCAGTGATACAATCTTTGAACATAAAAGGCCAAAAATAGCCCGTGCATAGGATATTTTAAGCAGTTGAAAACCCTGACATATGACTACCATAAGCTCCACAATGGTAGTCATTTAATGCCTTTTCAACTTTCTCGTGAGTTAAACATTGTCTGAATATGGAATCGAAACCATAACGATAAAGTGTATCACCAAAAATATTGTATTGTTGGGATTTATACCAGATACAACGATGATCAATTTTCCTCATTTCTAGCTGAAATGTTTGGATTTAAAGATAAATGATGATATCTCCATACCAAGGATCTAAATTACTGATTAGAAAGAGATGTTCCTTTGGAAGAGAATCCTCTACCACGTTTTTTGTTTCAGTATGGGGAAAGTCACATAATAATTCAGCAAATACCAATGATTTATTATATTTGGATTTATTGAATTCCAAATCTATTTCTTGTAGGATGACTATCCATTTGGAATACTTGCACCCCAACAATTTTCTGGTAAGAATGTAAACCATGGGGTTGCAATAAGAAATCACAGTAGTTTTGCACAATAGAATGTAGTGACGGAAACGTTGGACAACTTGAACAACTGGCACGGAAAATTTCTACACATGTGCATATTTTACGTAAGTTTTGGTCAAATTATGACTTAAGTAATATATCACATGTTCTCTGTTTGATTCGTCTTCTTGAACTAGAACCATGCCAATGGTGGCATCAGACGTGGCTAAGTATAAAAAGTAGTCTCAGTGATAATAAGGAGGATGCAACACTCGTGTATGTGTCAACACATATTTAACTGCATCAAAGTCCTTTTGAGCCACTTCATCCTAGATAAATGACATTCCCTTTTTCAAAAGTTGAGTAAAACCTTTAGTCATCTCAACATAGTTCTGGAAAAATCAATGTAGAAATTCTTTCTTCTCTTGCAACCTTTAGAGTTGGTGGAGATGGGAAGGAGGAGCCAGATTCAAAATAGCCTCAAACTTCAATGGATTGACAAGAATGCCTCCCTTTGAAATGAAAAATCATAGCAATTGACCAGATTACACACAGAAAACACACTTGTGTGGATTCAAGCGAATATTGTAATGACGGTATCTGATAAATGTTGCTCTCGAGTGCTTTGGATGATCTTCCCATCTCAGTGAATGAGTTGGAAATTCATCAAGATAAGGTTTCAGAATATGCTTGATATCATGAAATTCATAAGACAGCCCATTGAAAATTTTCACTAGAATTCTTCGAACCGAATGGGAGTTTTCGATAAGAAAAAGTCCCCCATTTCCAGGTGAATGCGGTTTTTTGTTGATTAGGTAGGACTATGTTGATTTGGTTGTAGCCAGAAAACCCGTCCATAAATGAAAACATTTCATTTCCGAGACATTCGTCAATAATTTTATCGATATAGGGAGTGGGATAGTTTTCCTTGAGACAAGATTTGTTGATATCCTTATAATCGACACATAATCTAATGGTTCCCTATTTCCTGTTAATAGGTACAATATTGTACACCCAATCAGTTAATGGAACCGGGTAGATGAAACCTGCTTTGAGGAGTTTCTTGACCTGAGATTTAATCGCAACATCTTTTTGTGGATGCACCAAACGTAATCGTTGTATGATATGTTTGGCATATGAGTAAGACTTGATCTCGTACACAACAATGCTTGGGTCAATTCCTAGAATTTCCTCATAGGACCAGGCAAAAATGTCATGGAATTCTTGAAACAGGGCTTTATACATTTGAATCTCTTCAACTGAGCATGAAGCACCTACGTGAATATTTTCAATAATTCCTATTTTGACTGAGATATCTATGGAAATCGTTGCAGATATATTACCCAAATTCCTTTCGAATTTAGCTTCAAAAAGTGAAATGGGCTATTCCAGATTATCTACAATCTAAGGTGAAAAACAGTCAAAAAATAATTCTCAATTTTATCAAGGCTAGGTAGAAAATATGAACGATGATGGTAAGTGTTCCATTGCATTTCATCTGAATTCATTACCTCCATGATACTTTCATCAGTAGGAAAAGTATAGTTGAAAGGATTAGGAAGTGAAGTTGGTTCTAACCAAGGTAAATGAGAATAATCATCATTAATCATATCCACTTGATTAATTTCAGAAGATGATGGGTCAGAAAATGATTGAACTACCTGATAAGCCAATTCAAAAAGGCTCAAAGGCATCTCATTTCCATAGGAGGCTAATTTAGACTCTAAAGGCACTATCCAAGGATCAGATGATTCCATAGTGCTTGATGTAATCATGTTAACCTCGGAAAAATTAGAAGGAAAGTTAGGTGGAGGGAGTGCAAAGGTTCCCATCAACGATGAGTCTTTAAGAAAACCAACATCAACATCCTCATAGAAAGAATTCGTTTTACCGACAAATGATATGCTACCCATAGAATTAGGGTCCAAAGTATAGTAAGACAACTAGTCTACTTTGACAATCTTCCCTTTATGAGGAAATTGTATCATTCAATAAAGGGATGAGACCACTACTGACATAGCGTATGTCCAACTTCAACCAAGAAAAATGTTATAATCGAGTTAAGCATCAACAACTTCAACTTCGATCGCGACTGTTTTACCTTCTAGTTCTATGGGCATATCATTAAGGATTCCATAAAGACAAAAACCTCTTCCATCAAAGGCTTTCATAGTGGCAGATGATTGATTGATGGTTGGAGAACTTAAAGCTTTACAACATGCAATGAACATAATACATGTATAAGCTCCTGCATCAACAACTATGTGAAACACGTCTGGTTTTAACAAAAACTAGATTCTGGAATGCCAATTGATGAGGGAGTTTTTGGATATGACTCTCAAGATCAAAGATAATTAGATTAGAATTTTGCATATCAATAACTCCTATGGCTGACAATAAAATATTTCGTTGTGTTGATCATGTTTGCAACACTTCCAGAGCTGACATTGCGGAAGGAGACATAGCCAGATCTTCAACAATGTTATAATTCTGTGCATCTCTAGTATGTGGGTTGAAAGATGAATTTTGAAGCACACCTTTGGGAGGTGGTCGAATCATCATGTCAATTTTTGGTTTCTCGACCTATAATGGTTCAAAAGGAAGAGGAGGAATTGAACCAAAAAGTTGACCAGATGAAGTAGCCTCGTTTCCATTATTAACAGGACCCTTGGATCTGTAATATTTTGATCTCATAGATACCATAACTTGCTGTGAAGACATCATCATGATATCTTGCGATGTGGAAGAGGAAGATGTGTTATGAGAAACCATTTTTCTATCTTGAGAAGGAAATGGATCCTTCAAAATAATGGGAGTTGGAGAACCTTTAATGAATTTGGAAACCTCTGCCTGATGTGGGAATTCCTTCGTATAATGATCCTCATTGCAAATAAGGAAAGGATAGCGAGGTTTATGTTTCTCGTCAGTAGATTCAGTTTTAGTGGGTTTCTCTTTCGAAGAAGCATTTTGTTTTGATTTACCTTTCCCCTTATTTTTACCTCTAGTTGATTTGGACTTGCTGGTAGATGATTCTATGACATTAATCTCGGAAATAGTTTCTGGAGAAAGGATTTCAGATGGTGAATCTTGTATGGCCAAAGTCTGAGTACTTTTAGAATTTTTATTTTTCCCCTTAGATTGTTGGCTAACAAAACCTATGATACCATTAGCGGCATTAGATCCTGTAGGAGAAGTAACTATTGGATCACTTGTAGGGCACGTAAATTCAGGATTTTCTCGTACAAGGTGTCGGATTGAGTGTAGACTAAGTCTAAATACTGGGCACGAGAAATTACCTACTCTTCTGTGACAACACCTCCCTTAGCAACATCCTTGGTAATAATAGGAAGAAGTGACTTCGTAAACCATTCAGCTAAAATCTGATCTAGAATAAAAACTTTGACTAATCAACGTCTACATCTCCATTCATGGATATGATCAGAAATGTGAGTCGATTTTGATTGTTTTAAAGAAGTCAATAGTTCGGTACCAGTATCATAACGGATCAGTAACTGAAAGTGGGTTAAAAACGTTGTTTCCAGGGAGTTAAAGTTATGGAAAGAGGCGCGAGGTAGCTCAATGTACCATTTGGCTACCGAATTGGTTAAAGTTCATTGGAAAAGGAAAAGATGGATAGAATCGTCAATTAAAGAATTCAATGCACACCAAAAATGATATGTCATCACATGGTTGGATGGATCTTCTCCAGATTTTCCTTCAAATTTAGGTATGTCACTCGGTAACTTGGTAGGAATTATCAGCCAATAAGGATAATAATAAATGGGATCATTTGTTAACCGGGATAGATCAGGTAAATCTAGGGTTGCAATAAATGGTAAATTTTGGTTAGGGTATTGCAGTAAAGTTTGATAACCTTGCAGGTTAAGACCAACCCTTGGAGGAGGATACCCAGGATATCCTAGAATAGCCTGTGCAGTTGGAATTGGAATTCCACTAGGGTAACTAGGGTGAACCATACTGAGATGAGGTTGAACAGGGACTTGATAAGTATGACTGGGGTACGGTTGACTCTGGAAAGGTTGAGCTTGACCCATTTTTCCTAAGTAATATTGCCCCTAAATAAGTTAAACTTTCAAAGGTTGAACTTGAACAAATTAACTTTGAACAGGTTGATGTTGAATAAATTGACCTTGAAAAGGAAGGTTTTGGAAAGTTTGACCTTGGAAAGGTGGACTTTGAAAAACATGTCCTTGAAAATATGGAATCTGATAAGGTTGACCTTGAAAAGGAGGGCTTTGGAAAGCTTGACCTTGAAAAGGTGTTTTCATTATTACTACAATGGGTTTCTCGATAAGAATATTTGGTATAGACTAGACTATAGGGTTGGCTTGATAAGTAAAAACCTAAGGGATTCCATGAGTAGTTTAAGGAACAAATATTTGAGGGGTAACTAGAATAGTCATTTGTGATACTCCTAGGATATGTGTCTGAGGAGAACTTGGAACCAGATATGAAAAATGTGTTTGAATAGGTGTCTGTGGTGAACTCTTAAAATGGCATTGAATTAGTTGTTGAATAGATGTTTGAGGAATCCCCTAAACTGGCTACTAGATAGGTACGATAATACTTGGAACATGTATTTGAGGAATAAGTTGTCTAGTAGGTTGAATAGGTTGATTAAGTGGCACTTGTGGAGTAACTAGACCATACTGTTGAGCAAAAGTAGGATTCCAAATAGTGTTTGACCCAGGGTAAGGAGTACCAAGAAAAGGTTGATTTATAGTAGGTTGACTTAGACCAAGCTAAGGTATCTAACCATAAGTTCTAGTAAAAGGTTAACCCCCAATAATAGGTTTTCCTCTAGGTGGAGGATAAGGTGGTTTCCCCTCAAGCGGGTAATAAACACCAGATAGGGTTACTTGAGTTACCAGATATCATATGAATTTGTTGGTCTGGTGTCGTAAGCACTTCAGGCATGGAAGTCATGATCTGAACAGTAGATGTAGATAAAACAAATGACCATGTAGAGGGTTGAGGGGAAGAAGAAGCTCCTGAAAAAGTCCCAATAAGTGACTGGTATATAGGAGGAATTGATAGACCACCATACAATAGTGATTCCGGGGAGCTGATAAACATAGATGAATCAATGGATTGGCTCCTAATATGGATTTATAACATAATTCTCTCTGGTGAATAAAAAAGGTTGTGTGAAAGTGATAAATTCTAACCTAAAAAGCTCAAAGTGGTAGAATACCAAGGGTTAGGTCGGAAAGAAGAGAAAGGAACTCTTGGGTCAAAATATTCCCTACCAATAAATGGAAAATGAGGTGTTTCTGTCTCTTCATTCCAGTAATATCTTCAATGCTAATTAACCCAGGAGAAAATCCAGTTGTAATTATAAGCTTCCTTTGAGGTGAAGGTGGCTCAGGAGTAGGAGCTATAAAAATTGGAGGTTATTTAGGTTGAGAAACTTCTAGCTCAAGTTCTTCTATATATGTTTTGGTTAGTTCAATATTTGAAACTTCATCAATATCAGATTCAATTTGAACAACTTCAGTAATCTATGGGCCAGGGTGAGCTAAGCCTAATTTGATTTCTTGTGTTGGATTCACTTCGGTTTCTACTGTCTCAGGTTGTAAAATTGTTGATGTTTTAGGTTCTTCTGAGGTTTTAGATCTTGTTGACTTTGATCTTTCAATTTTTATCTTTTCTAATTGACTAGGTGTCTATTCAGGTGGTTTACGTTACATTCTACATGACTACCTCGGTGATTCATCCATGATGAAAATTTATCACAAAATTAAATAATATTCACAATCCAACCCTAATTTCTCTAAAAAGTAAAAGTAAACAATTAACACATGCTAAAAAATCTAATGGCTCAAACCATGCAAACAAGCTTTCCATGATGAGCTCACTAGTTGGTGATGAAATCCAATGTCACAGAGATCAAAGTAAAAATTCGTTATAGATAGAGTGGGTGGAACCAGTTACGCTGAAAACCTACTTAATGTACATGATCTGGTGCAAGCAAACTTCATTTATGCCATCTCGAATGAAGAGTGTCGTCCAAAAAATTTCCAAGTGTGTCTAGCCAGTCTATTCCAGGTACAACAGAGACTTCCCCTCCATCATCACCTGCGGTAAAATCCCTAAGAATATGGTCACTAAGGTTACCTCTTAAAACAGGTCAACCTGGAGGGACAGTCATAGTTTAGATGTACACACAAGGGCAGAGTGACAAAGCTCAATCCCCTTGAAAGTTCCTCAACAAGGTTAAACTGAGGTTTACTTCCAAGTGACTCCCAAGTACCTTTCAACACCATTTTTAGTACATGTAAATCACTCTATTGTATCCAATGAAGTGGGGTCACTCAATTCACCGTGTCTGATATGATATCGTGCTTGACGCCTTTGTAAGGGGAGCTTCATAGAGAAAAATTGCAGTAAATGGATTTTACTACCTATCACAAGATTCTATTTTTTGTTTGTAGCTTTAGAAAGTTTACTCACATCCCTATTCCAAAGCCCTACAAACTAATCTATTGTAGGTGGAAAAGAGCCTTAAAAATAAAAACTTTCTAGGTTGATTTTATTAACATTGATTTTAGGAGTTGTTATTTACTCAATGGTGATGGATGTGAAACTGATGAAATTATGACTTGATGCAAATCCTAATGTAATTGAAAATGAAAATGTAATCTTTTCGTTTTAATGAAAAATATATCTTAAGTAAGGAGAGAGTATTTCACTTTTTCAACTAAAATATAAACAAAAACTATAGCCCCCCACTATATTCCTTTTCCTAAAATGTAGCTATCCAGTTTCAAATTACCCAAATATTTAAAACTAACGTCAAATTTTCATTTTTCCGATTAACACAAAAAATCAAGAAACTTCTCCTTTCATACAATCACTCAGAAATTCGGAAAATGCAACAAGAAACCAATAATCACTAAAAATGAACTTTCCTTAATTGAATGCTATAAATTTACTTGTAGTAAAAAATACAGTTCATGAACACTTCAACATATAGAAATAAAAATGAATTTTCATTTCAGAACAAGCATAAGAAGTATTTTCAAAAACAATACATAATCTTGTAAATACTTCATTTTGACACTCAAAATAAACTTTTGCAAATGAGAAAACAGGACTCAAGGCCTGATATAATCGATAGAAGAAAGATGGATAGTCAACACAACAGGACCAATAGATCTCTCTTTTGATAGATCAACCATTCATCAGATGAAACTCTACCCTAATTTGCAAAAACAAGACAACCACAAGAAAGTCTCAAAATAACACTCAATCAGACTGATAAGCACTCATGTGAGGTTCAACCAAGTGTAAAATAGCATGAGAAAACAAAAAAAATAGATTTAAAGAGGATATATCTAAGTTTTTCAAAAATTGCAGGTATGTGTGCAAGCTCTGGAGTAAACCAGTGTGCATAAACTGTGTTGGTGAAATGGAAATGCACAGAAGTACACACTGTGCCTAAATTCTAAGTGCACACATCAAGGAAATTTAGAAAAAATAAAAAATAAATCAAATCCAACCCAAAATCCAAATTTATAAAATTTCTAGACACTCAAGGAAGGCTTGTGCGGCAGGTTGAAAAGATCAAACAAAGAAAACTATTGGAGACTAAGATGAGTCCCCAATGGAGTTGCCAATTTGTTATGTGGATGTATCCCTCTTTTAAACAAGAGTGATCTCCCTAGAATTCAAATAACCTTGGTAACAAACAAATAGGAACTACTACCTTTCTCTAGACTCTGATTGACTAAAAGCAAATACAATGATAGAGGTCGCTTACCGATTAAACAAAATGACTAATGAAGTCCCTTTTAAATCTATTGACCATTCACTCCTCGATGCTTTAAAGATCCTCTCATTTCTCCCCAAATATTCTCCATAATGTCCTAAAAGATATCTGCATAAACATAGACAAACAAGAGATCAAAGAATCCAACATATAACCAAAGAGATAAATGAAATAATTAACCAATTATATATCATAAACTGATCAATATGCAATCACAATCTATGTAGGTGATCAAGGAATCCTACAAATTAGATCAATAAAGATGTAATTGAGAAAGAAAAATTTCTTTTATATTAATAAACTGGAGAAAATCCTTACAACCATATAGCCTTGATGTTGCAAGTCCCTTCTACAATCTCCAACCCTTTCCCTTGCAAGAATAGCCTTCCAACCTTATTCCAACAACATAAACCTACTTCCAACAGTCCTCTCCCAATCCTCAGACCTGTAGTAGCTTTATAGGCCAAGAATGGGAAGTTTTGGATCCATTCTCCAAGGGATGAGATCCACTAATAGTGGGATAGGGGTTCCACAAAGGAAGGGGAGTTGCTCCATGATGGGAGGGATCAAGACTGAATAGGCACCCATTTGAAGCTTATTGGTTGGGATAGATGCTACCAACAATGCTTCTAGACTTTACTTTTTATTTTTACATTCATTGAGTCATGTTCATAAGTCACAGTGCAAGATAGTGCATACTTATGTGCATCTTTTAATGGTATTCTCTGTGTATGCACAAAAAATGACTAGGGAATTATGCATGTAGCCAAAATGGGGTTTTTGTACCATAGGATCCAGGAATTTTACCTTCTTTGGGATGATTTAGATTCTAACTTTGCAGGGGAATGTTCTTGGGACACATTTGTGGATGTCAAAAGATCCAAACCGATGGTCATTTGCCTAATGTGGTAAATGATGTGTAAAAATAAGGAACAAGATCCCCCTTTTTATGAATTTTAGGAGGGAAATGCAACAGTCCTTTCAAGGAGGCCGCACCCCACTTTATGTACAAATAATAGGATTGAGTTATCCTAGTATGACTGTTATAGATCCATTTGGGCACATAAAATCCCAACATCCAAATCAGTGTTTTAGGGCTCATCAAACCCTAAATTCAGTTGCTTCATGCCCTAAACAAGTCACCCCTTTGAATGCCTCCTTCCCAGACAGTTTCATGACTTGAAGACATCCAGAAATAGCCTCTAGAGGGACCAACGCAGGTAAGCCCTTATGAAGGTGTGATACAGAATAGTTGAGTCCACTTCTAGGGTGCTCTACAGAGCACTTAGGCTTCCTTTCACCTACGTTGGGTGAGAATGAACGAAATTCACATAGGGTTTTGGGAATATTCTTATCTTTTGGAGTCATCTAGAAGTTTCCCTCACTTATCAACTCCTATGAGCTCGAAAATGGATGAGGAATGAGTTAAGGTGCATCCTATCCTCTCATTCCTTCCTCCATGGAACTAATTCTAAGTATGGAAGGCCATTCAATGCCACCATTAATGACAAAACCTCCTTCATCTTCCTATAAAATGACCACTCATCTAAGTGAATAGGGGTTGGATTATGTTGAATTGCAAGGAGATAATGCTGCTATGAGTTTTGGCTTTGAAGCAAGTAATGTAATGCTACAGGTTTGTCATGCTTTTGATGTGATGTGGATGGGATCCAAGCTGGAGGAATGGCTTTGAATCAAACACCAATGGTTGTAATTCCTTCTTCTATCTAATTAAGTGTTTGAACCTTTTTCCCATATGTTTTTATTGTTTCATAATGCTTATGTGTGTGAATTGTATATGATTCCTTGCACTTATATTCAATAGATCATATGATTTGATCGATTTTTTGTCTTTTGTTGTGTTTATAGGGTACTTCTCAAGCGGATTAAGTACGGGAAGGAGCGACGGAATCGATACAAGGGAGACAAGAGGAAAGTGGAACTATAGGTAGGCCTTCTATCTTCTTATCTTATCGATTGCTTATAGGAAAAGTCTAAAACACTTTAAATTGTTGTTCTAGATACATATACATATGTAGGGAATTAGTATTTATCCGTAGATGCTAAATTCTCAAAAACAAATTGGCAACTCCACTGGGGAGAAATCCTCTTTCCTAGTAGCTTATCCACCTCATAAGACATCCTTGTAAACCTTACTTATGTTCATTGATTGTATTTAAGCTCTTTTGCATTGAATTTTCATCAAAAATTTAGGTTAGATGACTCTTGAGTGGCCTCTCAGAAATCAGTGCAGGCTTAGTCAGGGGATAGTGCTTTGTAGAGCACCCTTGAGTGAGAGGCAGTGATCTGCAACACAGTTAGGCCCTCTTTGACTTGCATTGATCCACCTTAGGTCAAAGTTTCACCTTTGGAATGTATTTTTTCCAACTTTTCTCTGCTTGTTTGCTTGTCGATTGATCAATGAATGTTATTTCTCAGAGAACATGCTTTTATCTCCTTTTCCAACCCTACCTTGATTTGATTGATTAATGTTTCTTTAATGTCTTTTTTTCATTATTAATCTATAGTCAATGTTAGAATATAGTTTATTAATCTTTGTTTGAAAGAAAGTGCCGTAAAGTCTTCTTTTCCTTCGAAACAGAACTGTCGTCAAAGTCTTTGTTCTTATTAAAGATTGATTGATTACATGTGCATATATCCTTTTTGTTCATCATAACATTAAGGGATTTGAAAATGAAAACTTGCATCATTCATATTGTAGTTTGTTAATGCTTGAAAGGAATAGCTAGGGAAATTGCATTATATGTGCTCTTTGCTCTTTGTCAAAGATCTGATTGCTCTATCCCTACTAGCTAAGGTATTCATTATTCAATTGAACGAAATAATGCTTATCATATTAGTTGCATTTTAGGAATTGCAAACATATGTCACGTGGTGAACCTTGAAAGGAAAATTCTAAAGAAGATCAACTTAAAATTTATCTGAATTTACCTAATGGAGCATTGTCACCTAACGAAAAACATTTAGTGGTTCTAGGCTAGAGACGTGTTCCGGCGTCGTAAAACAAAGCAGTTGTCGCTAACTTGTATGCAATACATCCCGAGTGTGATACCTCATTCCATGTACATGAGTATATCATAGCTCATCCACGTACCTTTGGGTATATAGGGCGGTGTTACAGTACATAAAGTATATGGGAATGCTCTCATTGTGCGGTTCTGCATTAGACAATGCTTATACAGATTGGGCATCCACGTACTTTTAGGTACATATGGGAGGAAAACACTAGGTTGCTATCCATCCTTAGGTAACTGAGTCGGTCTCCTTGTACACTTTGATACACCGAACACAGCATTCGGGGAGATTTCTTGCTCGTACTTCTCGACTCATTGGGAGGTATTTTGTAGTTCACAGTTTCTTGGTAAACCTTTTGCCTAGATTAGCCCTCTTTTGTTTTGTTAGGTTACTTTGATTAAAATAAAATTAATTGACCGCATATAACATCCTCCACGCTTACTCCTTAGTTGATCTTAGGTTGAAACATATGGCGACAAATCCAGAGTCCACTGATAAAGGAATTCCTTTTGATGGGAATCCCAGTCCTTTTCCTCCTTTTGGAAATATTGGTGCTCCTTATATGGCTACATTGTCCTTTCTGGGATTTACCATTGGCTTGCTAATATGGTTGTTTTCAACCTCCTTGGTTCAAAATGTCATGACTTCTCTGCAATTGAGTACACCTCCGACTGGACAAAATTAACCTCCAGTTGATCCTAAAGTTGACCCTTTGCCTTCTTCCTTGGTTGTTTCTTCCTCCCGTTCTTCCTCTTCGCCTGGTGAAGGTATTGGTACTAGTAACCAAGTGGCTAAGAAGAAGAAGAAAGGGAAGAAGAAGAAGAAGAAGTAAATTCAGCAGAGGGGAAATCAAGAAACCATTGCTTTGAATGCAACATCTAATGAGAAACCGTCCATCAAGCCTCACAAAGTTCGATATCCATGCAAACTTTGTGTGGGAGACCATATTCTTCGAAATTGTCCTAATATTCCTCAGATATTAGAAGAATGGTCTTCTCGTTCAAATCATCCTGTGTCATCAACTTCTGGAGATCATGTTGGTGACACACCATCAACTAGTGATAGTAAAGTTCATGGAAAAAAGGGTAAAGTTAAGTTTCCCTATAGTTTATGTGAAGGGAATCACCCCATTCACCTTTGTCCCTATCTGGATGAAGCCAAAAAAGTGTTGGATAACCGTCCTGCTTCACCGCAGTGACTTCCATCTAGTTACAGGAAACTCTCCCTAAATCCTTCACTAGTTGATGAATTGACTGACCAAAATCAACCATTAGTCAAACCCACCCTCTCTGAAAGTGAATTTTATGAGTCTATACCCGACCCAAATCAACAGGTCAAGGAAACAATTGACCCAATTTCATCTTTAGTTAATTGTACCTTTCCCGAAGAGAGTGAATATGATACCACTTAAGTTCTTTTTGTTTCTTCAGATTCCAATGAGCTCAGGGGAAATCCTCCTATTCCATCAAGAGAGGAGGAAAATCCTCCCACTCTCGTAACTCAAGGGATTAATTCTCTCGTTTCTATGGTAACCCCTCCAAGTAGTCTAGTCACTTCCTTTGATTGGAATCGACTGGCAGGATTTCGTCTTCATTCTTATGTGCCTTTCCAGATCATAGTAAAGGTTTGTAATATGATTGTATCTGGCACTATTATAGATGAAGGTGCATCTTTGAGTATCCTTTCCTAAAATTCTTGGAAATCACTTGGTTTGCCGCTGCTTGTGCCTGTTACCTAGAATCTGTTGGGTTTTAATAGAGGAACCAGTCAACCATTAGGGATCGTCCCTAAGTTACCTATTACTTTGGGAGGAAAAATCATTTATTTAAATGTGATGGTAGTCCTAGGCCCTTTATATTACAATTTACTTCTTGGGCGCGACTATGTTTATGACATGGGAGCTATTGTTTCAACACTCTTTCAAGTGATGTGTTTCCCGCATGAAGGCAGAATTGTCACCATTGACCAGCTTTCATTTCCCAGTCAACCATCTTCCCTAAATGGTCCTTTTGTACCAATGGTATCATCCCCACCATGGGTTAATTATGTGGCAACCCGTTCCATACCTACATCAACTGATGATCAATTCAGTGATGTTGTACATCATGTACTGGGGGCATTGGAACCAGATCTCTCCTTCATGACTTCTTATGAGTTGTGATCAAAGGGAATGAGGATATCTCTTGGTCTTGTGGTAACCTCGTTAAAAAATGAAACAAGGAATATGAGGATAGTCCTTTTTCTTGTGTCAACCTCGTTAAAAAATGAAACAAGGAATATGAGGATAGTTCGTTGTCTTGTGTCAACCTCGTTAAAAAATGAAACAGGCCCATGAGGATAGTTCCTTGTCTTGTGTCAACCTCGTTAAAAAATGAAACCAAGGAGCATGAGGATAGTTCTTTTACTGTGTCAAACTCATTAAAAAAATGAAACAACTCCCATGAGGATAATTCCTTATCTTGTGTCAACCTCATTTAAAAATGAAACAAAGAATATGAGGATAGTTCCTTGTCTTGTGTCAACCTCATTAAAAAATGAAACAAAGGGTATGAGGATAGTTACTCTTCTTGTGTTAACCTCGTTAAAAAATTAAACAAGGAATATGATGACATTTCTTTGTCTTGTGTCAACTTCATTAAAAAATGAAACAAGGAATATGAGGATAGCTCTTTTACTGTGTCAACCTCATTAAAAAATGAAATAGCTTCCATGAGGATAATTCCTTGTCTTGTGTCAACCTTGTTAAAAAGTGAAACCAAGGATATGAGCAGAGTTCCTTGTCGTGTGTTAAGCTCATTAAAAAATGAAACAAGGTCCCTTGGAGCAAATTTCCGAGTCGAGTCTTTGATTAGATCTCGTAAAATCCCAGTCTAGTCTTTCACTTGATCTCGTAAATGAACCTCCATTCCATCCGCCTAATAGCCACAAGTAGTCTACTTAGGTGAATGCAATGAAGCTTGGGGGGCATGCACCTAGTGGTAAAGTTAAGTTTCCCTATAGGTTATGTGAAGGGAATCACCCCATTCACCTTTGTCCCTATCTGGACAAAGCCGAAGGTGTTGGATAACCATCCTGCTTCACCGAAACAACTTCCATCTAGTTACAGGAGACTCTCCCTTTCATCATGCTGGGGGCATGTAAACCAATCTCAAGCATAGTTTTTCATTTTAAGCTTGTGTAAAAATGAAACTGAATCCAAGCATAGTTCCCTATGGTTCAAGCTTGTGTAAAAATGAACTCATTTCCATTTTCAACCCTCATGATTGCCATTCTATTAGCGTCTTTCATCATATGAGCATTGGTTGTTTTCATCCCATCGCCACCATCCCTTTGGCTGATCATATGCTTTCACTTGGTTTTTTTATCCTTTTTTGAGGAACAATTGCAATGAGTGGTCTTATTATCCAACCTCTTCACATAAATCAACATGTTTTGAGAAGTTCCAACATCACCAGAACTAGTTGCTACCCTAGACACCACTCGTTCCTCAAAATGGAGTCCTCTTTAAGCTCTTTTCAGACTCTCTAAATATGAAAATATTGTCGAGCACTTGTCCTTTCCAGCTTGTTAATGGATTGGAAATGATATCTCTCTTGTATTATTTTATGCTTTTTCGGGATTGAGAGATTAATTTACGAAAAATAACTTGTGGATTTTTCTTTTTGTCCCTTTTCAAACTCTCTAAACATGAAAAGGACCAAGTTATCTTTGTCATTAAACTCATTAAAAACATCAAATAGCGACAAACTTGTCCATCTAGACAAGACCGAGTTTCACCTTCGCTAGACTCGTTAAAACATCAAATAGTGATGGATTCACCCAAAGGGTGGAATTATACAACAAGCATATGTTATCCTCCTCAAGCTTGATAAAAATAAAGAGGTACTGGTCAGCATTGACTGGGGAAAATGGGAAAAGGGGAAAACCACTTTATGGTAGCAGGTCACTCTTGAAGATGACACTTTCACTCCATCACCGTGATTATTTGTTTTGGGTTATTAGCTTGATGGTAATCATACCGTTGGTCTATCATACCATCCATCATTTTGTTTTGGGTCAATACTACCAATTCACTTTAGTGTCACTGACATGTTCAAGAGAAATCATCGAGTCAAAATTCATCTTTTGCAATACCATAAACCTTCATTTTTATGACCGCCATTCCTGAACCTTGTATCATTAGTCAAATTCCATCTCTAAAATCACTACACTCGCTTCATGTCATTGATGTGGGATACATCAAGGTCCTCCTACGATGAGTCGCTTCTTGTCGACATCAACACATTATCAAAGAAGTTGACTTAGGAACACCCATTCAGTACCTTAAGGTTTGCATGCATCAATTGCAAGTTTCTTGCTTCCGGCGATAGGCATACATCAATGGCCTTTGACTGAAAGACTTTGTAGGGTGTTCGACATCAAATCATCCATTCACACCATGCAAAATGTACTACAATACCTTGAGGATCATTATCATTATCGGTTATTTCTCTCGCATCTGTTAACAGCTTACATCATTGGCTGGTAATGAGATGGTGTCTTCCCATGTTCAACTTCAGATCACATATTCACATGGTTAGACTCATACTTGAGTGAATGGTTGAATGAGATTGAAGTCCCCGAATCTAGTTTCATCTATTCGGGTTGCGATCTCAGGAGTACTAAATCATATGTATAATGGCTTTACATTGATGGTCATTTTGATCATGGGTCTATATCTGTAGATGACTGTTTATGTACATGTAATGAAAGTTTATAAGTTGAGCATGGGTATGCCTTCCCTCAAAAATTCATGTAAAATCAAATATCATGACATATGTATAGTAATTGATGCAGGTCACCTTCCACTTTGATACCTCCTCATCACATCGTAAATCATTTCATTCGACATCGGAATTTTTTCAGCTTCATGATTTAGGGGGCAGCTGTTACAGATCCATTTGGGCACATCAAATCCCAACATCCAGATCAGTGTTTTAGGGCTCATCAAACCCTAAATTCAATTGCTTCATGCCCTAAACAAGTCACCCCTTTGAATGCCTCCTTCCCAGACAGTTTCATGAATTGAAGACATCCATAAAGTCTCTAGAGGGACCAGTGCAAGTAAGCCCTTATGAAGGTGCGCTGCAGAGCAGTTGAGTTCACTTCCAGGGTGCTTTGCAAAGCACTTAGGCTTCCTTTCACCTGTGCTAGGCAAGAATGAGCGAAATTCACATAGGGTTTGGGGAATATTCTTATCTTTTGAAGTCATCTAGAAGTTTCCCTCACTTATCAACTCCTATGAGCTCGAAAATGGATTAGGAATGAGTTAAGGTGCATCCTATCCTCTCATCCCTTCCTCCATGGAACTAATTCTAAGTATGGAAGGCCATTCAATGCCACCATTAATGACAAAACCTCATTCATCTTATTATAAATTGACCACTCATCTAAGTGATCAAGGGCTGGATTATGTTGAATTGCAAGGAGATAATGCTGATATGAGTTTTGGCTTTGAATCAAGTAATGTAATGCTACAAGTTTGTCATGCTTTTGATGTGATGTGGATGGGATCCAAGCTAGAGGAATGGCTTTGAATTAGACACCAATGGTTGTAATTCCGTCTTCTATCTAATAAAGTGTTTGAACCTTTTTCCCATATGTTTGTATTGTTTCATAATGCTTATGTGTGTGAATTGTATTTGATTCCTTTCACTTATATTCAATAGATCGTATGCTTTGATTAGTTTTTTTGTATTCCGTTGTGTTTATAGGGTACTTCTCAAGTGGATTAAGTACGGGAAGGAGCGACGAAATTGGTACAAGGGAGACGAGAGGAAAGTGGAACTACAGGTAGACCTTCTATCTTCTCATTTTATCTATTGCTTATAGGAAAAGTATAAAACACTTTAAATTGTTGTTCTAGATACCTCTACTTATCTAGGGAATTAGTATTTATCTGTAGATGCTAAATTCTCCAAAACAATGACATAGAGGGAAAAGGGAGAAGTATAAAGAAAGGTTAAGTTTTTTGTATTCTCGAGCAAGTTTTCTAGTCTTGTAATGTAAGAACAAACTATTTTTAGTGGAAGTAGTGTTTTATTCTAGATGTTAGATTTTTTCTCCTTTAATTACTTTGAGCATACATGGGATGAGCCTAGCCTAGAAGATTTAGTGCCCTCTCATTCTTTTGTTAGTGTTATGCTTCACCTTTGTTCATTTTCTAGCATTAGAATTTCTAGAAGTTACATTTTCATGGTCCTTTTGAATGGTTAAGTAGGAGGTTCTTTGAAAATTTCTTTCTTGTAAGTTGTTTGTGTAGTTGTTAGCAATTTTAACACTTCCCCTATTTCACTTATCTTGCTATTATATATTTTTCTATTCACTATTTTGCTGTGTAATTGGTTATACAACTAAAAGAAACACATAGAGGTTTATTCATAAAGACAAGCTTGAATCATGTTTCCTTGAGATTTGATTAGTTGAATATTATCATCTCGTAACATTTCCACAACTTTCCCTCATCTTAGATTCATATTCTATCTAGTTTACATGCTCGCAAGATTGTCTCCTATAGCAAAATAGAGACTCATGTAGCGTTCTATAACCAACCCTTTTTTCTCACTCAACTTCACAATAAATAATCGTTTCAACCTCCTTGATATATTACAACACTTCTAGGATATTGATGATGAAACTTGGACGTGTAGAGGCCTAACATAGTTTCCCATATATGCCTTTGTCAATTATTTTCTTAATACCATTTTTATGTAATTTAGGGTTTTGATTCACAATGCTTTATTTCCAACAAGTGTGATATTTCATTAATTTCAAGTAGTATAAATGTATTTCTAGAAAGTGTTCTATTTCATCCATTACAAGTAGCATAGATGCGTGTGCCATTTCCTTTTCTGCAAATCATTTCTAGAAGTCTATTTTTACCTGCAGCATAGCTTATTTGGAAACTTAACTTTGTCTCTGTGCATATAACCTTCATTTCAATGCTTTCCACCTCCATAAAATTTGAAAATAAAATAATATAGTTCCTACTACACATACAATGTCGACTCCTCTTAAGTTTGTACGAACCCTGGGTTGATAATTAAGATTCAGATCCTTTGGAGTTGCATCATTGTTGTTGAAATACTAAGGGCCATCAATTTTTGGTGTCATTATTAGGGAGGTGTCAAAGTATGTACTATATTTTTATTTATTTTATTTACTCTGTCTTTAATTTTGTCTTCTACAAAAAAATAAAATAATTAAATTATCATATTTTCATAAAATACAATTTTTTTTTATGCCTCGAAGAATTAGGGTCAGGACATGTAAATTTCTATATAAATACCCCACTTCCACTAGCAGCCAACCCTTTTCAACTGATTGTGAGCCTCCTACCTTGTCCACAGGGACCTTTGAGGACCTTTTTGGCAAGAAAGAAAGGATGTTTGGAGAGCCCGCAGGAGGAGAAAATTCTTTACACCCCACCAATACTATTGTTGAATATAGACAACATGAAGTGTTTATATTTGTCATTAGAGAAAAAAATGGATCAGCAAGAATGAAAAAAATTAACCCATCTATGCTCCCACAATTCTATGGTTTGATCATAGAGGATCCTGACACTTTCATGTCTAAGTTTTCTATTGTATTCATGACATGATTACACCACAAATGAGCATAATTTCAAGTTGTTTCCTTAAACCAAGAAGGATGTTCCCTTTGATGCTTCATGAGCCTTGAAAGAAATATCATCACCACATGGGATCAAATGTAGCAAGCTTTCAACAACAAATATCAATATTACCATAGAGCAAGGGATATTAGAGATAAAATCTTTAAAATGATTCAAGGAAAAAATGAGTCTCTAGAAGACTATGAGGAGACTTCCATCTAAGTTACATAAGGGCACATAATTTCACTTTGGGACCATACTCTTTAACACTAGTAATATTGAGGAGAGTGAGATAATATCTCATGGAAACCCTCAACTTGTTGGCCAATGGAGGTATCTACTAGTTCACATATAATGAAATTAAACATATATTTAAAAATAATTTGAGAGGCACTAGAAAAAGAGGTAGATAAGGTAAGAGCTCAGTAAGTACTTCTTCCTCCTTTGTGCTTACTAAGAATGAAATAGGAGGGATGTTAGAAAACATGAAAACCAATATATTGCACACATTTTCTATGTGGTTGGATACTTTGCAAATCAATAGAGAAAATAGGAAGAATAAAAGTATGTCCATATTTACCTCCAAATACATTGAAGGAAACCATATGAATCAATTTACTTTGAATTTCATAGAAATCTTCCCTATATGTAGGGAAAATCATTCTATTGATAAGTGTCCATCTTTGCCAGGTTTGAAGGCTATGTACCAAAGAACATAAGGGAGCATGGAGTATTTGTGCTCTACCAACTAGAAGGACTGCAAGCTCACTACAAGAAAAGTCCAAAAAGGCATGAAATTCCCTTCCCATTTCAATCATAATTATAGTATTCAATATCAACCTTAGTGCCCTCTAATCCTTCACCTTGGCCTGTGCCCATTCCTTGGCCATATCCTCAATCTGTTGTTCCTCCCTTCCAACAATATTCTAATCAACCTCCTTGATGGGGTAATCCATCACAAGGAGGGAGCCCTCACGTTGTCCAACCATTGGCTCTAATGCCTCCTCCTTAGCAAAAATAGGTACCTCATATTGTTCAATTGAAACAACCCTAAATGCCTAGTCAACCAATTTAATCCCAATCCCAATAGTAAGTAGGCTTAGACAATCTACCATGGGGAGACTACTTACTAAAATTATTATGTAGAAATCGAAGAAAACAACCTTAGGTTAGGGAATGTTCTCCCAAATGTTCATCCAACTTTTCCAATTGAAGATCATGATAAATGGAAGGAGAATCAGGTACCTCAAGTAACTCACAATAAACCCCCCTCTCCTTCAGGACATCAAAGATATTTACAGATATAACAAGTTTATTAATTCAGAATAACTTATTATAAGGCCTAGAAGGAATAGAAGGGATACACCTACTATTAATGTCATCGGGAAACTAGCTGATCTGATGCTTGGGCGAGTAATCATCCCCAATATCTAGATCTTGGAATGTGTATATAAATAACATCACAATTCTAAACACTCCCATTGACCTAGGAGTTACAATCAATTTCATGACCAAGGAAACCATCTTTAAACTTAGCATCCAACAGTCCTTGAGAAAGAGGAACACTATGTTGCAGCTTGTTCATAGATCCATAGTAGCATCAGAAGGCATAATCAAATATGTAACAATATTTATAGACTCCTAGGAGTATCCCATAAAATTCCTTGTCCTCGAGCCCAAAACCAAGTTCGATGGCTACCCACTCATTCTGCGAAGAGCATGGTTAGCTACTACTGATGCATATATTAGTTGTAGGGATAGAAAAATGACAATTACCAAAGGGAATTCATAAAAATTGCTTGTATTATATCCCCCAACTTAACATCTTGTTGAGGATGTGTTTCCTACATGGGTATTAGAAGAAGAAGAAGAGTATTTTGGCCTCTCATCGCCCTATCTTGTGTGTACAATAGAAACCGCCCTTAGTAGAAAGTTGGTTGATGAAGATGATCTAATTGATAATTTTTTTACAAAACTAATATCTTGTTGCTATAATTAAGGGTCATCCCTACTGTAGCATATATATTCCCAGGATAGTCAACGGGAAAAAAAATTGACTATTTTTTATGATCAAACCAACATAAATATGGTAGAAATCAACTACTCTAAACTATTAAAAATCAACTCCTCACTTTGATTTGATCAAGAGGATCAACAACTCACTAACTTACAAAAACATATTGATGCATTTGCATGGGATTACAAGGCTATGAAAGGAGAACATCCTTTTGTGTGCACTCATCACATATACATAAAGGAACATCACAATCTTGTTCACGAGCCTCAAAAGAAAACGAATCCTACCATAGAAAATATTATGAACGAAGAATTGTAGAAATTACTAGATGCAGGGTTAATCTATCCAATTTTAGATAGTGAATGGGTATCTCCTTTTGTTATTTTTCCAAAGAAAAATGGAAAGAGGATAATCTGTGTTGATTATAGGGAACTTAATAAAGCCACAAGGAAAGATCATTTTCATTTCCCTTCAATGACCAAGTCCTTGATGTGATTGCTAAGAAAAATGTCCTTCTTGGATTGACTTAATAGGTACAATCATATGAAAACCAGTCCTAAATACTAGGGTAAGACCACCTTCACCTTTCTTCAGGGGACTTTTGCTTACAAAGTCCTTATGTAATGACCTTGCCACTTTTGAGAGGGATGTACTTAACATCTTCCCTAATCTTGTACATGATTCAGTAGAAATATACATGGATGACTTCACACCTTGTGGAAATTATTTCTAAGATGCGCTCTTCAACCTAAGGTCTTATAAAGGTGTGGGAGATGAACATATCCTTTAACCATGAAAAATAATTGTTCTTAATGAATTAGGTAATTGTTCTAGGGAATTTCCCCGAATGTGGGTGTTAGAGCGGTCATAAATGGCTCTGATGGCAAGTGTAATTACCGCGTACTGCATGCAGCAGAGCGGCGGGGCTCCCCAGATCTTCACCTCAGGTAATATGAATGTTCAGTGTTACGACGGCAACGGTGGTGTCTGCGCATTTATGGTTTACATGGTTCAAGGCATGGCGAGGATGGTTATATTCCTCACCACCCAGCTCTTCCTTTTCACGATGTGTTCCAATTACTCTGGTTCTGAATTCTGGTTTGCGAACTCTCCTGGAAGCAAGAGAGTTCTCCTCCTCAGAGGCACGCCTTGCATGTTTCAAACGCGACTCAGGGGTAAGCAGAACACTTATCCTGCTCTGGTTCACGCATTTCGCTTGTTTATTACGCTCTTTGTTGGTTCTGTGGTTTCTGTTGCCCTTTTCCTGCATTTCATCATGGGTCGACGAGGGGGCAGGAAGAGACCCAGAGGTAATCCTGGTGAAGGCTCTCGGCTCTCTCCTAGCAGCTCCGATAACCCTGATCATTCCCCTGCTAGTCCCCCTCCACCTCAGGCTAATGTACAGCCCACTAGCTCTGTTCGTCGGCCTCTCCCTAACAATGCCTTTCAGACCACCCATTTTAAATTCCAAAGTAACCTCAACCGACCTCTGGTCTCTGCCCACATCACCTTAATTATCTCTGAGGAAGAAAATCACATCCATCCTTTGGCTTGCATAGCACCGGAACCCTCTCAGAGCAGCGAGCAGCCTCTGACCTTGGACAGTCCGGAGAAAGCATTGGTGGATCAAACAGGCAACATTGAGAGCCCGAGAATCACTCTGCCCCATGTCGATACTCTCCCTGCTGAAGGGGTTGAAGCTATGAATGATTCCAACCGCCCAATTTTAATCCTTGAGGACGATAAGGCCAGCGATGAAGTTCTGGGGGTGGCTTGTGAACGTCCAGCAGACGAGAAGACCTCTGGCGGGAGCAAGGAATATTAAGCACACGCGGCACCGTTCGGTATATTTTGTTTTTTGTCTGTCAAGCAGACGACTATTTTCAGGTTTCTTTGATAAAACACATGGCTTATCTCAGTCAGCTTGAAGTTTTTGCTCAGTTTCAAGGCAGAAGCAATGCTTTACAGGCAGACTTGCAATGGCTTCTCGCTTCTATGCTCTCGTGCACAACCTCTCTCATCTTCTGGTCTTTATCTGAAATGTTTTTCTGTAATGAAGTCTTTTGTAGCACCTATGCTCAGAATCCTTACATTCTGAGGCGAACTTGCTGTGTACAGAGGCCTCATGACTCTTCTGAGGTCTCGCTTATATGTAAAAATATTTTTATTTTCAGTTAATAGATAATAGTCTTTGCCGAGAAAAAAAAAATTGTTCTAGGGAATTTCCTATCCTAAAAAGGAATTCAAGTAGACCCCAGTAAGATAACCATCATTTAAAACCTTCATGTTCCTCACAAATGAATAGATGTTAGAATCTTCTTAGGCCTTGTAGGATACTATTGAAGATTTATAAAAGATTTGAGTAAAATTTCCTCTCCTTTGTTTCCTTGCTAATCAAAGATGTTGAGTTTTGTTGGACAGATCCATGCCAATAAGCATTTGAGAGTATAAAATAAAATTTAATGACAACACCTATCCTCAAAGGCATTAATTGGACCTTGCCCTTTCACATTCACACAAATGCATCAGATAGGGAAATTATATAGCTATATGTAGGCTTGAAGGTAACCTCCCTTATGCAACCTACTTCATTAGCATAAATCTGTCCAAGTTAGAATTAAACTATATTGTGATTGAAAAAGAGTTCCTTGTTGTTGTATATTCTTTAAATAAGTTTATGCAATATACTAAGTCTTCATGCATACTAACCATGCAACAATTAACTATTTAATGAACATGCGAGATGTAAATGCTCGCATAGTTAGGTGGTCATTTATTTGTAATAGTTTGACTTAACCAGTGTTGACAAACCAAGGAAAGAGAATGTTGTTGCGAATTTCTTGTCAAGATTAACCTTTTCTGAAGAGCTAGTAGATGGTGAACTCCCATATAAGTATATTTTTTCCATCTCACTTATTTCTCCATGGTTTGTTGATATTTTCAACTATCTAACCACTGGACAATTCCCTCCTCACTTGTCTTCAAAGGAAAGGAGCAAGATCATTAGAAAAAGTTCCTCCTATACTTGGATTAGGGAAAACCTATTCAAGAACTTCAAACTTATGTACTATATGTCATATCTCAATTAAAAAGAATATCAAAATACATTTGGTTCACCATAAGGGTAGTGATATAAAGGAATAAATAATTTCTAGAATATCAAGTTTTAAATTTCAAATTTATATATTGCTAGATTGGTCGATCATTAATCTTTCATTCAATGCATGTATATATAAGCTACATTTGCCCAAAATTAGTTGGAAAATACACTTTGTATAAAACATTATATATCAAAATGTAATTTTCTAATGTAATTTTTGAAAAAACAATTAAAGTTACATTTTATGTTTGTTTGTAGACTTTTAGTATAATAATGTTGAATCCATTAGTAAGGTAAAATCATATATCAAAGTTTCCATATAAGCCTGCACACATATATTAATTATAAAATTGTTAATATTTTCTTCCGGGTGTAAATTCCTTTTTTCTTTTATTATTCTAAGTTGGCGAGTCCCTTAATACGCCATTTGTGGATCATACTCATTCAAACCCAAACCTACCCAAGTAACTAACTAGTATGCAAATACAGTTAAAAGAAACCATTTATGTATATACTCTTTTGAAATGAGCATGCAAGCTAATAAGGCACTTAAAGTTTACGACATGATCCCATTCATTTTAAATGAACTTTAAATTAGTAACATAGATCATGAAATCGGTAGGTGAGAAGAACACAATATCCATTAAATGACATATGCATTATTAGTATACTAGCCCTTACATTCATGGTATGCCCCATTTTATCCAGTAAGGAATCATTATTTTGAGGCCTTCATTCTATTCCTCTGAATCACGCTGATGGGTTGCCACAAGACCCTCCTACATGCCCTTTAGGAACAGTACGTAGTTCTTGCACTAAATATGCACAGTCCGGATTTGAATTAAGGAGCTTGACCTGCCAGCGTCGAAAGCTCAGACCCATCTAATTTGAATGTGGCCCAGATGGAGGAGAAGACTGCTAGTTTCAACTAGATATTTTACTAGCATTACAAACAACCAATTTTTCTTAATGAATTTTAGGAAGTGGAGATAGGCACTTTCACCATTAGATTCCTTTTATAAGCCAACCTACCTTTATTCGTTTTTGTGCAACCTAGCATGGCATGGATATTATCCTATTGAAGAACCACTGCAAGAAGACTCCAAAGATTGATTGTTTGTATGAGCGAGCTTGGATTGGGTGGGCGCTCTCTGTTATCCCTCTCAGGGGCCGAACCGCTATCATAAGAGTGGTTAGATGAGATTTCTGTAAAGGGAAGAGGCATTTCAAGATGACCATCGAGGAAAGCCATCCTTGTTAAAGTTCAACCCGCCAGAAGCAAACGTTGGTTCTTTTCTTATACCAGCCTCGGGTTCAACCAAATTCGGTTGATGCGGCCCAGATGGAGGAGAAGAATGCCAGTTTCATCAGTCAGGGAAGGGCAGTTGTTAAGGTATTGGCCTTTCACCCAACGGCTTGACTCCGCGTCGTGAAAGAAAGGGCTAGGGTTCCCTGTTCAGAGAGAGAAATCTCATCAGTCGTCTGTCTACCTAAATTCTCGGTCAATGGGGTAAACTCCTGACTGGATCATTCGCTGCTAAGGCTAGTGGAACTGGATCTACTACTCAATTTGTTGATTTTTTTAGTGGTAGTGTTATTGGTTATGGCTCTGGATCTATTGGTTTTTCGACTCGAAAAGATATCTCCAAATTTCACGAAAGATACCTTCACTAAAGAGACCTTAACAAAAGAAAGAAAATCCCCACCCTTGGAGGAGGATAGCTACTGACCTGCCCAAGAAACAACAAACCTTCTAGTTTGGTTACTGCATATGAGCAACTTACCATCTCTCCAAGAATGGTTGGTTTGTTCATTGCGTCAGAATTCAACCACGATCAAGGTCTTGCCACTTCTCATAAAATTGAAATGTGTCTTTGGTAGCGAGGTTGGTGGGGTGTTTTCATGCAGACAAGTATCTTTGGTAGCCAACCTTACGTGTTTTCGGGCAATGCAGACATGTATTTACTAGTCTATCGAATATTTTGAAAGTATTGCCCAATGATCTCTTAAGAAAACTAACTTTAGATACTATAGTAGGAAGGAAATCAATATTATGCTCTCGTTAAACATAACTAGACATAATTAACATTAAAATAAACATAACAATTACTACTTTATCTATCTCCCTATTTTTTTTATTATTCATTCATTTATGATATATAACCGATGGGTTCTGGATTTCTTCCACTCTCTAAAAGAGACTGAGACAATTTACAGACATTATCCAGGTCAATCCACATAATGATTCCAGCTGTATTAGACATATATCTATATATGTAAGATGTATTCCTTATTACTCGTATTTAATCCATGCATTTACCTTAATCATTGCTTATATTTTTTCATCTATTCTACGATCCTTCCCCAGATGGAGTCATGTTATGATAAATAACAATCACTGTCTCTTAGCTGTGAAATTGTCTGATGTTTGTGGTATGTTTTTGCGGGGTATGCTTGCTTTGAAATTGGATATTAAAAGGGTATGACATCATTGGCATACTTGATTTGGAGTGTGGTTTTCCCAATTTACTATCCATCAGTACATTATGAATATTTGTTAAACTAAATATGTAAGTTTGTCAATTGTTTTATTGAGCTTTTTTTTCCTCATTCAGTAATATTTTAAGTTATTGAAATCATTTTATCACTGGATTTCTCTTCCAAAATTAATAAACTTTTCATATTAAACAACCGTAGCTATATATCAAAAATTAGTAAACTTTTCATATTAAACAATTGTAGCTCACTAGCTACAAATCCAAAATTAGTAAGCTTTTCATATTAAGCAACTGTAATATTTTAAGTTATTGAAATCATTTTATAACTGGATTTCTCTTCCAAAATTAGTAAACTTAACAACTCTAGCTCACTAGCTACAAATCCAAAATTAGTAAGCTTTTCATATTAAGCAACTGTAGCTAACTAGTTATTAAATATTTACTCATGTAAAATATTAATTTTTCTCCTCTTTCAAATTCAATTCTTACAGGTAAATGTAAATATTTACTCATGTAAAATATTTTTTTTCCTTCTCTTTCAAATTCAATTCTTACCAGTGAATATAAATATTTACTTGTGTAAAATATCATTTTTTTTCTCTTCTCTTTCACATTCAATTCTTACAGGTGAATATAAATATTTACTCATGTAAAATATTATTTTTTCTTCTCTTTCAAATTCCATTCTTAAGGGTAAAGGTTGGTCTTCAATTTTACAAGTCCTTGATTTCTTTTTATGTCAATCTTAAGAAACAATTTATCTTTTTATCTCCTTGCAGTTGATCTTTAGGCCTCATTTGTAAATTGAAGTAAATGTTTTTGCAAGATTGAATTATAATTACATGAGATCCTGATGTAAAATATCTACCTACTCTCTTGGCAATGAGACTAGCTATCGGAGACCGGTTGACAATGATTACTGGTATGATATGATTGGCAATGACTGGGTCTATAGGCAATGAACTTCAGGCAATAATGTCTGGCTACCACTTGATGGGTACTTGCTCCAGACCGAACAACAAATGTACAATTATAACTTTTAAAGGGCCAACATGATGGGTACTTGCTTCAGACCCAACAACAAATGTACAACTATAACTTTCAAAGGGCCAACAACAAATGTAGAGACTGTAACAACTTACCTTGAAGTTGGTGAATCACCACCCAGAGTACAGAACAGAGCGGCCATAAATTCCTTGTATTCCTACATGCACTCTACTGAACCTGTTGTAGTACCAACAGAAGTCGATTTGTGACTCTAATTCCGTTGAAGCAACAACTTTGGAACTCTATCGAGTCCTAGCAGATTCCGTTGAAGCAACAATAGTACCAGTAAGAGAACAAATGTGCATCTTTGAAATCAGACTTGTAATAGTCTTCCCTGGAAACCCATGTCCATATGTTCCAGTCTCTTTCTTGAAGTATGGTCATAAGGTATCTGGTGCCCATGCTCAATTTATTTGCCCACTTCATGAATAGCCCATTTAAGGCAGGGACTCTAAATCATTTATACTTTTGTTTATTTCATATTTTCCCTGTCACCAACCTAGTCGTTTACCGGCTACAACCCTGTGGTTTTGTGGTTTTAGCAGGCATCCTGTAGATTCAAAATATTCTCCTAAGGGTTAACCCTTTTATATAGAGAGAGCTCCAGTATACCGCTATGACCATTGGAGGATGATCTCCAGTGAGGTTAAGTCGATTGTAGATTCCTGGAATATTTGGGGATCCAATGGACATGGGTGCCGTCAAAAAATTGATAGCATCATGGGCGTGGTCAAAAAATTGACCGTGTCCATGTCTATCGGATCCCGAAATATCCAGGAATCTGCAATCAACTTAAGGATGCCCAAGGGTTTTTCAGCTATGACGGTGCTTTTTTTAACATCGGGTAATATAGAAATTTGTAATTTTATAAATGAAAGGGATGGCAAGGCTGAATAGCCTTTAACTTAATACATGATTTTCCTTCAACAATTATAAAAAGTGGTCATTTACAATTCTTTGTTTATATATAATGGTTTTCCCATTCTTGTCTATTCTTTGAAACATTGGATGGTAAGATAATGAACATATACACACAATTTACTACAAACAATTCATCGTCAACCCTCTTCAATATGAGTTTTCGCAATTTATGTCTTCGTCCTTTCTGCAGCTTCACTTGTTTTTGCTTTTGTTTTAAACTAGAAAACCACATGACAACCCAAACATTTGCAGAGAAACAGAGGGTAGTACTTGTTGTCCTTTATAGTGGATCTCAATCTGTAATGAGTATTATTTATTTACCATTAAAGTAAATGATAAAATAATAGTTTTTTATTAATGTAATAATTAATTGAATGCGATATAAATATTTTATTATTGAATTTGTTGCCACGTCGTGGTTTTTATTATTAATGTCTCACCCGTAATATGTAAAAAGGAATGAGAAATGAAAAATGCATGTTATATGTAAGTGCACCATACAAAGGAAAAGGATAATGTTAACGATACTGAAGAAGAAATGAAGAATAAAAACATATTTGTCAATTATGTTTCTATTGACTCTTTTTTACATCAAATTGAAATGCAGTGCTCAGCCTCTAATATCACTAAGTTTATTTTATGTTTTTTTTTCCAAATTACTACATTATGTTTTTTCTTTCGTTTGTGAATGATAAGTTTTATTAATTATTAACATAATCATATTATTTTATATTTTCATAACTTAAATGTGGATATTTATTTATTTATTAATAATAATTTAAAAAAGATATTTTTAAAATTATAAAATAATATTTTTAAATATTTATTTCTAATTTTAAAAAAATATAAGTTATTATTATAGATTTTAACTATGTATAATTAATTATGGTTTTTTTTCTTCTAATTTTTTGTTTTACAATTTTATCTTTTTTAATTCTAGTTTTGGTTTATGGCTTTTCCATATAGAGTTTCATTTTATCGAATCTTCTTATTTTTCTTTAATTTAATTATATTTAAACTAAACCGTGATTATTTTTAAATTTATTAATTTTAATTATATTTTTCTAATTCATAATAACTTATGACGAGATGGAAAGTAAAGCCACACTAGGGTGGGCTAGTTCTATGAAATCAAGTTTAATTTTAATATTTATGCATGATATTTTAGTTTAAATGGCCTAGAACATTAATTATTTGTGTTTACATATTATAAATTTTGAACGTCTTATGATGTTTAATATACATTGATTTTGATGATTTTCTATTTGCAATGGTATGTCTAGTTGAAATTGTATGCATGTTGTAACTTTGTTGAAATTAATGGTTTTCTTTTTTTCTTGGTGGTAAAGAATGTGTGTATTATTTTCATAATTATATATAGACGTTTAAATATATATTTATGATACAATTTAATGTGTATTTCATCTCTCAAGTAATGAGTATGTTAGAGCGAGAAAGGCATTTAATTATATAAGATGATATATAAATTTGAAATTATTATATATTAGTATAAATTTATTTTCAGCACGGATTTAATATGAGTATAGAAAGATCAAATTTTTTGAAGTACAAATTTTAAATTTTTTTTTAGAGTCCAAAATACAATGTGTAATTTTATGTTCGATATTTTATTTTAATAATTTTTTCTATATATAGATATATATGAAATTGATATTGACATAAATTAGTTAACATAAATCTTCAAATAATTTATTTAAATCTCAAGCTGAAATATTTTTGAAAATCATAAGGCTTAAATATTCTATATATTTCATTTACTTATAATTACTTTATATGAAATTATATTATGCCTTATAAACAATTGAATAAACATGTATATCATATTCATTTTTATTTTTTACTTTTCCATTTAAAAAATATTTTACTTTTATTTTTATTTTAAAAAATACATGTGTCAAATCCATATTAAACACAGACATAATTACACATTGCCCTCATGCTGAAACCTGTCACCTCAAAAATTTATTATCATTAAATAATATAATTATAATTACACACAAAAAAAAATATAATATAATTATAATTACACAAAAAAATAAATAAAATAAAATAAATAAAATAAAATTATAAATAATATTGATGTGATTTACAAACAATTCCCTTTTCTGATGCACTTTATATTTAAGAGTTTTAAATATAATAGGATTTATTAACCACCCAAAGTTGATAAATCATATTTAGATATTTTATACAATATAGCTCAAGCAAGTTTGGCCTATGATAAATCCAAGATATAGGTCTCTTATAAATATTTACCTTAAATGGAGTAGATGTAAGCTATAAACTAACAAGGCCATACTTTCGGATTCATATTAGCCTAACATGATGCACGTGTATACAACTCAACATAAAGGTTCATGTTTGAATACATAGAACATTTGTCCCATGAAGTTGACTGGTTGTATAGCCTTCCATAGTATATATAGTGTGTATAGTTGGTAGCACTTATTACTTCAATGTTACTTTTGTTAATATTAATTAGTTACTTGGTTGTATAGCCTTCCATGGTATATATAGTGTGTATAGTTGGTAGCACTTATTACTTCAATGTTACTTTTGTTAATATTAATTAGTAAAATAACTATGATATGATATATCATTCATTAGATTAATAATTTAATTAATCAAGTGACAAATATAATATATCTATTAAATTTCAACCCATTAAAATTAAATAGTTCCATATTCAAAATCTATGTGACATTAGTCTTTTATAAATATATATTATTATAAGAATAATCTAGTTTTTTTATATTATATATGTTTGTTTCTTACATCTTTGTTATTTGTAAATGTTTCATTTAAAAAAAGTTCATATAGGTGTTAATCAATGTAGTGGTAAATTTATCATTTCAAAAATTTTCATCAATAAATAAACATTTAGCAGTGTATCATAAAAATTTGTATCATAAACATAAATTTAATCATTTATCAAGAAGTCATAATCACATCAGCATAAGACTACACAATATTTTATGTGGAAACCTTTATAGCATAAAACCACAAATTATTTTTCTTCTTCTTCTTCAATTCATTTACATAGATTTGTAGGCACCAGCCTATTGGAGACATCGACCCCAAAATGTGCAAGCAACTACTTGCAATATGGAACAACCTGATTGAAGCACCAACTTTGAAAATGTACAAGTAACCACTTGAAATATGCTACAACTTGATTGAGGAAACAACCTCAGTGGAGTCAACCACCTCCTTTTTCAAATTCACGTGGACCACTTTTCACAATATTTCAGACTATATCCTCTTACTCTTCAATATAGGCCTTCAAAATTGACCATGTTGATGTTGTCATAATGTCATCATCAATTTGTCATAGCCTATCTGTAACACCCTCCTCCCACATCTACCCAAGTAACCAGCCAACCGAGGTAAATATGTGACGAGAAGTTACTATGATATGATTCGACCTCCTAAGTCACGTTAAGGAAGTGGAATCGATGGAAACACACCATACAGACCTTCAACATCAACTATAGGACTCCTAAGAACCATCCCAACATTTTTGGTAATCATTCCTTCGGCCCCATTGAGGTTTTAGACCACTTGAACCCCGGACACTCCCATGCTATGGGTCTGACATCATCCAAGAGGCTCTAGACGCTCTCATGACAAGGCACGCCAGTGTCTAGGGACTAATTTTCTTAGTGTTATGCCAAAATCCCTAAGATTTGAGCCACTTTTTCAAGCTCAGAGCCCAGGTCACTACCTAAAATTGAATGACACCTCCAGAACAGAAATATAACGAGGAAAAAAAGAGGCAAATGCAAATACTTGAACAAGCCCTTGACTGGACCCCTGCTGGCCATGACATGCATTTCGTCAAACATTTCATGAATATGTAATCTACATGTGTAAATAACATATCTAGGCATAGGGGTCTCATACTTAGCTAAGAATCGTTGATACCTTAACATATTGGCTTCCATTTCCTCCATTAGGTCATAGATACATTGTTCATTCAGTTACAAGTAAAAACATGATGAGAGCCATACATAACTACTCTCATAAAACATATACATAACCAACATAATAGCAACATAAATACCAAGGAAATCACAACCATATAATCCACATATAAACCAATATAATACTCATAGAAATACAAGGATAAATAACCTCATATTGATGATGCAAAATCCAAACCTGGGATGGGACTTCCACGTTCCACCTGCCGTAGAATGGCTAAGCCAAATCTCTCTTCATACATTCACCCTCATGCCATATTCCAAGCATGAATGTGGGATCTCATAGAACACATCACTGTAAAACCATCTAAGGAATTTAGAGGCAAACCACCTCAACCCATCAAACAGTGATTCCACCTCATGGTCGGACATCACAAAACATCATCAGATTGGTCTCTATCAAAGCCTTCTAGGGCTCCAGAGTGTTTGTTCCAACCAAGGCTTCCAAGACTAGTAACTCAACCCAAATTTGTCACCAGGCTTCCAAAGCATTTGTCCAACCAGGGCATTCAGGGCTAGTATCTCAACCCACCAGGGCCTTCCAAAGTGTTTGTCCAACCAAGGCATCTAGGACTAGTAACTCAACCCAAGTTGTCACAAGGCTTCCAGAGCGTTTGTCTAACCAGGGCTTCTAGGAACTAATAAATCAACCCAAGCTAAAGGAAACAGGAGAACCAACCAAAACAAAACAAGGAAATAAACCCACAATCTCCATGGCTATCCATGAAATGACACGGCTAGGAAAATCCACTGTCAATCGAGGAAATCCGTCATGCCATTGACAGAACATAACTCATAATCCACATGCATATGTCATGAATGCCAAAAATAGTGAGGAAAACATACATGTAGCTTGGTACATGCAAACAAAACGCATTGTAGTTGTTGATCCCGATGTCCTCTTGTGCTTTCTTTCACTTCCTTTGCCTTCTTGCTCCAAAACTCCAAATATTCCACACTCTCCAAGAGTGCTCCAATAAAACTCTAAGTATCCAGGATTATGAGAGAGAGAGAATAATGAGAGAGCTCCAAAACTGAACTGACAAAAGTTTGTGTACTGATTCTCACAAGTCTTTTTATGAATGAGGCCTCTATTTTCTTCATTTTATATTATTTTCCTTAAATTTCCTCCTCACATGGAACTAGTGACCTTTCGCCTTCCTTTTCTCCTAATTTCCATTATTTTCATAAATAAATGTGCCAAAAATGTCATTTTTCTTTTCCAAATCTTAGCCCTTGCCTTTGCTAATTTCCTTAGCCATATTAACCAAAATGATTACCCACACTAGGATGTTTTGCACAACATTCAGCTTTGAATAAGTGTCTCATCAACCGTGGTCATTATTTTTCCTTTATTAACTCTTACTACATGGAATTTTTACGAGGGTTGTTACATTATCCATACCTTGTTACAACATGTTCATTAATTTGGCTAGATAATATTTTTCCCTGAACATCCTCTAGCTATTTACACAACACTCATTGTGACCTTCGCATAATATCCCAAAACACATAACATTGATTTTAAACATCAAAAATACATCATTGAGGGTTTTCATTCCTTCATAAATGTTTTCATTTGAACCCTAGTCATCATGCTTCTTCTAAAATCTAGTTTGGCTTTGAAATGAGCCCATAAACCCTCAAAAACTATATAAAACTATATAAAATATTAATCATTCAAAAAAATGACATGATTCAGGCACATTATACAAAATGACATATTACAAGCTCTATGAAAAGTCTAGTTATTCTAAAAAATGGTTATCAATGTGCCAATAACTCCATAAACAATAAAATTGACTGAGTCCAATTGCACTCAAACTTGCGATGTTAAAGGTGCAAACAAAAACATATAACTAACTGACCTAATCGAGGAGCCATTAACCAAAGTCATATATATATATATATATATATATATATATATATATATATATATATATATATATATATATATATATATATATATATATATATATATATATATATATATATATATCTGTGTGTGTGTATATAGATATATATATATATATATGTATATATATATATACATATATATACATACATACATACATACATACATACATACATACATACATACATACATACATATATATATATATATATCAATCAGAGGACTGTTAACCAACAAAGATTGCAGGAGCAGTGCCAAAAACCACACAGAAACAACATTGCATTAAAACCACATTGCATGTATATTAGATTACATGCCTATGAGGGATCAAAATATCGACCAAAACCTATGTAACGACTTCATAATCCATTGTAACTACAGATCTTGAACTCAGACCATGACTGAGCTATCTAAGTAGTTATTTGAATGTATATTTTAACTAGATTCACGTCATGGGTATATATACATTGTTAATGTGGACTTGGGGCTTATGATGGCTAAATATTTCTCTAATATAACCTCTATCAAAACTCTAATGGGTGACCATCAACCAAAGGTAACCCTAGTGATTTTCCCTTCCATGATGTAACCAATGGGATGAATTCCAACCATATGATAATATACTATAGAGCTTATCCATTCTACAATGTGACCTAGTGAAATGATCATGTCCATATTTTAAGGCTCCCCATGCCAGAGATGTTGTCCATATGACCATACCTCATGATATGGTCTTCAGGGGTCATTGAAAATTGACATGCCGATGTTATCTTGAAATCATTATGCAATGTGGTAACCCATGAGGGTTGCTACATGTCACACATTTTCAAGTGTTTGGCCAATCAAAAAATTCCATTCGTACCTGCTATGTTATAGTCCATGGATATGCCACGTCACCCTGCTATCATCATCTTTGTTTCCACATCATCTTCTATCACCAACTGAACTATGCCACATCATCTTTATTTCCATGTCATCTCCTCTGACCAACCAAACTTCACCACATGTCTAGAATGTTACATCATAAACGACTATGTAGGAGGGCCACGTCATTGCTATTGACCAACCAATAGTCACCATGTGTTTCTATAGTATGGGCTCTGCATGGAGGGTCAACCTTGGTTAAAGTTTGGACAAGTTGACACATACTTTGTCATTCAATTCTTCATCTGATCATTGAACCCACACAATTTGGGCAAACATGCTTGAACTTTCACATTATTAAAATTCATGGAAGTTGGGTTAATATCTAACATATATTAGACTGAAAAACCATATATTCTCCTAGAAGATGCATGTTGTTTAAAAAATTGGTCTTTCTGGGTTTGACCCTTTAGTTTAGGTCCTTTACTAATGATGATCTTAAAATGGCCTTAAAATCTCATATGGGAGGATTTATTTAGAGTGTGATATACTTTTGGAAAGGTATTGGAGAGGACCATCCAATAATACCATCCATAGACTGATTAGGAGATCATAAATTTGACAAAAATCAGTAAGCTTAAAACATATTTGACTTCACTTGAAGAGGACACATAAGAGATCACACCATCATACTTCTTCCTTTAATATGTTGCAGTTTCCTTAGTCATCCCCTTTGATATCAATGCCATAAATTTTCATTAATGACAACATTATATGAAAAAATATCCCCCCTTTCCATTTATGGAAATACCACCAGAAATCGATGGTCATTCATTAAAATGGACCAAATTCTCCTTGACATGCTACTAGGAACTCTCCTTGACTAGCTACAAGATTATTCTTTCTTTCGTTACTATTTTCTCCTTCATCGGCTTCCAAATTCTCTCCCCAATGTCTTCCTTGTCAATATATACACTCTCTCCTCCAGTGTCATCCTACTCAATTTCTATCAATGTCTATGAATTTTTGCATTCTCTTGCCCTTTGACATCAATGGAAAAGGGACATGGTTTACTACCAATTCTTCCATGAATGTGTGAACTTGATCATAATTAATAAGTGGAGTAGCCTCCTAATACTATACTCATGTTCTTCAACTACCAGTGCTTGGTTATGCTCTCTAACTATTCCTAAAATTTCCCATGGACCTGATCGAGTATCTCCCTAGGACCATGCTTCCATATATGTGAACCTGCCTTTGTTGAAAGCATTTCTCCTTGAAAATATTTATGGCTTCAATTTTTCTAACATTCATCCCTATATTGTTTTCATATTGTAATAATATTCTCCTTACTTTTTGTCATCAACCCTGTTCTTCTTTTACATCTAATATATCACCTTTAAGTGATTAGAAAGTCACATACACAAATCCCTTATTCAAATAAAGTGTCTCAACTTTCCTTGAACTTCTTAGCTGCTCTTACTATTAATTGTTCTAGTTAACTATCTTTCATACTCTTGATTGTTCATACTTAAAAGGATTACACTTATAAATATATACCAATGCTTTGCAATAGAAACTCATTGTAAACCCCACTTGTCATTCCTAAAATTTCCCATGGACCTGATCGAGTATCTCCCTAGGACCATGCTTCCATATATGTGAACCTGCCTTTGTTGAAAGCATTTCTCCTTGCAAATATTTATGGCTTAAATTTTTCTAACATTTATCCCTGTATTGTTTTCATATTGTAATAATATTCACCTTACTTTTTGTCATCAACCCTGTTCTTCTTTTACATCTAAGATATCACCTTTAAGTGATTAGAAAGTCACATACACAAATCCCTTATTCAAATAAAGTGTCTCAACTTTCCTTGAACTGCTTAGCTGCTCTTACTATTAATTGTTCAAGTTAACTATCTTTCATACTCTTGATTCTTCATACTTAGAAGGATTACACTTATAAATATCTACCAATGCTTTGCAAATAGAAACTCATTGTAAACCCCCCTTGTCAATGTTGACTACTTTTCCTACTAACCTTGTTTCTTCCTATCTCATTCTCCATCACATATTGTTAATTCTTGGGTTAATGGGAGATCCCTATTTCTTGTGCCATCTCAAGTTGAATTTGCAGTCATGAGTTGTGTGTCCTTCATTATGACATATGTAATAGAATATCTTAGGCTTCAACATGATGGAAATTACCCATATGATATGTTTTTAATTTGATCCATATGTCTGAGCCTGGGTATTTGATCAAACCTCTATACCTAATCACATCATAAGTTTCAATCCTATCCTTTGTGGTCAAATATTGTGCATGAAAACTACTAACTAAAAAACTTATTTTTATAACTATATTTATAGAGTGATATTGATATTTTGAAGTTGTTCCTTGGAAATATCCTCATCCATTTTCTAATATCTAACTCCTTCCTCCATATTTATTATGGATCCTTTGCAAAGATTATCTATCATGGAATATTCCACACTTTAATTGTGATTTCTTCTCTTTTACGAGTTAGATGTACCTTACTGATTCCTAACATCATTTTGAGGATCATTAGAAATTTTGAACTGAGCATGCTTATATTGATTCATGGTTTTCTTAGGACCTTCAGGAGATTCATTTATGGATGCGATGAATTTTTGATGGATGCAATGAACTATTGATCAACATTCTTCGGATGATCCTCATTTGATGTCTTGGAAGAGCTTTATACTTGTATGTTTTGCAACTTTCCTGATAAATAAGACTTCTTTTGATGAGAGGAGATATTTGAATGCTAAGAATATGATCCATATATTCAAACACTTTGTGAATTTTTAAGTTGTGTTAGATCTATTCCAATTCTTATTTTAAAATCATAACTTCTTCTTCTCATATTTCACAATTTTTTTCCTTCTCATATAGTTGTTCTAATGAAATTCCTTTATCCTTTTAGCTTCCTCTAGTTCAACCTTGAGAGCAAGGATAATCTCTTCATTTACATATTTGTCTTTGAGTTGCTACATTAGTTGGCCTTCCCTCTTTATAAGGGTGTATATTTCCTTGAATTCTCTTCTATGTTCTCCTTCATAATCTATGTTTGCTTCATGTTCTTTTGTTGCAGTGAAGAACAATGTTTCACCTCTTTCATCATAAGTCACACTTTCATTGCTTTCATAGTGTTTTTTCTTCTTTAAAGAAGAAATTATTCTTGTTACCTTACTTATTCTTTTGATTCTTGTACTTAAATCTTGGCTCATCATCATTGTCATTCATTTTTTCATAAGGGAATTTATAAGCATTATTTCCTACTCTTCCACATTCAAAACATTTGAAAGGGAGCTTACCTTTGAAATTTCTTGTTCATCTTATTAGCTTTCCTACAAAATTGGATTCTTCTTCATCATAATTGGATTCTAATTTATTTTCATGTTTTTTCCCTTCTTTGGATGCTTGGAATTTTATTCCCTTGATTCCAATTTCTCCTCCTTTATCCTTATCTCATATGTTGAGAGTATTCCATGAAGTACATCAAGATCTTTTTATCCATATCTGAAAATTCTTCATGGGTTGATACTTTGGGATTGAATCTTGATGGAAGAGATATCAATATCTTTCGAACAACAACACCATCCTTGACTTCTTCACTAAGACCTACAATAGAGTTGACAATATTTTCTACTCAAAGAAAATACGAACTAATGTCCTCATCTTCTTCCATCTTAAAAATTTCAAATTGGGCCCTGAAATATTGTAGCTTGGCTTCTTTGATATTATTATCCCCTTCATATTAGGTTTTAAACTTGTTCCATATATCATGATCTAACTTACACTGCATTACTTTGACAAAATTTGAATGTGGAAAACCACTCAAAGTGGTCTGCTTAGCTATTGTATTAGATGTATAAAGGGCCTTACCATCTTTATCTATAGGAGGAGTATCGTGAACTTCATACTTAGCTTATGCAATTTCCTCAACATCATCTCCCAAGGAAATGAGATAGGTTTTCATTCTTATATTCTATAAAGCATAGTTGTATCCATCAAGAAAAGAAGATTTCCTACTAATCTCATTATAGCCATCTTTCCTAAAATTAACCTTCTAGTGGTTAATTGTTCCAGAAGTAACCCACTCCAGTACCACTTGTTAGACTAAATTTCACACTAAGAGGGAGGGGGAAGTGAATCAATGTAGTTATCATTTCAAAAAAATTCATTAATAAATAAATGATGTAGTAGTGTAATATAACAATTAGTAGCATAACAATAAATCTAAGCATGCATCAAGAAGCCATCATCACATCAACATAAGAGGACACAAGATTTTATGTGGAAACCCTTTTGGGAGAAAGCCACAATATATTTTTCTTCTTCTTCTTTGATTAATTTACATTGATTTGCAGGAACTAAACTATTGGAGGCGGCCACCCCCAAAATGTGCAAGAAAGTACTTGTGATAGGCTACAACTTGATTGAGGCACCAACCTTGAAAATGTGTAAGTAGTCACTTGCAATAGGCTACAACCTAATTCAGGCACAAATCTCATAGATGAGCAAGCTACAACTTACTGTAGGTTTCACCTTGATTGAGGCACCAACCTCAGTAGAGGCACCCACCTCCTTCTTCAACTTCATGTAGACCCTTTTCACAATATTACAAACTGGATGCACCTACCTTTCAATATAGGTAATTAAAAATGATCATATTACTGCTAACATAACATTATCATCAACATATCATATCCTATCCATACCCTATTACAACTTGTTCATCAAGCTAGTCACATAAGATTGTTTCCCGGAACTTGTTCTGGCCATTTTAGCAACATTCATTGCAACTTTCTCATAAGCCCCAAAAACACAACACTAATTATGAACATAAAAAATACATCATCAAGGATTTAAGGCCTTCATAAATGTTCACAATTGAATCTAGATCATCATGATTCTTCCAGAATTCAATTTGGATTTGAAATGTGTTGAAAAGCCCTAAAAAGGCATATAAAACTATATAAAAGATTAATCATTCAACATAATAACATAATCTAGGTGAATTATACAAAACAACATATTAAAAGCACTACAAAATGTCTAACTATTATACAAAATGGTTAATATCAGCACACCAATAACCCCATATACAAATAAATTCACCACTCGACTGGACTCGAACCCACAATGTTCAAGGTGTAAACCAGACCGTATAACCAATTGACTTGATAAACTAATCATTAACTGAAGGAACATTGCACACACACACACATATATATATCAACCGAAAAAAGCTCATAAGAGCAATAGAGGAAACCACAACGAAACCAGATTGTATCAAAACCACATTACATGTATATTAAAATATGGTTTGGTGAATGCTTAAACCATTGACCAAAAACCATGTAATGACTTCACAAATCCATTACAATTGCAGAGCTCAAACTTGAACCGTGATTGAATTTTCTGAGCTATTGTTCGAATGTATATTTTAATTAGAGTCACAGAGTGGGTATATATACATTGCTAACATGGACCTAGGGCTAATTAGGGAAGACCTCAAGGCTGAACATAGCTCCAATATAACCGCTATAAAAATGTTAATGGGGTGATCGTTGACTAATGATAATGGACCATAGGGCTTATCCCTTCCAGGATGTGACCAATGGAGTGACAGTCGACCATATGACAATGGACCATAAGACTTAGCCCTTCCATGATGTGATCTTGCTAAATGACCATGTCCATATTTTAAGGATCTTGCTACTAGGGATGTTGTCCATATGACCATACCTCATGACCTGGTCCTCAGGGATTAATGGTCATTAACATGTTAATATCAACATGATGTCATTATGCCATGTGGTTGCCCATGATGGCTGTCACATGTCACACATTTTTGAGTGTCTGGCCTATAATAAAACACCGTTTGTACCTTCCATGTGGTAGTCCCTACAGGTGCCATGCCACCTTGATGATGTCATCCTGATGATGTGTCAAGACTTTTCATTGCCACATCATCTCCTCTGACCAACTGAACTATGCCACATCATCTCCTTTGACCAACTGAACTATGCCACATCATCTCCTCTGACCAACTGAACTATGCCACATCATCTCCTTTGACCAACTGAACTATGCCACATCATCTTTGTTTCCATGTCATCTCCTCTAACCAATCAAACTTTGCACATGTCCATACTACCATGTCATCGCTAACTATGTGAAAGGACCACATCATTGCTATTGACCAACCAATGGTTACCATATGTCACTATGGAATAGGCTCAACATGGAGGACCAACCCTGGTTAAAGTTCAAACAAGTTGATGCATTCTCTATTGTTCAATTCTTCATTTGATTGTTGGAACCGTTTATCTAGGAAAACATGCTTGAACCTTAATGTCGTTAAAGTTCATGCAAGTTAATCTGCCATCCACTATAGATTATACTACAAAACCATAGATATTCCTAGAAGATGTATGATTTTAATTTTTTTTGGTGTTTATGGGTTTGACCCCATAGTTTAGGCCCTTTAAGATTGTTGGTCTTCAAATATCCATAACTTCTCATATGGGAGAAGTTTTTGAGAGTGCGATATACTGTTATGTTGTAGTAGCTGCAACACCCTCTAAAATTTTGGCATGTACTCAAATTGCAAAGCCTACTATGGATCTTGTGATAAATTATTCCTTAACACTTAATGGTAAACTAATGATCTCAAGCTCCACCCTTATATCTTAAGAGTTGTTCATGCTTTATCTTATAAAACATGTGTCATATTTGGGCATGGGGATTATCATTTGTCATGCAAAGGGAAGTTTGTTCTGCTTCAAGGGGAAATCTTTGTGCATATGAGTTGTTCTCATCACATAGACATGTCTCGCACTCACTTCATGCACTCTTGTCACAAAGGTTGTTGCATCAAGTGAAGTATGTTTTTATATGTTCTGGATGGTCTATGTTGCATCACTAAGTGTCCAAGTGTATGATCGTAGTCAAGTTCTATCATTGTTCACATCAATTCCACTAATCCCACACTTAGCCAAATTTTGAAGTTTCCCTAGAAACTTAACCCCATCGAGATTTCCGGAACCGCACACTTTGCATTTGCAACCCTAAATCTTTTCCCCTTGCTAGTTGGAACTATGCAATGTGGAAAGACTCCAACCTCCCTTGGCATTCAAAAACTACGCAGTATTGTTCCTTAGTACCCCAATCTACCTTGCATCCAAAAACTGTGCAAAGGTATCCTCCTAGGACCTCATCCCACAATAGTGTCTTACATCCTAAAACTGTGCAGTGTTGTCCCTCATTTTTCCAATTTGCCTTCCGTCCTGAAACTACCCAAATGTTTCCTCCCAGGGTCTCATCCCCGCAGCAAACACTACCTGATGAAACTGCAAAGATATATCTCTCAATGATCACAAAGAAGGATGACATGCTAGATGACTCTCAAGGAGCCAAGAAGAAAGATAAGAATACCATGGAACTCAAGTTATGATCGAAGATCAGGACCGCATGAAGACTCCGTCGGATGCATAACCCTTTGGATTCACTTAAACAAAACCTATTCTTGAAATAATTGTGTTAATTTATTTATTCACTTAAACAAAACCTATGCATAACTCAAGAAATAATTGTGTTAATTTATTTATTCACTTAAATAAAACCTATTCTTGAAAATGGGTGAATGGATTCACTTAAATAAAACCTATTCTTGAAAATGGGCGAATGGAAGGTTGGAACTCCTAATTTCAAGGGCTAAATTTACCTTTTTTACCCTCTCCCTTAAAATAAGGTGGGCTATTTGAGGTGATTTGTAAAAATGTACAATGATACAAAATATTCACCCACTAAAAATTTAAAACCCCTTAATTTCACCAAAGGGCGAACATTTGCCCCTAAAATTTTCTATGACAGGCATCTCCGTAGAGCGTTGTTCAGTTGATAAAGAAAGGGTTCCCGCGAATACCCCATCCACCCACACCACCTCCATCTTCACCTCCACCGCATACACCTTCACCTACACCACCACCACCTCCGCCACCATTCAATATGGCAAACTCTATAAAGCTACTTGTGTTCAAGGGCATGGGAAATGAAGATCCGGACCAGTTTTGGTTCATTGTGAAGGCTGTATGGGAAGCTCAAGGTATCATGGATGATCAAATGAAGAAAGAAACATTGGTTAGTGCTTTGTAGGACCGCACACTAACGTGGTACATTAAGTACTGCACTGATAACCCGATGTCTACGTTGGCAGATATCCAAACTACACTGAATAAGGAATTCACTAGACCTAAGTCTGAGGTGTAATCAATTGTGGGATTTAAAGAGATCATGATGAAGCCTAGTGAGACACCCTGGGATTTGGATCAAAGATTCAAGTGTATGATCTGCGAGGCTAACATGAATCTGATTGATGGGAAACATTGCGAATGGTTTGTGGCCTCACTCCTACCTCATCTAAGGGTTGTGCTCTCACAACAGAAGATTGGGAACCAGGAGGAAGCTCAGGAAATCGCGATGAGATTGCATGAGATGCTAATTTGGGGGTTCAACAGATTCACGCGCAGTTGTAGAACCTTTTCCTCGAAATGCAGAGTCTTAAGAAAGATAGAACAATTCATCCTGAGGCGCGTGAAGAAGTTTGGTGCCTAAAGTACAAAAGCCAGGGGCATGACAAAGATCACTGTCCAGTTTTCGTAAATTATGTTGCAGCAGGGGGACCAATGCCTCTGAGGCCAGACACTCTAGCAGGGCCAACTACAAGGCCCACGCTATGGTGTGCTATCTATCAGGTATCTAGAAAACATGCGACAGACAATTTCCATTTGTTGCAGAAATTTGTACAGACACCGCAATAGCTCTTCTGCAACTTCTGTCATTCAGTGGGTCATGATGAGTGCAATTTCTGTAGCTATGAATTAATGATGGATAGAACACATGCATACAGGGTGAAGGTAGAAACGTGGCCTCCAAACCAGGGCACTGGAGGAGCGCAAGGCGAGTATTAGGGGTGTAGATGAGGCTGAGGTGGAGGAGGACCTGGTAGAGGTCGAGGGTAGGTTATTTGTTACAATTGTGGGGGACCAGGACACTACGTGTGAGACTTCCCAAATCTGACATGTCTCTCATGCCACTATTGTACTCAGTTTGACCATGCAATGGAGGATTGCCCTATATTGTTGGCTAAGATACACGAAAAGGGGGCGCAACCTTAGCAGCCGACTCAGAACCTACAAATTATGAGGGATGAGCATCGTGAGGAATATCCTAAGGTAAATATAGTGCTGTGGAGTGGAGCGATGACTGGTGAAGATAAGGGGAAGCTTATTGAAGAAGGTGAGTGGGTCTGCAAAGTGCCAGAAAAGGAGATCGGTTTGATCTAGAACACACAAAAGGAACATTTATGGAAGCAAAGAAAAGCTTCGCTGAGGCCTCTACCTCAGGGAGTCAAGAGAAGTCGGCTGAAGAAATGGACCCGTCCATGATTACCACGTTCTTGGAGACCTGCATGAAACTTCTACGTGATAGTAAGGCTATGAAAGGACTGCAAGAGTTGATCAATAAGTGCGATGGGGAGGAAAACGCTACTGACGAATTGCATGTAGTCAGAAAGATTGGCAGGCATAAGACAAGAACGGGGCATGAGATGAGGCTTATTTCGCATATAGGCGAATATGAGATGGATCAAGTTATTTTAGATTTGGGTTCAGACGCGAACATTTTGCTAAAATAAACATGCGAGAGAATGGGGAGACTTACGCTACAGTGGTCTCTGATTCAGTTAAAGATGGTGAATCAACAGAAAATCATCCCAATGGGGAGGTTGCAGGGGGTAACAGTTGATATTGAAGGCGCAAGCGCACTAGCTAATTTTCAGGTGATAGAGATTGTGGATGACAATAATCCCTACCCCGCACTCCTTGGGATCGACTGGGCCACTAACATGAATGGGGTAATCAATCTGAAGAAGTGGAAGATGATATTTGAGAAGAGATCACTCCGCGTTGTGGTGCCACTGGACCCTGCAGAAGGACCGCGCTATACTAAACCGGTCCGTGATTATTAAATCGATAACGATTTGGACCAAATTTACAAGATAACTATGTGAGATTAGGATTGGGTGAATATGAAAGTAGAAGGACATATTGCATTGGACCGTGAGATTTCTTGCACATTAGATTTAGACGAAGAACTGGCGCACTAGCAGAATCGACTACATGAAGTATCTACGTTGCGTTGTAATATGATGACCAAGTCATTGTGCTGTGTATCATCAGAGTTAAGAAATCTACCTTACTATGATGGGTTAACTAATGTTGATCACTTTTTGGATGCATTTGAGAGATAAGTGCTAGAGAAACATCACTTCCAGGCCCTGGACTGGGTGCTGCACGCTACACTTGTGAGATGGCAGGGCACACACAAGGATAGTTTTGATGATTGGTGCGTATACAGAAAAATGATAAGAATGAGGTTTGGTCACCCACAAGTGCGACTAACAGAAAAGTATGATGGGAGGAATGATCCGTGTGACCATTTGTTGTGGGGAAAAATGCTTATGCAGGATGATCCTATCCACCTAAGGTGTGACAGCGCCTTAGCAACAAACGAATACAGCTATTATGATTTCTTCCTCTATGAAATGTGAAAGAGGGGAGATTGGCAGACTTACCGTTGTCTTCCGGTTGTCCCTTGATCTAGATCCTCTTCTCTTTGTGTGTCCACAGCTACTTGTCTCCTCGCTTGGTCAAGAGAACAGCTACTTGAATTCCACGAGATCACGAGAGAACAACTACCTGTGACAAGAGAACAGCTACTTGCGACAAGAGAAGGACACAATGCAAAGGCAAATATACATATTCATAAATGATTCAGGATTAGAAGTAAATCAAATACACTAATGCAATCATACAAAATACACCAGCATATAGGAAAGAATCAAGATAGCTTTATTGATAAGTAACAGGGTTCAGGAAGAGATACAACCCATAGGGCTCCAATCCAGCATCTCCTTCCCAGCAGAATGGAATTCCTTCTTCAGCTCCCTTCAAAGCATTAAGCACCCAATGTTTCCAGCCACAAACCAACAGCAATTCTTTGCATTCACAAAATTCCAGCCTCCCTGATCTCATAGAGGAGAGATCTATATATAGGGATATTGGAGAGAGGATGAGTCAGCTTGAGAAGTGACTAGTGTCCTCTCCCTCTCTCAGTTCTTGAGTCCACTTGGAGGTTCTTGCTTCCACTTGGAGATTTGGAACCTCTTACTCATCACCAGTCGAATTCCTTGATGCAAGTGTCATTTTGGAAGCTTCATGGGCATTGACACCTTGAGAAATGAGCCTGCCACTTGTCCAGTTACGCTCAGCGCAGGTACCCTTTGTTGCAGTTGACATTCAACGTAGGTAGACAGTGGAGCAGTTGACATTCAGCGCAGATGCTCAGTGGAGCAGTTGACATGATCCAGAATTGGCTTGTTTTTGAGTGTTTTCAGGTGGAGAACTTCTGTGAATTGTTGTGGTTAGTTAGCCTTGTTCCTCTAGGGGTAGGAACAACATGTTTAGGGACTTTGGATCCCTTAGATTATGGACATTTCATGCTCGATGCTGTAGGGCACAAAAATGTCTATAACAGTTGCCCCCTAAAGTATGAGGCCGTTTATCGGGTGAAATGCTTTATCCAGGAGGGTCCGAAGTTCATCCATCTGCTAGGAGGAGACCTGTAATAAAATACAATACAATACATTATGATTCATTCTGCTTTCATGACCTAGCTAAGGCGAGCATTCCCATGCTTAGCTTTATAAATTCATTTTTGTACATAGAACAGACGATCGTCTGATGGTAGACTGATAATTTTGGCGGAATTATCATCCTTTGAGTAAGATGATCATCTGCTGCAATGATGTACATGTCAAATGTCTTTATCTTTCCTGAATATATATCGCAGCCCGGATGGATGAAACTAGATCCGGGGTCTTCAAACTCATTCGATCTTCACTCTAAGTACAAGTTGATCCATGTGAGAATTGCGCTGAAGTCGAACATGGAAAGACATCGCTTGATTACCGGTCAATGATGTAAACCGTTAACAAGCGCGAGAGGAATCACCGATAATGATAATGACCCTCAAGGTACTGCAGTACAATTCACATGGTGTGAATAAAGGACTTGGCGTCGAACACCACGCAAAATCTTCTGGTCGAAGGTCATTGATGTATACCTGTCGCCGGAAGTGAGAAACTTGCCATTGAGGCATGCAAGCTTCAAAGTACTGAAGGGGTTGTTCCTAGTTCAACTTCTTGGATAATGAGCTGATGTCGACAAGAAGCGATCCATCAAAGGAGGGCCTTAATGAATCCCACATCAGTGACACGGAACAGAGCTAATGATTTTAATGGAGGTGAAAACGATCTGTGACATATGATTCAGGGTGGCGGTCATGAATGGATGAAGGATAATGTATGGTAGTGGATGGGACCCGGTTGACTCTTTCTGAACGACTTCTCTTGAACATATGGCGACACTGATGCGATGGATTGGTAGCATTAGCCCAAATATGGATGGTATGGCGAGACCATGGCGATGTGACCGGTGAATGAAACAACCCAACCTGAATGTGGTACGGAGGAAAAGTTTCATGTTCAAGAGCGACCTGCTACCATCAAAGTTTTCTTGATTTTTCCCAATTTTTCCCCAGTCATTGCTGACCAGTACCTCTTTATTTTTGTCAAGCTTGAGGAGGATAACATATGCTTGTTCTATAACTTGCCCTTCAGGCAAGCCCATCGCTATGTTTTAACGAGCTTAGTGATAGGGAAACTCGTTCTCGTCTAAAGACAAGTTTGTCGCTATTTAATAATTTTAACGAGTCTAATGACAAGGATAACTCGATTCTTTTCATTTTTAGAGAGTATGAAAAGATACATAAAGTTAACTCCAAAATTCCTTTTTCGTCATCTAATCCCTTAAGTCCGAAAAAGTATAAAACAATACAGAAGGGATGAGTTTTCGATAATCTTTAACGAGCCGAATAAAACAAGCGCTCGATCTTTTTGTGCAATAATCCCTCAGGTCCAAAAAGATTAAAATCTAGAGGAGGGATAGCACTTCCGGTCCTTTAACGAGCTGGAAGGCCAAGACTCGGCAATCTTTTCATATTTTACGAGTCAATTGAAAAGAGCTTAAAGAAGACTCGTCTTTTGAGGAACGAGTGATAAACAGGGATAGCAACTGATTCCAGGTACAGGTTGGAATTTTCCAATCACGGCAGTGTCACAAGGATGGCTAGGTGAAATCACTCTTCGCAGCTGTTCCTCAAAATGGGTAAACAATCATATGGGGGTGAACGATCGGCCAAATGAAAAGTGGAGGTGGCAGGTGCAAACACGACCAAGGCTTTTATGGCTGATAAATTTACGATCACAGTGGTTATTTACCGGGATAGGTTTATTTTTTAATTAAAAATGAGCTTAAACACTAGAGGAAACTTTGCTCACTGCTTTTATTTATTTTTTAACAAGCATGAAGACCGCGTTAAAACTGCTCGGATCTTGCGTTTATTTTTAAACGAGCATGAAATTTATGCTAAAACTGCTTGATTATATAGTCAAATTTTGATTTTTTACCATAACTAACTTTTCTTTTTTCAATGATAGTACTGCATTCTCAATTGCTGCATCAAACTTAGTTAGAAATGAATAATATTTGCATGAAAATGAGATTATAACCCTAATACTCCGCTTTGAACTACGTAAAAAGCCATTAAAAGGTGTTTTTACCTCTCATTTTACCATTTCATTTGAACTTGGTTTGTTGGAGCTCTGGAGGTGCCTCTTCCCCCTTGATTTTCACCAGCTGATTCCGGGAGATTCTGCGGACGATTTTCAGCGCCGTCTGGACCAAGTAGGAGCTAAACCCTAGCTCTTTCTTTTCATGGTTTCCTTTTTCAATTTTGTGCCTGTTTTCCTGTCCCCATGAGCCCCTGGGGTTTTGCTAGGGCGCTCTGGCATCAGCACAGGCAGTCCATTCGAAACCTGCACTGAATGTCAAGCTGCCTTAAGGCAGTTTGACCTTCAACGCAGGTAGGACACTTGCCAACTGCGTTGATCTGCAGTTCTATGCACAGTTTTTGATGAAATTTTGCTAGTTTCTCATCGAATTCAGGAACTTACTCTTTCTCTTGTTTGTTTTGCAGGGATCTTTGAGCAAAATGTCCCTTACATGGCGAGAACGAGAACATGAAGAGGAGGACATGATTTCCCTCCATGACCCTGTCACGGTGAACGCGCTGCGGAACTGTGGTCTGCTGAAGTTCTTCCGTATCTCTAGCATGAGAGCACAGATCTCTTTACTGCAGTATATGCTTGATGCTTGGGATCCTATTAACCAAGTATTCTAGATTAGGGGAAAATCCATCCCCTTGACCATAGTGGACATTTACTTCTTGACTGGGTTGTCAAGGCGGGGTGCCCCCATTTCTTTGTCAGGTTCGGCCCGGGGGAATGACTCCGTGAGAGATTATGTCCATTAGTATTGCAGGGAAGGTTCCCAGCCGAGCAGAGACGGCAAGGTTGTTATCTGTGAGATCACTGACAGGTCTCTCAGGTCCATTCTGTATACTATTGGTAGGATGGCCGGTAGCGCATCTCTACATGTTGCCAACAGATCTTATGTGCAGCACGCCTTGGAGTGTCTCCAACCGAAAGTATTCAACTGGTGTGATGCAGTACTTGTTCAGATGAAAATTCAATTGACCAAGGTAAAGGACGGGAAGCTGAAGAACTTTGGGTATGGTTCTATTCTGACTGCCTTTGCCTTGGAGAAAATACCACTGATGCAGCCTCAGTATATCGCACTCGACTTGCCTTCTCCTACCGAGCCACGCATGCAGAGATGGGTTGATCACATGTCTAGGCATGCCGATCAATCTCAGATTACTTTCACTGATACCTTCTTCAGGTGGTTCGAGCGCCAGGAGATGGTCTATTCCGAGTAACCATATGTTGGTATGGATTTCCGAGGTGATCCGGACTTGGTACTGCCGGATGGCGAAGAGTGGGGCGCTATAGGTAAAATCTTTGACCATATTACTGTTTACTGTTCTTATTTATACTGTTGCTGTGCTTTATTCTATCAAGACTTATAATCAAACTCATGTGTGCATGTAGATGTTGTTCCTGTTCATCCAGTAGCTCACCCAAAAGCGCCAGTTGCCGCCCCAGCAGGGGAGACTGCTGGGAGGGTTATTCTCCGCGACCTTGATGTGGCAGAGATTCTTACAGCTGTGCAGGAGTAGGTTGAGAGTCTTACTCTCGGCATTCCCGATGTGAGGATTGATGAGCTACCTTTACAGTTGCAGCGCCATACTACTGGTGTGCCTAGACGATGGACTCGTCTCTTGCGCATGATTGCACAGGCCGTGACGTGCTATCATGAGCACCACTAGGCTAGGGTGCCCCCTAGCATTTTTGAGTTTTTGGGTCATATGACCGATTTTGTCTTGGTTACAGAACATTATGTATGAACGATAAACAACTTATATATATTTTGATTTTCGAGTTTTATTCTGGTTGAGTTATATGATCCATATGTACAATCATTGATGATGTGTCTCTTTTTATAAATGTCGCAAATGTCTGTTTAACACATAGTTTGCTAATGAGTCGGTTAATGTGTTTAAGTTTCTGGAAATATGCTGGTATTGAATTGAATCAAATCGTCTTTCCAAAATTTTAACCCTTAGGAACATGCGATAAATAGCTGGATTGCGAACAGAATATATACCATTGAGTTGTAGTATTACGAGCTGTGAGTCTAGCTTGACAATTAGTCGGCGTATGCCACGGGTGATGGCATCAGGGAGTAGCTCTATCAACGCGCTATACTCAGCGATGTTATTCGTTGATTGCCCAATACACACACCTCTGAAACTCACTAACTCGCCGCTTGGATCAAAAATGGCCCAGGCCGCGGAGGATAGGTTCCGCGAACTACGACTCGCTCCGTCGGCATATCCAACACAGGTCTCCAGGGGGTTTGACATCTGCAATAAATGAAAAAGGGTGGATCACTCGACCAGAACAAATACTTTAGCGAAAACAAAATACAACAAAAGCATACAGGTTACTATTTAAGCATAGTAACACTTGAGGTACAACCCATTACGGGGTTGCGCCAGCGAAATTCCGTCATAATCCATTAACTCGTAGGCTCTTTTTGCTAACACTCATTTAACAATATAGGGGCCCATCCATAAGGATTCAAATTTTCCTGCTCCCAATTTATCGGATTCTTGGTCATAAAGCAAGACCAAGTCACCTTCTGAGAAGACACGGGGTTTGACATTTTTGTCGAACTGCGCCTTGACTTGTTTCTTATGGGCTTCGTTAGCCAAAGCGGCATCACGACGGGTTTCATCCAATTGGATTAATTCCAAGAAATGAGCCTCTTCTTCCGAAGTTCCGGGGAGGAGATCAATTGCGAGTTTAAGCGACGAAATTTCGCACTGGATTGGTAAGACTGCTTCCAGGCCATACACCAGTTGGAAAGGAGTGAACCCGGTAGCGTTCTTTACCGATGTTCGGTAAGCCCACAAGGGTGAGTATAGGATTAGATGCCACCTTCTTTTATGAACTCTGATCATCCTTTGCAACATACGCTTCAGGACTTTGTTGATTGCTTCAACTTGTCCGTTGGCTTGCGGATAATACGGGGTAGAGCTGTCGTGAGATAGCCCTAGCTTGGCAGCTAATTCGACTATCATGTGATTGCGAAAATGCAATCCATGATCTGTAACTATAGCCTGTGGTACGCCGAACCTGGCGACTACATGATTGAAAAAGAAAAGGGCAGCTGTTTCACCAGTGTTATCCAATGTAGGCATCGCCTCGGCCCATTTGGTAAAATAGTCAACAGCGACTATAATATACCCATGCCCCCCGGTCGAGGTGGGGTTACATTGCATGAAATCGATGCCCCACTTGGCGAAAGGCTCAACAGCAATTATCGGCTGTAAAGGTGTGGGTGGTCTTCTGGTTTTGCTATCAAAAATTTGACAAGCATGGAAACTTCTAACTGCGATTATGCAATCTTTGAACATGGTTGGCCAGAAGTATCCTGCACGTAATATTTTCTGTGCTGTTGCATATCCAGATTGATGCCCCCCACACGCGCCTGAATGACACTCATTCAGGGCTTTTTCGGCCTCCTCATGGGTGAGACACCTTCTCAGGACTGTATCGATACCACGACGGTAAAGCGTATCACCGACGATCATGTAGTCTTTAGCTTGGTATCATATACGTTTCTGTTCTGAGTGAGAGGTGTTAGGCCTGAATTTTTGGGTTTGGAGATAAATTATGATATCTCCATACCACTCATTGCTTGTAGATATCAGAAACAAACTCTTGTCCACGATTGACTCTTCTGATGTTTCATCGTTGGACGACGATGGGAGATCGCACAATAATTCTGCGAAAACTAGAGCTTTCTTTGATTTGGATTTTACAAATTCCAGATCAAACTCTTGAAGGATCGCTATCCATTTTGAATATTTGCCCCCCAGCGACTGTCGCGACAGTATATAAGTCATGGGGTTGCAATCTGATAAAATGGTAGTTTTCCGAAAGAGGACATAATGTCGAAACCTTTGAATCGCTTGAACAACTGCAAGCGCTAGTTTTTCAACATAAGAATATTTGCTTTCTGTATCATTTAAGTTTTTACTTAAATAATATATAGGATGTTCAATTCCATCGACTTCTTGAACTAAAACCATCGCAATGGTCGTATCCGCTGCAGCCAGATACAGGTTAAAATCTCTTTGATAGTCCGGGGCGTACATTAATGATGCTTTTACTAGACAATCTTTCAGAGCATCAAAGGAAGCTTGCGCCACCTGGTCCCAGACGAAAGGTACATCCTTTTTCAAAAGACGAGTATAACCTTTAGCAAGTTTTTCGTAATCTGGAATGAACCTCCTCAGAAAGTTTGCTTTCCCTTGGAGTTTCTGAATCTGAAGCAAATTTGAAGGTGGAGGCAAATTAATGATTGCCTGAACCTTGCAAGGGTCGAGACGAATCCCATCCTTAGAGACTACAAAGCCAAGTAAACGACCAGAACCGATGCAAAACACACATTTGTGCGGATTGAGTCTTATCTTGTAGTGTCGGCAATGTAGAAATATCGCTCTTAAATGCTGCGGATGATCAGTCCGCTTTCGCGAATGAGCCGGAAGGTCATCGAGATAAGGTTGAACGATGTTCTTGATGTCATGGAAGGCATAATTCATTGCCCTCTGGAACGTGGCCCCTGCGTTCTTTAAACCAAAGGGTAATTTTCGATAAGCGAATGTGCCCCATGGACAAATAAATGCAGTCTTTGACTGGTCCTGTGGGTGGATATTTATTTGATTATACCGGGAAAATCCATCCATAAATGAAAAGATTTCACATCCGGCACATTCATCAATTATCTGGTCGATGAAGGGTGTAGGGTAGTTGTCCTTTGGACAAGCTTGGTTTACATCCCTATATTCGACACACACTCTGATTGTCCCTTGTTTCTTCATAACAGGGACAATATTCGATACCCAATCGGTTAGAGGAACCGGGTAGATGAAAACAGCATGGAGGAGCTTTTCAACTTCTGCCTTAATGGCCGCGACTTTCTTGGGGTGCACCTGCCGAAGCCGTTGTCTTACTGGTTTGACATCAGGATACATTTTAATTTCATGTTCAACGATACTCGAGTCTATGCCTGGCATTTCATCATATGACCAAGCAAAGACATCTCTGAATTCGCGAAAAAGAGTGTTATATATTTCCAGTTCTGAAGGGGAACAACCTTTGCCGACATAAATATTCTCTACAAAATTTGTTTTAGTCGAGATATTTATGGCTATAGTCTCTTCAATATTGGATAAGTTTCGCTCGGAATCCACCGTATTTACAGTATTTGATAGGAATTCAAAAACTGAAGGGTGACAAAGATCTTGTTGAGTATCTTCTTCATATTCCGGAAGAAGGGAACGATGGTGGTGATCATTCCATTGTGTCCCTTCAATCAACATTGATTGTAAGATTCCTTCGTCAGTCCTATGTACTTTCGACCAAGGATCTAATGGGGTACCATATTCTCTAGACCTATCTACCCAAACGCTTGACGAGCGTTGATTTGGGTTCGCCTCCCATGCCCGAAACATTGATTGCTACAATATTTCTATAGGGCTTGGGGGCAAAACCATTGCATGATCCATGTCGATTTTGTCTTCCGCGACCTTCGTGGAAGATATCATGTTGCAGGTTGCTACAAACGGTATATTTCCTATGTAGATAGGAGGTGGTAGCGCGAAGGTTCCCATCACTGTGGGGTCCTTCAATAGGCCTACTCCGATATCTTGAATTGAATGGTCGCTCCCATGGATCATGGGAATGCTTCCTGTAACTTGTGAACCATTAGGGAGGAAGTTCTGTTGGTCGACGACCGTAATCCCTCCTTCAAACGGGAATGCGATCTTCCTAAAATAAGTCGACACAACAGCTGCCATGGCATATATCCATGGTCTTCCCAGTAGGATGTTATAGTCAAGATTCCCATCGATGACTTCAACATCTATTTCTACTGTTTTTCCTCCTAGTTCAACCTTCAAGTTATTTAGGATGCCGTACGGGGTGTACGTCCTTCCGTCGAATGCTTTTAGTGTCGTCGAAGATCGCGACAAGGTTGGAGATCCTAAAGTTTTCCAGCAACTCATCGACATAATACATGTATATGCCCCTTCATCAATAATTGTTCGGTGAACAGTTTTGTTGAGGGCTTTCACTTGAATAAGGAAAGCTAGTTGAGCTGGTAACTGAGGATCGTATCCTTTGTGATCAAAGGGTACAAGATTGGAATCCTTAGGATCAACCCCACCAATAGCCGATAACAAAGCCTGCCTTTGGGATGGGCAATTTTGTAGTACCTCAAGAGTCGACATAGCGGATGGCGATTGGGCCAAATCTTCCACTATGTTATAATGCTGTGCCGCCCTGGCGCGAGGATTAAATGTCGACTTGTGTACTACTCCCTTTGGCAGTTTTATTGTTAATTTAGGAATGATGGGCAGTACAACTTCTGTCGAAGTTGTTGTCGAACTACTTGGTTGCTCTTTACCTTTGTCGTTCGACAGCTGCGGATTCCCGTAATCTTTGTTCCTTGTCGAAATCAAATCATCATTCTGCTATTTTGAAACCGACAACATAAGTACTTGCGACGGGGAAGCATTTCCACTATCAACCAGATTCTGACCTGGGTTGGGAAATGGATCAGTTAACACAGCTGAGGTTTGTGAACTTTTAAAGAACCTTTTCAACTCAGCTTTGAATGGGCAATTCCTTGTATAATGATCCTCCTCATCACATATTTGACATGGATAATTTAGTTTCCCTTTCCCAGGAGGGTTTGAAGAAGTTTTTCCAGGAGATGACTCACCCTGTTTCTTCTTCTTCCCTTTGTTTTGCTTCTTCTTGCTTCCTGGTTGATTGGTTTCTTTGCCTTTATCTGCTGATACGGCATTTACTTCCGAAGCAAGAATTTCTTCTTTTGCATTTTGATCCGAATTCTTACGGGCTTTCTTAGACGAAGCCTTTATCGATTTCGCGTTTGCCGTGCCAATCACGCCATCGCTGGCATGAGAGTCACTATTGGATTTAGGAGGAGGAGGAATTGAAAATTCCGGTCTAGGGGCGTCAGGTATTTTGTCGTAGAGCGTGCCAGACTGAGTATAAACTAAGTCTAGATATTGTGCACGAGCAATAACTTGCTCCTCTGTTACGACTCCCCCCTTTGCCACATCTTCTATTATAGCAGGAAGTAACGACTTTATAAACCATTCAGCTAACAGCTGATCGGGAACGTATGTTTTAACCATCCTACGACGACGCTATTCATGTATATGATCGAATATATGAGTAGCAGTTGTCTGTTTGAAGTTGGTTAATATTTCTGTTCCCGTTTCATACCTTATCGGTAATTGAAAATGGGTTAAGAAAGTCGTGGCTAGGGAACTAAAATTGTCGAAAAAGGCTCTAGGTAATTCAATATACCATTTAGCCGTTGGACCTGTCAATGTCCTCTGAAAAAGGCGAAGCCTTATCGAATCATCGTTCAGTGTGTTCGACGAACACCACAGATGAAAAGTCATCACGTGATTCGATGGGTCTTCACCTGGATTTCCATTGAATTTAGGAATGTCAGATGGAAGCTTGTGAGGAATCGCTGGCCACCAAGGGGCATAAGAAATCGGATCGTTGGTTAACCGGTGTAAATCAGGTAACTCTAAAGTTGCCACAAATGGCAACTGTTGATTCAGGTTAGGCGAAGCATAACCAGGGTACGATGGAATCGCTTGAGCGGTGGGTCTTTGCATACCAGCATAATGTAATTGATGTTGGTATGACTGATACGGTTGGTGGACTTGACCACTGTAAAGCGGTTGGTTTTGACCGTTTTGAATATACGGTTGTCCACTGTTCGCAAAGATCTGTTGCTCGGAACCTTGGTACACTTGCTGGAATTGTGGTTGTTGGTATTGCACTAGCCACGGTTGTGAAGCCATGTTCTGTTGTGCTATGCTAACCGTTGGACCAAGGTGTGGGGTAATTGTACCCATTTGGACCTGTGTCGCCCCACCAGTTGGCGATTGTGGTTGTGACCCATGGTCAAGGGGCTGTTGCATTACAACCTGAGAAATTTGAGGTTGACATGCAACACGCATCGCTTGAACTTGTGACACTGTTACAATAGCCGGTGTGGTTGGGATGTTCGTCATAGGTACACATTGTTGCATAGAATATACAACCCTTGGTTGTTGAGGTAGCATAGGTACCCAACCACTTGATGTAATTCCAGTATAACCTGAATATTGTTGTGAACTCCCGTATGGGTACCCTCCCGGAGGGGGTAATGAAAGGGCATACTGCCCCCCATACGGTAGCAACCCGGAACTCAAGGGGATTGATTGTCCTTGGGGACTGGATTGCCCAAACTGACCTCCAAATGGATCAATCTGGCGAGTCTCAACATAAGAGTTGCCGGATATTATTCTGGATGAACAAAATGGAACAGACCACACTGTCGATATAGTCCCTTGGTGGACTCCTTCTAGCTGTTGCAAGCTAGTCGGGACAGATGGTATGCCGAAAAACATTGTCGGAGTGACAGCAGGGGCTTCCGCTGTCGTTGTGTCATTTGACATAGTCCTGGATGTTGACGGTTGTTTAGACATTTTAAGTCTATCCAATAGATTGCCTAGAAATTCTACAGGAACTTCCACTTGTGGTGGATTAACATCTGATGAAGGAAATAGAGTGACCCCTACTCCAAAATGGGTTGGAGTACTTGCTTGCGGATCCTCTACAATTTCCTCTATCGCAATCAAACCAGGTGGAAGAGGAAGACCGTTAGGTCCGTAAAATATTTCTGGTGTCGAAGAAGGGGTTGTTTCGACAGCGACAGTTGTTTGAGGAACAAGACTCTCTGAACCGGTTGCAGATGGAACTGGCTCAGTAACACGAGTATTTGCCCCCAAACTAGGATCAATGTTACTGTCCCTCTGTGGCTGTTGAACTTCTTCTATAGAGGCAGGGATTCCAGAAATTTTTGGAGTAACCGGAACCTCAGATGTAGTTGGAACACTTGTTCTAACTTTGATAGGAGATTTTGAACCGGTTAAACGAGTTCGCTTTGTCCGTACTGTTTTCGATTCCAAAGACAAAGGCGGTTGACTCATAAGCCTCCGCGAACAACGGGGTTTCAATTGACTTTCTTCCACGATTGCGGATTACTCGATCAACCAAAATAAAAAAGGGGAAATTGGTGTTTCCGAATTGAATGAATTTTATTAGACGCTTTAGACACAACTTGCTTTTTCACTTTTAAAGAGTCGAGAAAAAGCTAAAGATGACTCTAGTCTCCTTCGATGTTTTAACAAGCCCAAAGTGACAAATGCTCAGATGGACTTTTTCTGTTATAGAGTCTGAAAAAGGCCAAAAGAAACTGCTGTGGAGATCTAGGCAGAGGGTGTGCCAAACTTTTCGCAAAACCACAGAATACTTTTTTACGGTACGGGTGGTCGATCTTCGTGAATGCTGTGTTCACTGCATTGCGATCAGTAGGGCGGCCGACACGGCTTCCTAAGGATAAAAGATATATGCCTATAGGGGTCTCCCAATATACGCGACGGTACGTGGGAGCACAAATCCGTACTAGCGCTACCGTCTCTCAGGAGGAATCACCCACCTTCTTCGAGATCGACAGTCACTAGGTTTAACGACGCCGGAACACGTCTCTAGCCTAGACCTCTATGTTGTGCGTTATGTTACAAAGCGTTGTTAGGTTCATTCAGTTTATTTTAGGTTGATCTTTTTAAAGTTTGCCTTTCAAGGTTCACCACGAGATGTATGATACAAATTCCTAAATGCAGTCTAAGATGATAAGCAAGCTTTATTATCTTTCAACTTTGAAAATCCTAGCTACTAAGGGAGAAGAGAAACACTATCTTTTCTCAAAGAGCAATCAGCACACTCTAATGCACTTTCCCTAAATCCAACATGCAAACTATCAAATGCAAAATGCACAATGCAGGTGTTTGTTTTCCACTTTCTTAGTATAAATGCCTACAAAGAAAGCCTTTTGCACAATTTTGAACTTGCTTTTAAAATGATCAATACAAACAAGTACACTTTCTTCGAAAACAACAAGGGTAGAAGAGATTACAATCACTTTGCTACTTTCGAAATAAAGACTTGTTTTGACACTTAAAAGACACAAATTCAAACCAATAAGCAAAAGTAAATCTATAATCAATCTGCAAACAGCCAATGAACTCTCTTCTAAGACCACAATCAAATCTGAATCAAAGGCTACAGGATGACTACTTTACTCATGCAAAGGAAGACTGTAAATGACGCCACAAACACATAAAAACATTCACAATCTTTTTGTACAAAAGAGAGGCGGAATCTAAGCAAAGAAAAGCTTATCAGACTGGTACCTATGCTGGTTAAAGGCTGCAAAAAACAGAGATCAAAACAGGGCAACAGAGGACAAAGAACCCCAGCTGCACAAGGCCAAACTGGTTCAGCGTAGCCTCAACACTGAGGACTTGACATTCAGCGCAGGTAGCCCCTTCGGGACATGCGTTGAAATGCAAACTGCCTTCACAGCAATTGCGCTGAAGGAGAAACTCTCGTTTCCCTTGGGTTCTGGGTCATAAAATGCTCAAAAATCAACTGTTTCAGGCCAAATCAGAAACACAAGCAATGTATAAACAGAGGGATACTTTGATAGGGTACTAAAGACTATCACAAGGATCATCAAATCATTTGTCGATCTAGTTTAGATCATAGACAAGTCCAACAACTGGATCAAAACAGCAACTTTCTATTTTGCATCCGGGAAAGATGCAGTTCAATAGTTACTGCCAAGTCTATGAAGTAAACAAATGACGGAAACACAAATGAAATGAATAAACAAGTCGGTCCCCAGTATGGTCGCCAATTTGTTGTGGGGAAAAATGCCTATGCAGGACGATCCTATCCACCTAAGGTGTGACAGCGCCTTAGCAACAAATGAATACAGCTATTATGATTTCTTCCTTTATGAAATGTGAAAGAGGGGAGATTGGCAGACTTACCGTTGTCTTCCGGTTGTCCCTCGATCTAGATCCTCTTCTCTTTGTGTGTCCACAGCTACTTGTCTCCTCGCTTGGTCAAGAGAACAGCTACTTGAATTCCACAAGATCACGAGAGAATAGCTACCTGTGACAAGAGAACAGCTACTTGCGATAAGAGAAGGACACAATGCAAAGGCAAATATACATATTCATAAATGATTCAGGATTAGAAGTAAATCAAATACACTAATGCAATCATACAAAATACACCAGCATATACGAAAGAATCAAGATAGCTTTATTGATAAGTAACAGGGTTCAGGAAGAGATACAACCCATAGGGCTCCAATCCAGCATCTCCTTCCCAGCAGAATGGAATTCCTTCTTCAGCTCCCTTCAAAGCATTAAGCACCCAATGTTTCCAGCCACAAACCAACAACAATTCTTTTCATTCACAAAATTCCAGCCTCCCTGATCTCATAGAGGAGAGATCTATATATAGGGATATTGGACAGAGGATGAGTCAGCTTGAGAAGTGACTAGTGTCCTCTCCCTCTCTTAGTTCTTGAGTCCACTTGGAGGTTCTTTCTTCCACTTGGAGATTTGGAACCTCTTACTCATCACCAGTCGAATTCCTTGATGCAAGTGTCATTTTGGAAGCTTCCTGGGCATTGACACCTTGAGAAATGAGCCTGCCACTTGTCCAGTTACGCTCAGCGCAGGTACCCTTTGTTGCAGTTGACATTCAACGCAGGTAGACAGTGGAGCAGTTGACATTCAGCGCAGATGCTCAGTGGAGTAGTTGACATGATCCAGAATTGGCTTGTTTTTGAGTGTTTTCAGGTGGAGAACTTCTGTGAATTGCTGTGGTTAGTTAGCCTTGTTCCTCTAGGGGTAGGAACAACATGTTTAGGGACTTTGGATCCCTTAGATTATGGACATTTCATGCTCGATGCTGTAAGGCACAAAAATGTCTATAACACCATTTGGCCAAATGGACCGAAGTGTATGGAGCGAAGCCTCAGCTGGAGTGGGTACATCTATTTTGCCATACTTTGGATGTCATACTGATGAATTTGTACTTGGAGACCGAACTTCGCCATGGCATCGAAGTATGGGATGCTTTGCGGCATCGATTTTTTATGACGTTCAGCTTTGAGGATGGGTTTGAATGTATTGATGAAGCATTGTAGGAGGTTAAGTCAGCGATCTTCAGGATACTGCAGGATCCTCTAGATTTGATTCAACCTGATTGGGCTACCCAGCTGAGCCACATGCTGGAGTGCTACAATGTAACAACGAAATAATAAGATGAAGACCCGAGGAAGATTAATATTCTAGAGACTGAAGGTCACCACGAAGTTGAAGGACCGCAACTAGATAACCCTAACATAACCAAGCCGCTCAAAACTAAACAGGTGAACATTGGCACAAAGGCAAAGCCGAAGTTTGCAAACATTGGGGACTAATGGGACGACACGAATGTAGATAAGGTCGTCGAACTCCTCTGTGAACATCAGGATCTATTCCCCACGAAGTTTTCAAATCTAAAAGGGATAATAGGTGACTTGTGTGTCATGAAGATCACTCTAAAACTAGACGCGTAGCCAGTTAAGGAAAGACCTTAGCGCCTCAATATGAAGTATAAAGAAAGGGTCCATTTGGAGTTGGATAAAATGCTTGCAGTAGGTGTCATTGAACCAATCGAGGATTCTGATTGGGTAAGCCCAATGGTAGTTCAAGATAAGAAATAAAAGGATGAGATACATATATGCGTAGATCTCAGAAAGTTGAATGACGCCTTTGTGCATGATTCCTTCCCAACTCCATTCACCGATGAGGTGCTAGATAATGTTGGTGGTCGAGAAGCATATTCGTTTACTGACGAGTTCTTAGGGTACCATCAAATCAAGATCGCACCAGAGGATAGGAGTAAGACAACCTTCGCAACTGAATATGGATGCTTCCAGTATACTGTGATGCCTTTTAGGCTAAAGAATGCGCCAGCAATCTTATCGTGCATTTTTATCGCAGCATTCTAAGATTTCATTCACAAATTTCTGAAGGTATACTTTGACGATTGGATAATGTTTGGACTGGTAAAGCACCATGTATCAAGTCTGTGCTTGATACTAGATACATGCTGGAGGTACCAGATCACACTCAATCTGAAGAAATGTTTGTTCTGTGTCCCTTTTGGGATCTTTCTAGCTCACGTGGTATGCAGACTAGGCTTGATGATAGACCCTGAAAAGATCACGGTTATAATCAATTTGGAGGCACCAAGAAGTGTGAAATAGCTGCACACAACTTTGGGGCATACAAGGTACTATAGAAAGTTCATCAAAAGCTATTCCTAGATCACTATGCTGATGGAGAAACTGTTAAAAAGGGATGCTACATTCTGCTAGAATGAGGAATGTCAAAAGAGCTTGGATGTTCTCAAAGAGAAAATGGTCACTGCACCAATCCTAGTCTTCCCAGATTGGAAGAAGGAATTTCATGTGCATGTGGACGCATCGTGTATTGCGCTAGGAGAAATACTAACATAGGCTGGTGAGGGAGACTTGGATCATCCCATAGTGTTTGCAAGTAGGAAGCTATCTATAGCTGAGAAGAATTATTCAACAATAGAGCACAAAGGTCTGGCTATGGTATATGCACTCTAGAAATTTAGGCACTACTTGCTATGTGGACACTTTAAGATGTATACAGACCATTATGCATTAAATTACTTGGTGAACAAACTTGTGTTGGGGGGAAAATATGCTACTATTTCAAGAATATGATTTTGAAGTTATTGTAAAACCATGACGACTGAATGTTGGACCAGATCATCTGTCACGCATTGAAATAGGAGAGGAGCCTACTAATTTGGAGGAAGGACTACCTGACGTGTAGCTCTTTGTGGTGCACATCGAAAACAACCACTTTGAAGATATTATACACTTCTTAACGAGGGGAATGGCTCCAGAAGGATATACTAGCCAACAAAAGAAGGAATTGGTGGTGCGCGCAGAAGACTTTTCTATCATTGCAAGACACTTGTACAAAATGGGATCAGATGAAATACTACGACATTATGTGCCAGAATTTGAATGAAACAACATCCTCGCTAAGGCTCATGGAGGAACTGCGGGAGGAAATTGTGTGGGAAAGGCAACAACGCAGAATATTATACGCTCTAGGTTGTGGTGGCCTATTAGCACCTAAATCTACCTCAGGCTGAGAAAGGTAGGATCTAGGATAACATCAAACCACGCTTAACCTAGTAGCTAGTCCTACCAAGTTGGGAGAGGGCTCTCTCCTTGTCAATCTCATCAAAATATGATCAATGAGGGCTTGAGATGACTGCTGTGAATATTGATCTTAGGCTACGTATGTGTGAAAAAGAGCTTGATTGAATATAATGATGTTTTGTTGGCTCAAATGGAAAGGCAGATTTGGGTCTGGGAAATAAGGCTCAGTTTTACAGAGATCTCTATGGGGCAAGGTAGGCAACTGATTTGGCACTTCAAATTGAATGAAATTGAGAGATTTAGACAGGTGAGGAGTTGAAGAGGGCAAGAAAACCTCAGGGATCCTCTTCAAACAGCTGAAAACATCAATAACTAAGCAAAACCTAGGTAGAGCACTACAATTTCAATGGATTCTACCTTTATCCTTGTTTTGTTTTAGTTAAGAAGAAGTAAGAGAGATAATGGCACACATAAACACATATAAACTTACAATTTACAGGAGGAAACACAATACCAAAGAAAGATTCCACATGAATCCCATAAAGTGCTGCAAACCCTGGTCTATTCCTTAGCCAAAACTGCTGAGATGAGTATACAATGAAGCTCCAAGCTTTCTCAAAAGTCCAACCATGCTAATGACTGAAAAATCACAAGATATAGGCAAAAAATAACTCATCCTAGCCTCTAGGGGTCGAGTTCATAAGTTTATGAGCTCTTCCAACAAATTCTAAACTAAGAACTAAAAATTAGGCAGTGGAACAACTTGCCTCTAGAAACTAGGGAATTGATTCATTCAGTTGCAAGCTACTTTTTGATAGATGAATCTACCTCCATGAGTGAAAATTTGAAATAACTACATCAAGATCCATCAATTTACATTAAATTACATCATAAGTTTGACATTAAGAAGGAGAAAAGTCAAACTATTTAAAAATTAGGCGAAAAGCAGAGTATTCTTGGTCAAACTGAGCAAAATTTCTCCAATGTGGCGTGCTGATTTCCCTATGCGTAGCACCTATTTTCAGCCACTTTTGGAGGCCTTCCCGATGTCCAAATCTGCTCCAAGTGTGCTTGTTGGAAGGGACCGTTTGTCTACTTTCTAGATCAAGTAGAATTTTTGAATTTGGCCTCCATTTGCCCCTCCAAAAATGAGTTTTCCCGACACTGCTTCCTGTGTGTCCAAATAGGGGTAGAAAGGTCATTTTTGGGGTGTTTTTGACCCTTTTGGGGGCTCAAAACTTGTAAAAATTTCTTGGCCATTGGTGAGCATGCATATTTATTCATGAAAAATCCAAAAATTCTGAGTTTTCATCATTTGGAGACCTCCATCAAAAGCGAGCACCAGGTGGCGCGGCGCATTGGGTAGGAAAACCTGTGTTTTGGCACAAAAGTTTCAAAAATGCAAAAAGTGTCCCAAATTTTTTGAAATTTGGGCTGAGTGTTCTCCATCAAGTGTTGTGTTGGGCCAAGGAATCCTTAGCCAATATCTAAGGTCTATCTTGCTCCTTTCTCCTCCTCGATTGATCTGGATTTAAACAGGAACGCAACAAATTACAGAGATAACCATATACACAAAGATGCAGCGGAAATAATACTTCATTTCATTAATGGAAAATACTGAAATATGCTTACAACCAGAAATGGAAATAAACCAGCTAGGGCAATGGTAGCTTATCTCTGAGAAGCGATGTGGTGGCTACATGCCTCTGAACTGTGTTACAATGAGGCTCTAAGGCCTATTTATTGTTGAGAAACAATGGAAAACCTTTCACATCCCGAAACCTAACCCTAGAAGATGAAACGCCAAATTGTGGAACCCGTTTGGGTAAATTGGTACATCAATTTCCCGGGGTCGTAACTTTGGCATACGATCTCTGTTTGACGCGTAAAATAGCTCGTTAGAAAGATCTATCCGAGCACAACCACTTTGGGAGGAAGCATTAATTCATGGACCCATGTTGCCCCAGATTTTCCAAAAAACGTCGTTTAGGGCCTCAAAATGGCTCCGGAAGTTCAAGACCTGAAAAACTGCTAAAAATAGTAAACTGTGCTACAATTTAGGAAACTGAAAAAGTTGAAAGAGACAGTTGTGGGGGTCCAAATGGGATAGGTGGGTGGCAACCAACATCCACCTGGATCATTCCTCTCCCCTTAGGAAGCAATGGTTCCAATTGCGTTGAGTTCCTCCTTGAGATGAGGAAGCTTTTGCTGAGCTGGGTCTCTAGTGAGCTATTCTGTAATATCTGATGTGACCAGAAATGGTGGGAAGCATGGTCGACGATGGTCCACATTGAACACTCAGTGCAAGCGAAGGAATGGAGGAATGCTGTGCTTCAAAGCATTGATGCCCATAGCCTTGGTACTGGTGTAAGGACCATGTCTGAGTGGTCGGAGCTTCTGATGGGCTCTTGTAAGGCGTTCTTTCTGCAGATGTAACCAAACTTTGTCGCCCACCTGAAACTTGTGTGGTACCCCTGTGGGTGAGGAGAAGTTGTTCCTATGTTCTATCCTGACCGTATCCCTTTGCTGCTACTGCTAAGTGGAGGAACCCTTTGCGGGGGTCATGGATGTAGCAACAATCTTCCCCTTACTTTGGAAGTGGGCCAGACAGATGAATTTCCTAGTCTGGGAGATGAGCTTGCTGCCTTTCTTAGCAGTGATCAAAGAGGTGGTGGTAGGTGGGGCTACCTCTGGTATCCTGTATAATGAATCACCAAAAGAAATAATGACAGCGCGAGGCCTTGACTCATACACAACATGTCGCCTCCACAAGTATGGCTGGCCTAATAGTACATCGCAAACATCCAGAGGTGTAACATCACACAATACCTCGTCTATGAAGGGCTTGATGCTATAGGGAAGGCGGCACTGCTGGCAAACTTTGAGATCTTGTCCTTCCTGAAGCCACCCAATACTGTACGGCTGCAGGTGTGGTGTAGTCGGTAGGCCCAATGGCTTCACGACCTCTGTTGAAACAAGGTTTTTTTGGCTGCCATTGTCAACAATTAATTGCAGTGGCGAACCCTTCACCCACATCTGTGACTGGAAAAGACGCTCCCCTTGCTCTGGATTTTCGGACTCATTTTTCTGGATCTTGGCGGTGGCAACAGTGGCGCTGGGATTCGCATCAATGATCTGCTTCCCTTTGCCATTCCCCTTGTCGGGTTCTGGCTCAGGGTCGGAACATGTATCTAATTTGGAAGCCTTCAACTCGGCCACCAACGACTGCTTGGTCTGACACTCACTTGTGTTATGAGTGGGACTCTTGTGGAACTTAGACCACTTTCCTGTGTCCTTCTTCGTCTTCATGGTGTTGTTCTTTTCTTGCGGCTTCGATGGGTTGTCTTTGGTCACCCCGCCTTGGCTTTGTCCTTTGGGCGTCGGATTGGTAGATCCAAAGTCTCGCTTCTTCTGTTTGAACTTTTGCTCGATTTTGACAGCATATCGGTACGCCGTGCCGAGTGAGGAGATGTTCAAGAACTCCATCTCTTCTTGGATGTATTTGTGCAAGCAGCCGCGGGATTTGAGTACCAGATGCATCTCAGAATCTTTGATTCCCAACTGTGTGCAAAGGGTATGAAAAATGTTTGTGAACTCTGGCACATCTTGGTCTCGTCCCTGCTGCAGTGTGGTCCATTTGATGTATTTGTCCTCATAGCTTTTGACAGGGTAGTACTGCTCCTTGATGGCATCCCGAAAGTCATTCCAAGTGGGTGTGGCTGAAAATAGTGAGTCTGTACTTTCATCCTTTTGCTCGCAGCAGGTTTCCCACCAGTCCTTGATGTGGGAGGCTGCTTTGAGAAGAGCGAAAACAATCGTTTCCCGACTCAAAAATTCATGAACAGAAAAATATCCTTCTAGTAGATTTAACCATTTATCTACAGCATCTGCATCTATCTGACCCTCGAAGATGGGGATTTCAAAATTAACTTGTACCTTAAATGATGTGGCATTTCCAGAGTAGCTGTTGGAAGCCGATGCGTCGCCTTTGGGTCGCCGTTGAAGGATCTGCACAAAGCTATCCATCATCGCGTTCCTTTGCCGCTCGAGGGCTTCTTCAAGCAAGATTTTTATAGGATCTCCTACCCCCTCGTCTTTCTTCTCATCCACCATGGGAGGCCATCGGGATTTGTGAGCCTGGTCTTGCAAATGTTCGACCAGTTCAAGCCCTAACTCCTTATATCCCGACCTCGTTGCGGACATGCAAAGAAAAACAGAGAAAAAGCAGACCGCTCTAATACCACTGATCCGGATTTAAACAGGAACGCAACAAATTACAGAGATAACCATATACACAAAGATGCAATGGAAATAATACTTCATTTCATTAATGGAAAATACTGAAATATGCTTACAACCAGAAATGGAAATAAACCAGCTAGGGCGATGGTAGCCTATCTCAAAGAAGAGATGTGGTGGCTACATGCCTCTGAACTGTGTTACAATGAGGCTCGAAGGCCTATTTATTTTTGAGAAACAATGGAAAACCTTTCACATCCTGAAACCTAACCCTAGAAGATGAAATGCCAAATTGTGGGCCTCGTTTGGGTAAATTGGTACATCAATTTCCCGAGGTCATAACTTTGGCATACGATCTCCGTTTGACGCGTACAATAGCTCATTAGAAAGATCTATCCCAACACTACCACTTTGGGAGGCAACATGGGTCCAAGGACCCATGTTGCCCTAGATTTCACAAAAAACGTCGTTTAGGGCCTCAAAACGGCTCCGGAAGTTCAGGACCCGAAAAACTGCTAAAAATAGTAAACTGTGCTACAATTTAGGAAACTGAAAAAATTGAAAGAGACAGTTGTGGGGGTCCAAATGGGATAGGTGGGTGGCCACCAACATCCACCTGGATCATCGATGCCCTCTTCAACTTTGCTTTCAAGCTTTTGATTCTTTCCTTGTAACTTTTATTTCTCGCCATGTAATGATAGGCCATATACCTCAACATTGTTTTCTCCCTGTTGGCCTTGTATAACAACTTTTCGAAGTGGATATTAGCTCTCTCAAGCCAAGACTCACAATCAGCATTGATTTCTTGTTCAAGTGATGTGAGCTTCACCTTCCTCCTTTTGGCAGCTTGGTGGTTTTCTCATATGTTTTGCAACTCCATAATGGTTTGCTAATCCTCTAGATACTTGTTTCTTTGCTCTAGGTACTTTACTATCCACTTAGCTCTTTCTAAGTTGAGGGACAAAGCATTGATGTCTGCCTGTTGCTCTTGGATGACCTCCTTAAGCTTTGAGCTTTGTGGGCCCAAATCAGTGTCATCATCCTGAATGAGGATGAAATCGGTCTCTTGCTCACCTAAAGCCCCCTCATCATGTAATGGCCTCTTGCCCTTGTCCTGAACCTGTTGTGCTGATGAAGGAAGCGAGACCCCTTCCACCCCGGGTGGAGATAATACTCGCTTTGCTGCTGCAAACAACCCTCTAGTGCCCTTTTGATAGGTGACAAACATCGACACACTAGCATTTTGTGTCTCATGACCCTCCTGCTGATGTGAAGGTCCACCTATCTCATGAAAAGCTTCTGGAGGTACCTGAGGAGCCATGAAGAACTCATGAGAAATGAAGTCCTCCCATGAAATGTCCTGCAAACCAAGTTGATGCATGACCACAATTTTGATGAGTGCAAAATGATATATACTGTTATACTGCTGCTGAGGAGTTTTGTTTTGCACTAGGGTGGTCATCTTCTCAATATTTCAACACATGAAGTAGGGGAGATTCATCATTCTAACCCTGGTAAAGTGCATCAAAAATCTGATATGATAGGCATATAGGTGAGAAAACCAACCTTCACAACTGAAATACTTAGTTATGAGTTTCATCAAGGGAGCATATGAGTCTTTTAGGTACCGAAAGGGAAAAATTCTGCTGAGTTGTCTCAAATAACCAAGCTTGATGTATGGTTCATAATGTTCCCTATCAATTCACTGCCTTTTATTCCACTGCTCTTCGACATTAGGAATGTCGGTTGCTAGAGAAATAGACTCCGGTGTCAAGGTGAATGTCACACCAGTTAGAGTGGCTTGGCCATTATGTAGATGAAGCACAAACAATCTGACCAAGTCATGATGGTACTAGACTCTAGTAACCATCTCACAGAACTGATAACAAGATTGGTGTTGGAAGCACGTGATAGCAAGAGGCAGGCCTGCAGCTTGGCAAGTGAAGTAGGCTCCTCTCATATATGTTGATCACCCTTGTGAGGTCTCCTTGGTGCATGCATTTCTGTAGGAGAGTCACTTTGTGTCTCTTCATCTCAGTCATATGAAGGATCAGATTCCATGTTTGCTAATGTGTGAGTTTTCTTGATGAGTATGAAGATATTTATGGTGTATTTAGTTTTCTACCACCAATGGTAAGAATGTATGAGGGACTGTGGAGGGAGATGGTATGAGGGGTTTGGGGAATATTATGACAAGTTTTTTGGGAAATAAGGGGTTTAGGGAATAGTATGTAAGCTTAGGGATAGCAATTAAGGTTTGGGGATGTTTTAGTTAGGATTTGGGAAAATGGAAATTGGGGATAGGGGTGAATGATTTTAGGAATATAGGAATTAGGGAATGAGTGGATGAAACTGAAAAATAAATGGAGTCAAAGAGTAAGGGAGTGATGAAATAGACTTGGTAGCAAAAACATAAATACGAACCCTAGGCAATTGTTTTTTAGCAAGATTGCAAAGAGGTAGGGTTTGAGATTTTACATACTAAATCACCATAAAGTCTAAGAAAAACTCTTTCACTAGCAAGGGAAGAACTCTAGACTTACTTGCACACCACAGGATTGAGCAATTTTGGAAATTTGAGGGAGTTTATGGTGAAATCAGGCTTGCAGCTCTATACGCTGCACCACAAACCCAGCGCATCGCACCCTTTATATGCACTGTGCCAATGTATTTTTTACACTCTGGAGGGTGGCCCAATGCGCCGCGCCCACGAACTTGCGCAGTTTTGCTGCAATTTTGCTCCCATTGTTCAACACGGCCTTCTCTTGCTCAATATTTCTTCTTTGAATGCAAATGAGCTTTTTGAATCATGAAAAATGATTTATATAGAAGAGCTTTTGATTTTTTCATTCATAAAACCCACTTTTGTAATGTTTACATTTTGACTTACTTTTTCAACTCTGTTTTTAGGCAGTTTTACTTCATTTTGCCTTTTATTAACTGAATGACTTAATTTTTTGGTTTGTCTTGCAGGGGATGGAGTTGCAGAAGCTTGGTAAGGTGACCAAGGTTGCTGTTCTAGTTTCTTACATATGAAAAAATTGAAATTACATCATATTTATGCATAAAAATATAAAATACTATGTTTTTCCTCAAAACAGGGTTTTAAGGAAAAAAGAAACACTGAGCATGTGATTATAGAATTTATTGTTATTAGAACTTTATTTGACCTCCCCATGTGCCTGCTGACCGTCACTAGGAATTTTGAGACCTTATTGACGAAAACCCTAGAGCTAATGAGACCGAAAACCCTAAAAATTACTTTACATATTTAACGACAAAAAATGACTACAGATGATCTAGATAAATGAAAATAGGCCAGCACATGAGGGAAAATATATAATAATCCACTACCATCAGATGATCCATGACCCTAATGGAATGCATATGATCGGGTGAGACACCTAACATGCAATGCAACAAGAGAATTTGATCACTGACGGAGGGATGAAGATACCGACACTAACATAGATGACATTCAAAAGCATATTGTAGGGCATGCGATGCATGCCAAAAGACTGGTAGACCCTCACAGAGGGATGAGTTGCCGCTGAATCTGTAGATATCATTATAGCCCTTCGAGAAGTGGGTGATTGACTTTGTGGGACTAATTTAGCCTCCAGGAAAGATGATGGGTGTGTCGTACATCATCACCACGACAATATTTAACCAAATGGGAGGAGGTGCAGCTAGTGAAGGACTATAAAGGCTCGACAGAAGAAAAATTCATATTTGAGTATGTGTTGATAAGGTTTTGTTGTCCAAAATTTTAATGAGCGATCGTGGTACGCATTTTCTTAATGAGCCGATCAGCTCGATGGTGGAGGAATTTCAAGTTTACCATCAGAAGAGCATGCCATATCACCCACAGGCTAATGGAACGGTAGAAGTGTTTAATAAGATTCTAGAGAGCGTACTGATGAAGGTTTTCAATACGCAAAGAAACGACTGGGATGTGCACGTACCCACAGTGCTATGGACTTACAGAAAAACTTGTAAGAAGCTGACTGGACAAATGCCTTTCAAGCTGGTTTATGGCGTTGAAGTTGTGATGCCAATGGAATACATTGTACCTAGTCTGCGCATAGCAGCATTCATAGGAATGGCGGATCGTGGAGCCATGGAAGAAAGGCTCGCGTAGCTAGCAGAACTGGAAGAAGATAGGTTTCTGGCTAGATTCCATCAGCAAGTTCAAAAGGAATGCGAAAAGGCATGGCACGATCGACACATCAAACTATGTACCATCAAGGTAAATGATTTAATGTTATTATATGACAACAAGTTTCATAAATTTCCATGAAAGTTTCAGATGCATTGGCTGGGACCCTATGTCATCAAGGAGTTTACCGATGGTGGAGCAATTCAGTTGGTAAAGTTGAATGTAGAGCCATTCCCAGGGAGGGTGAATGGTAGTTGATTGAAGCAATACACCAGGGGTCAGGCCAAATGACTATATGGTGGAAGCATAGTCTTAGCGCTCTAGGAAGCTGAAAGGAGGCACAAGACTGTAAACTACAATGCTCGAGTTGTAGAGCTGTGCGGTTGGGGTACTGCACAGAAGGGAGGATGTCACCGTGTCAGCAGAAGCGCGAGGGGATTTGCGCTATTGAAGGAGATACTGTGCAAGGTAGACAGAAAGTGACCGTTATGGTCACTATTCATGAATTGATAGTGGGAAAACAGCTAAATGGAGTGGGAGGGTGACAATTAAGTCAGAATTTAAGAGCAATATCTTTGCAAATATGTCGCCACTCTATCATCTATGAACCAATTTCCGAGGGAATGGTTGTATTCAAATTCGAAATTTCCTATAAATTACAGATGGCTGACCAACGAAAAACACTTGGCATTTTGAGAATTGAGGCATTGAGCTATCAGGTGTGCATGACCCTTGATTAATTCGAGGCTTTGGTAGCAGGTTTAATGTTTGAGAAATTGCCAAAGGAAACTCAAGAGCTATTAACTAGCATTATGTCGGCACCCTTGGAGACTGTAAGTGTTGGCAAAGAAATGGCAGTTGAGGAAGCTACCTTGAAGGTAGCGAGTGTAGACGTACTTGCAAAAGTACCCAAATCGCTAAGGTCGCCCAGGCCGAGGCCTACGCCACCCAAAGAATATCCCAAGATGAAGAAGGATAAGCAGAGGGCAACACAGTCGATGCGTGAGTCGCCAAGGAAACACCAGAAGAAAGAAAAGGCTACTGCACAGGAGAAGGCCAAGGTAGTAGACCTAGAACCTGACAAGGACATCGAGGACATCGGTGTGCGCATAGAAGACATTGATAGGGGGACATAAGACGTTGACATTGAGGAGCAGACCCTATCTCCAAGTTGCCACCATATATCCCTCCACGCCGAGGCAAGGCGAAGGTACCAAAGGACATTGACGAGAAAAAGGTCACACTTTTCACCCCGTTGCTGTCAGAAAAAATCACATTCGAAGGACCGTGCTTGGCGCATATCCCCCTTTTGAAGCTATGGGACTGGGATTTTTAGAAGATATAGAGTGCTTTCCCCACTTGGCAATTGATACATTCATGAACCACGTATTCTATAAGGACTCTGGTGTGACTGCGCTGGAGCCAAGAAAGTGGATAAAAGGGGTGGAGAAGGCAGGACTGTTGAACCTTCATGGGTGCCGCATTACAACCGCATGCCCATAACTTTGATAGTGATCAAGCAGTTATTATTCTTGGTGCACGATGGGTGCCTGTGGTTAGGAGATCCGATCCCAATCACTGACATGCTGATCCACAGGATCACCTTGCTCCTGCACTCAGGCTTGAATCCGGCATGGAATTTGGTAGAAAGTCGGGTGAGCGCGACCTCGCCAAACGAATGAAGGACAAGTTCAAGCTTGCTAAGAAGCCGTGCAACTACTCCATCTCCAACATAACCGACCTTGCAGTTAAAGTAGCCACTCAAATTTTGGTAGGGAAAATTATGAGGAAGTGTCGTGCAGATGAAGTGCCAACACCGGTGGTTTCTTTAGCAGCCCAGTGCATGGAGGGTGTACAATTTAACTGGGTGTGCTACCTCTGCAGTGAGTTCCTCGTGAATTATAGAGAAGCACAATATCAAAGCAAGACTTTCCACTATGCATGGCTACTGCTGTCAATTGTACTGGTTGTGTGGGACTTACCGAGGATAGTCAGTTTCCTCCGATTGCACCAGAGATGCCAGAAGCAGTGAAGTTCGCTTTGCTCTGGGCCATGAAGGACCCCCAAAGGATCAAGGACATCAAGATATTCTAGATTCTTATGGAATCAAGCATCCATGCCACCATCAACCTTAATTCATGACTCTCACCTACTGTCTTAGAGTAGTTGTCTAAATATGTGGATTTCAAGGTGAACTTCCACTATGTGTCCATTAGAGCACAGAATGACCCTGCACAGAAATGGTATGATCTTCCATTCCTGGCAACGGATGATTAAATCACCACGGTTTTGGAGAGTTGGCTTGCAGAGTGGTGCAAGCCCTTAGACTTATTATTTGGGACTAGTAAGTCTACTGTGAAGTAGAAGAAGGAAGATGCCAGTTTAAAGATGGAGCAATTAGTTGAAAAATGAAGGAAGGAAGCTGAGGATAAAGCCACAGTAGAACATGTAGCCAAAACATAGGCAAAAGAGGAGGAGGAAGAGGATGACCATGACTCTGATAGGAGTCAAAAGTCGTCTTCTCCACAGACAAACGAGGAGGAGTAGCTCTCAGAGCAGGGAGGAGCGAACCTGGATACTACTCCATTTCGGGTTAACCGCACACGAGAGCAAGAGAAAGTAGGGCCGCGGAAGAAGTCCAAGGCCAAAAAATCGTCCTTGGACCCAATCACCTTAACAGAGGGTGATTTGAATGATATCAGTGATACAATGAGGGACGCGACTACAGAATTGTTGTAGTAATTCGAGTAGCAGCAGAAACAGGCCTTGGTCACCATTTAAATAGGTCTTCGTGAGCTGCAGATCCAGGCTACTCAAGTGCAGACTAATGTAGGGCGGGGTAGTGCGGCGTCGAGAAGTTTGGCGTTGGGAATCTTAGATGCAGCAAAGATGGTTCATACAATGGATCCCCGGGTTGTCGCGTTTTCGGATGGAGCATTGACCACAGAAGCCGAGGCTGATAGGGCCATTGCCAATGCCATCAAACAAGTCAGGTTAAACTTGGTCGTGCTTCCAAGTGAAGCCCTTCACACCCTGCTAGATGGTGTGATCATGGAAATATGGGCTAGGGAATAACATGCTTTGAATGTTATCAGTGAGCAGAAGGTGAATAATGCATAGATGTTGGCCGAAAAATCGTCTGTGATTGATCTTCTTAAGAAGATCATAGAAAAGAATGAGCACACAACAACTATGGTGGTGAAGGCATGTCGAACTATTCCAGAGCTAAGCATCCCCGAAGATGCGCCAATCGATGTAAGGATCCAGAAGCTCGTTGCAGGTGTGCGTGAGGCATGAATAAAGATAGCTAAGTTTCAATTTGAACTGAACCTTAAGATCACGGAACTTGAGTTGAGGGCCCAACCCTTGACTCCGCCAGAAGTTAGAGAGCAACGCACGACCATTGTAAACGATGTTGTTGCACCTATTGACATTGCATTGAAGGATTGTGATGCACTCTTTGAGCAGGCTCTCGAAGTAGTGACCAATCTACAAGAATATCCTGACCTACAAAGACTAGAAACTAAAGCACAAAAGCTGCAACATAAGTACGATGAGATCAAAGTGATGGCGCACATTGTTGCCATCATGCAAAGGTTGGAATAGTTGCTGGAAGAAAAGGCATTAAAGGAACAGGTGGGTGCAGTTCAATGCAAGGAGGCAGTACTGAAGGCTAGATTGGGGCCTTGGCTGGAGGAAGCCTATGTACTCACTGCCTCCATTGAAGGGAAATTGGCCAGTCTGCATGCGACATAGTAGAAAACACAGCCAAACAATGCAGAACCAGCAACGGAGCAGCTGGTCGAGCAAGTTAAGCAGGCGAAGACGTAATGTACCACTGAGGTTGCAGTCGTATAGGTGGAGCTGGGAGGTCTTTGCGACAAGATCTCTGCACTGACCGAGTGACTGGGGGCAAATCACCATATTTGTGTTGGGGGGCTATTGGAAATGGGTCCCCTAGGGTCAATTTTGGGGTTAAAAGCCCAATTTTTGGGGCTAAAGGCCCAAGTTTTGTATAAATAATGTAAAGTCTCCACATCTTGTGGTTACGGAGCACAAAGATGTAAACAGTAAAAAAGGTTTTCCACCCTTGGTTTAGATAGTGGTGTCAGCTTGATGAGATCTTCCCTTGGTCTGTGGGCCATGAGAATGTATAAAAAGGGAGTCCTAAAAGAGTCTGAGAGATGGGTTTAGTAGAGTTCTAAGTAAGTTTTTGGGTCTGGGAGAGTTAAGAGCGAAGAGTCTTAGCGTAGGTGGAGGCTCTGCAGCTGAGTGTGTAGAGGCCTAGGGTAGAAGTGCGCAGCTAAGTGCACGGACCCCTGCAGCTATGTGCATAGGGAAGTTCGAGTCTGTACTGGAGATCTGAACCATCAATAAAGCGAATTATTCTGGAGATATATGTGTATGAGTTATTTTACTTCTGTTATGAATGTTTGCAATTATGTTATGTTGAGTACTAGATTTATGATTTAATGCTATATTGAGGCATGATTCTGTGTATTTCACTTTGTTGTATGAATGCAAGTAAGAATATATGTTTACGTGAAGATAATAATAATGCATGTTGAATTTAACCAATACTTAAGCTAATCTGGGTAGACACAAAAGTAAGGATAATTATAGAGGTGCATAAGCATCTGAATTAACTATTTAGGGTCCGCAAAGGACAATCAGAGATTTTCGTGAAAGTTCCAAAGTAACTGAATAAGAGAAGTACTTTGACAAGCCCTAAAGGGCTTATAGATCTGCGTGAAGGAAGGGTTAGGGTATAAAATGACATGATGACCATCTCGGGGTGTGGAAACTTGGTTCCCGCATCCCCCCATACTACTTTGGGTGAGACTTTAGTTTGTGCTCCGCGGATTGATGCCGAAAGGGCCAGTACCGTAGGGATTTTCTTGGCTAATTAATGTTGAACCTGGGTTAGGACCCATAAATCCAATAGTGTGTGACCACAATGTCAAGTCTTGATGAGTTCACTTGCCTTTCACTTAGCCATTTTCCTGAAAATCTATTGACATAAAAAATTCACTTCACTAGACCTCGGTTGAGCTACACTACGTAGTCTCAGCCCTCAGTGGTGCTGCTTTGTATCCTGGAATGGTGTAGTGCTTGATGTTTTCCTCTGATTCAGTTGTAGTACACAATCCTAGAGGTGAGCAGTTGTCTTCCATCCCAAAACTACACAGTAATTTCCTCAAAGGCCAATCTGAACTGCGCACTTCAGAATAACAGTCATCAAGCCTCCTTCCTCCTTGTTGGAGCTCTGCATTGCACTAAGACCTAGTTCTACACTTCTCTCCAAAACTAAGTAGACATGCCCAACTAGCCCTCTATTTTCTATCCTGCACTGCTCTCATAATTTTCACACAATTGCCCAGTAGGTCCTTTGCAGTCCTATCTTTTCTTCCCTCCAAAAAATACACAAAAGTGGCCCTCAGGGTCCCACCTTGCGGCTACCACTGGTGTCCTTCCTTTGTAATTATGCCTCCTAGTGGCCACTGCATATTTTTCCCCGACAGTGAATATTGTGCCCCAGAGTTCCTCATCCCAGCCTGAGCTATGCTCTGCACAGTCTCAATGACTTTTCCTCCCTCCCTATCATTTGACCATGAGAAAAATGCATCATGCTAGACTAGGAGGTTTTGGATTTGATGTCGTCCCATAATGAGTGAATTGTAGGAACAAGTACATTGATAGATCATGGCGATATGACGAACATGATGAAGAAGGAGTGCACATGTTATAAGGCTTGCTTGCATCTGGACATACATACAAAGCACATCAAGCAGCAAGTGAAAGGAACACATGCATTGAACCATCTTGCAAGACCAAGACCATTGAAGATTCCACAACATCAAGCCATGTGGAGGAGAAGACAGAGCACACCAAGAGTACATCCATCACTCAGCAACACAAAAAATTGACATGGACACCACAGTCAACTAGTACATGTCAGCAGTGTCATGTCAAGTTGTGTCATGATTTGTCTTGGCCACATCACCACTATGGGCCATATCTATTGTGACTAAATGTAACATAAAGTGAGATTCCAATGGATGCACACAAGAACTTGAAGAGTCATGTCAGTTGAAAATTCATAGGAAGTTGAATGGTCATGAGGGCAGTCCAAGAGTCATAAGGGTCAAGCATTACCTTTGGCTATATATACTCTTTCTATTGTATGAGCAAGGACTTTTCACCTTGGCTCCTCCCACATAGCCTTGAGAGTCTGTAGTATGTTCTTTGAGGAGCGAGGAGTGGCTCCAATGTCCCACTATTGGGACTAGTGATGAATGGTGTACAAATGTGTCTTGGGACTTTTGTTTAATTTAGAATCCTATTAAGGCTAGCACGTTTTCACACATGTTTCATAGATTTTTGTAAGACTACTCTTTAAACATTTGTAATGCATGTTTTCTTAACCTATACTAAGATAGTTGAACTACTTTGGTTCTTTTAGTACTTACATTTTTTAAGATGTGTTGTATTTCTTATCACTTTGTCTCGCCCTTGTGGACTACTCCATAGGACATTAGATAGAAATGTCTTGTTTACTAGTTGTGATGATTGTCACACCCATGTGGACTACTCTGCTAGATGGCGTACATGTTTTCCCTTGTACTTTGGCTTTAATGACTCTCACGTCTGTTGTGGACTATTCCGTTGGATGCTGGACAAACCATTTATGGTTCACATGTGTCTCTTCCTGGGTGGTACTACTACCTCTCACTTAGAGGCTCACTTTACTCTCCCCCTTTGCAGTAAGAGAACTTTTACATAGTTACATTACACACTCACTAGGAAGACGTACCTTGTTGTTTGAAGATACCAGCATAACACTCTCATGTGCTGACAGCTAGAGTCAAGGCAGATCTCTAAGTATATTTCAACTGGGCCTTCATACCGAATGGGAATCCTACACCAAACGGTGTGAGTTCTTGCTGGGACTTCACATCGAGTATATCCCCTTGTTTGATGGATTTCCAGCACCGTCAACATGTTGGAAATGTCTCAGAGAGGAATATCCAGTCATACCATTCATGGAATCATTAGGAAATCTTAAATTTGACAAAATCCAATAAAATTTAGAACTCTTTGACTTCACTTAAAGAGCACATGCAAGATATCATGCCATCATACTGCTACCTTTGAGATGATGTTGCTTCCTTAGTCATCCCCTTTGACATCAGTGACAACATTATGTGCAACATGTTTTTATACTTTTCACTTTGTATGCCATGTGTTATGAATAATGTACCTTAAAAATGATAAGAATTTGAGTAATATAATCCATTTTGAGGGGGAAACCTCCTTTTACAATGAATTGAATACACAAAGAAACATGAAATGATCCCAATATCAAGTTTCCTTTTGTATATATATAGGGAACACATGGTAAAATTATAATGAAAGGTTCTAGAAAACATACTAATACAACAGTAGAAATTTAATAACTCAATATTTAGGGATTAATAAAGGGGTTTATGTGCTTAGCATGTCCTTTCCTTTCAAACAAGTGTTTTCTTCAATACTTGACTAACTATGGGTATTTTTGCATTATTAACTCATCACCTCATCCTGCCTCTTCCACTATTATGTTCTTCCATTAGATGAGGTACTCAATAATTACTCTATTTTGTAGCTACTTTGTCCTTGTCTCAAGGATTCTTTCTATTTTTAGTATGATTTCCCCTTCATCATTAATATTTGATAAAATAGTTTGGAGTAGAATCTTGTCAACGATTACCTTCTTTAAGCAAGAAATATGGAAGAATAAATGTGCACGTTAAGAGGAAGAAGCTCCAAATTGTAAGTAATACTTCTAATCCTTTGCAACACCTTATAGAAGCCATAATACTTGCGTGCTAATTTATTGTCCTTGTTTTATTTCTTGAGGGGCATTTATTTATATGGTTGTAGCCTGAAAAATACCCAATTTCCCACTTGAAATTCCCTTTCATTGTGATGTCGATCTACTTGTTGTTTCATCCCCTTTTGTGTTATAACTAATTTGTCCTTCAATAGTTTGAGAACCTCTTATTGGTGCCCTGTATGGTCCTCCACTAGTTGAACCTTTGCAATCCCTTTCAAAGGTGATGTGATGGATGGAGGATGACGTCCATAAAGTGCCACAAATAGGAACATTTTTAATGAAGCATGGAAGGATGTGTTGTACCACCATTTTTCCATGGGTAACCACTTGATTCATTGCCTCTGTTTATTAGGTGTAAAGAAAAAATATATCCTTCTAACATTTATTTAAGATATTAGTTTTCCCATTGGGTTGAGGATGCTAAGATGATGTATGAGACAATTGAGTACCCAAACAAGAAAATAATTTAGTCCAAAAATTTCCAATGAAAACAAGATCTTTATCACTTACAATAACCTTCGACGTTCCATGTATTATTTGGATTATTTCGATGAATGTTATTGCCACTATACTAGATTTAAAAGGATAAGAAAGAGAGAAAAAGTGGGCATACTTTTTCAATTGGTCTACTATCTTAACCCTTTTTTTCTCTCTTTTAAAGATAATCATTCTCCAAGAAGTACTTCAACCTTGTTGGCATTGTTGTGTTGGCATTTATGTAAACAAGTTCATGGTCATGATCATGTATGTATGGATGTGACTTAGTGGTATTATTGGTTGGTATGGATGTATTGACAGTGAGATGGTTGTGTTTGCATTGATGTCAACCTAGTAGCACTGGCTTTGGCATATCTATGAGCATGGAGATGTGCATATTGATCTGTGATTTTTAGGTGTTGCATACAGAGTGTGAGCAGAGGATGTCATGCTCCTCATGATCATGTTGTTGCATGATGTTGGATGTGGTGAGGTGTTTGGCTTTACATTTTTTATGCATATGATTGTTTGGTTAGAAAGTGTTACCTGTTGAAATATGGCAACAAGAATATTCCAATTTAATTTTTCCTTGAATTAAATTGTGAATTAAAATCGAATTTAGTCTTAACAGCTACTTGGAAATAATTAATTAATTTATATTGAATTAATTAGTTGGAGTAATTCAAGTTAGAAGTCTTCCTGAAGTCATGCAAGATTTATCCCTTAAATTAAAGAGATAAGCCTTAAATTAAGGAGATAAGATTGAGTTATATTTGAGTTGTAATTAGTTAACTTAGTTTACTGAGTTAAGTCCAGTTAAATTAGTTCCAAACTGTCTGAGGAACTATAGAGAGTTAACAGTCAGTTGATGCATGCATAAACTCAACTAGTGCTACTCTAGTTAACTGAAGATTCCCTCATCAGAAACTCATGCATGTCTATTATGAGAAAGACCCACTTGATATTAAAGACAAGGACAATGTACTATCAGTTGCATGTGTTTTCTTATAAATAAAACTCATGCATGTAGTCAAGGCATTGTTCCTTGAGGATTGCGCAGTTCTGACAATGTGTGAAATTAGTTGATCATCCACTTAGTAGATGAGTTTTCCACTTGGTAAGGTGAAGATCATCCCAGAGGAACAGCGCAAGGAAATAGGAGATTGGGGGGAAGAGAGGAAGGCTTGAGAGAAACCAGGATTGCCTGTGAGCATCTATGAGGATTGTATTGAGAGCTGGCTAGCTGTGAGAGCTAAGGCTTTGTATAATTCCTATGTATTTCCATCTTGTATGATAATACAGATAGTGGGGTTTTTAGCTGAGGCTTTCCCCAAAGTATTTTCATGTGTATTGTGCGATTGATTCTTCTTCTTCTGGTTATATTATTCAGCTTGATCTTTAAGCTTCCACAAATTGATAGTAGAAGTAGGTTATAGTATTCTGCTTTGATTTATATTGCATTATCAGGTTAACCTACACCAGATTTTCTACATGGTATTAGAGCTATATTTGTAGAAATTTTACATGGTATGAGAGGTGGATTTGTAGAAATTTTCTATAGGGAATCGGAGCTGTGAATAGTATACTGAGAAGAGAATTCGCAGTTTGAAGTTCGGGGTTGCAGGTGCAAATCAAACTTCAAGATTGGCCAATGGCGTTCTATGGATTGAGACTCAAATATGCCTTGGAAGGAAGCTCGAATTACATAGCATGGAAAGATAGAATGGAGGCTATATTAGAAGACAATGGCTTGAAGGATTTCATTGGTCAAGAAACCCCAAATCTAGCTTCAACTAATGCACAAGAGTTGGCTGAGTGGAAGAAGTGTGTGGCGAAGCCGAGACAGATCATCCTTGAGGGAATTCAAGAGCATATTGTCTCGAGTCTCCATGGGAAGGATACTCCATTTTCAATGTGGAAGACATTGAAGGACCTCTACCAGAACAGTAGCAACCAGAGGAAATTGGCGCTCAAGGATAAGCTTCGAAGAATCAAGATGGAGAAGGGTGATGCTCTTTCCACATATCTGAACAAGCTTACCACCTGCAGAGATGAGCTTGGTAGTGTGGGAATAACTACTGCCGATGATGATATGGTGAGCCTCGCTCTCATTGGCCTTCTAAAGAGTTGGAATAGCTACCAAGAATCTGTGAATGGAAGGTAGAAACTGTCGGATTGGGAAAAATTATGGTCGGATCTTATGCAGGAGGAGATCAGGAGGAGCACACGAGATGGTTCTTCATCCAAGAATGATTATGAAGAAAATATGTCCTTATTAAATAAGGTAAGGAAAGGGAAGGGGAAGGCTTCCCATTCCAAATAGAATTCTTCTCATGGAGGGAAGAAGAGTGACATGTCTAAAGTAAGATGCTTTAATTGTCACAAGATGGGACATTATGCAACTAATTTCCCATCGAAGAATTCCAAGAAGGGATCCTCGGAAGGATCCGAAGGTGAGGCATTAGCCTCTTAGTTCAAAATGGACTTTACCCTGATTGCATGCATGGTGTCATTGACAATGGGTTGTGTCTGGTATCTTGACAATGGAACCTCATTCAACATGATCGGTGATAAAAATTTATTCAGTACCATGGAGGAGAAAGACCTGAAGATGCACATAGAGATGGGTGACGACGAAAGGTATAGTGTGTCAAGAGTGGGCATGGTTGCTTTTCAGAGGGAGCATGGAGCTCCTATCACCTTGAAAGATGTGAAGCATGTTCCTGGATTGAAGAAGAACTTGATATCGGTCGCGATGTTGGAGGAGAAAGGCTAAGATTTTGTCTTCAGCAAAGGAAAGGCATTCCTAAGACACATTGCCACGGGTCATACCAAGAGGATAGGGATTCACGTGAAGAATCTCTATAAACTAGAGGTAGATGATTGTGCAGCATTGAGTACGAAAGAAGAATTGGTGCAAAGCCAAGACATTGGCGAGTTGTGGCATAGGCAGTTGGGCCATTTGCATCATGGGGCTTTGAAGATAATGCAACAGATATCTACAAGACTTCCCAAAGGTAAAGTTGAGCAAGTTGGCACATGCAAAGGTTGTACCTTGGGAAAGAAGACCAAGTCTTCCTTTCATGATCGAGACAGTCGAGCGAAGGCTATCTTAGAGTGAGGTCATACTAATGTGTGTGGACCATTCTCGATGACATCCACAGCGAAGAAAAGGTATTTTGTGATTTTCATTGATGACTATTCTCGTAAATGTTGGATTTATTTCATGCAAAAGAAGGACCAAACCTTCACAAAGTTTTGTGAGTTCAAAGCTTTGGTTGAGAAAGAGTCAGGGAAGAAGATCAAGGCCTTGAGAAGTGACAATGGTGGAGAATATGTCTCTCAAGAATTTAAGGACTTCTGTGCAGTGGAAGGAATTAAATGAGAGTTAACAGAACCTCATAACCAACAATAGAATGGGGTGGCCAAGAGGAAGAACAGAACTATTTTAGGGTCAGCACAGGCAATGTTGCATGCCCAAGGCCTACCACTTCACTTATGGGCTGAGGCATGCAACACAATGGTCTATTTGCATAATATAAACTCGCATCACATACTTGAGATGAAGACACCAGAGGAAGCTTTCTCCGATAAGAGACCAGATGTGGGTCACTTTAGGATCTTTGGCTCATCGGTATATTTCCATGTGACAAAGGATGCATAAGAAGCTTGAGCCGACAGCAGTGTTGGGGATACTTGTAGGGTAAGATGATACACCTCACAACTATCGGGTGTAATTTCCTACCAATCAGAGGATAGTGGTTTGTAGAGATCTCAAGTTTGATGAATAGAAGGCCATGCGAGTTTCCCTTGAGAGGGAGCTCCAACTATAGGCTGTGGAGGAACTGTTGGTTCCTAAGGAGGAGGAGCCTCAGACTGATGCAGAGCAACCGCATGCAGAGGTTCTAGGAGTGGAGACATCCACTCAAGTAGAGTCTTCCAGAGATGGACGGAAGCGCACAAGAGAAGCTAACAGATTGTTGGAGGATGCGAGAGAGAATGTGGGAGCACCATATTCCCAGCACAGATAGAGGAGTTCACCTGAGAGGTACACTAGATACATGGCCCTTGCTAGGGAATGTGTTGAGACCGAGCCATCTTCCTTTGAGGAATCAGTGCAACAACCGATTTAGGTTGATGCTATGGTGGAGGAGTATGACTCCATAGTTCGTAAAAGTGTTTGGGACGTGGTTCTAAGACCGAAGAACAAGTCAGTTGTGATTTCCTGTTGGCTTTACAAGGTAAAACAAGTTGCTCATGATGGGAGGATCATGTTGCTGCAGTATTTTTCGACAGAGGAGTAAGATGATGACATTTTGACAAAGGCAATGTCAAAGTGTAAATTCGAGTTCCATAGAGACAGGATTGAGGTGGCAGATAATCCCTTTCTTGTTGAGAGGGAGTGTTGAAATATGGCAACAAGAATATTCCAATTTAATTTGTCCTTGAATTAAATTGTGAATTAAAATCGAGTTTAGTCTTTACAGCTACTTGGAAATAATTAATTAATTTATCTTGAATTAATTAGTTGGATAAATTCAAGTTAGAAGCCTTTTTGAAGTCATGCAAGAGTTATCGCTTGAATTAATGAGATAAGATTGAGTTATATTTGAGTTGTAATTAGTTAACTTAGTTTATTTAGTTAAGTCCAGTTAAATTAGTTCCAAACTGTTTGAGGAACTAATAGAGAGTTAACAGTTAGTTGATGCATGCATGCACTCAACTAGTGCTACTCTAGTTAATTGAAGATTCCCTCATCATAAACTCATGCATGTCTATTTTGAGAAATACCCAGTTGAGATTAAAGTCAAGGACAATTTATTATCAGTTGCATGTGTTTTCTTATAAATAAAACTCATGCATGTAGTCAAGGGATCATTCCTTCAGGATTCGCAGTTTTGACAGTGTGTGAGATCAAGTGATCATCTACTTGGTAGATGAGTTTTCCACTTGGTGAGGTGAATATCATCCCAAAGGAACAACACAAGGAAATAGGTGCTTGGAGGGGAGAGAGGAAGGATTGAGAGAAGCCAGGATTGCCTGTGAGCATTTGTGAGGATTGTACTGAGATCTGGCTAGCTGTTAGAGCTAAGGCTTTGTATAATTCCTGTGTATTTCAACCTTGTATTATAATATAGATAGTGGGGTTTTTAGTTGAGGCTTTCCCCAAAGTATTTTCATGTGTATTGTACGATTGATTCTTCCTCTTCTGGTTATATTGTTCAACTCGATATTTAAGCTTCTGCAAATTGATAGCAGAAGTAGGTTATAGTATTCTGCTTTGATTTATATTGCATTATCGGGTTAACCTGCACCATATTTTATACATTACCAAGGATGGTTCCCATGGTATTTGGTATGTCAGTTAAAATGGTTTAACTTGGTATTTGATTGAGCATGAGTATAGTAGTTACATGGTACAAATATACTTGGTATTGGGATAACCATGGTATTTTCCCTAGGTATCGATTGTTGAAAAAAATTTGACTTAACCATTTCATAAAATTAAATAATAGAGGAAGAGAAGAAAAGTTAGGTAGGTTCTCTTGCATGAGGAATTTGTCAAACATGTAAAGTCAGAAATTCATTGGATAAAGAAGCAACAATTTTGCGCTACATTTTTCAATAAAATGAGGATGGATTTGTGCAAAATGAACCAAATTAGTATTCTAATGAGAATTTTTTCAAAATTTTGTCTATATTGAGAGAAATGAAAGGTTCTTCGAAGGCAATGCTCGTAGGTTTTCTGTTGTGTCCATTTTCCAAATTGACCCAATTGCAAATTCGATTTGCTTCTAGGAAGTGATTAACGTTGAAAATATCAAAAGACAAGCAGAGATAGTATATTGATTGAGTCAATGAGATGATTCCATATCCAATCAAGCATATGAACAAGTTGTGATGCCCAGTAGTTATGTGTAATTATTGAGTTGACCACTTGATTTCATCTTTATATTGGAGATAGCTCATTGTGAAATTGTTGATTGTGAGTTGTTTTGAGTTAAGGATGTTAGGGAGTGTGTTGGGGAGGCTTACATTGAGTTCTGATGCTTCAGATCTTGTGTAGAGCCTATATGCTTGAGTCCATGAGCGTTTATGACTAAATAATGTCCAGATCTGAAGCATGTTGCTGTAGGAATTTAAAGGGTAAGTTCCTCAAATAGAACACCAAAGGACATTGCTCACAACTGTAGATCACAGATCAATACACCAGTATTCTTGATGTGGTAAAAAGCCTCAAAGAGGGAAACATTCCACGACTTGAGCCAACACGGCCACTTCAAGAAATTTATTAATAAAACAAAGAAAATTTACATAAGCTTCTCTCATGAATGACCCTACAAATGACCCTCCATGCTTTTTAAATAGAGATCATGGACCATTCAAGTGTTAAGCCACGGATCAAGTGTTGGTAATACCGATGAGAGAATGAACTGTCAGATAAATTCATGTCTAGAACATATCATGACCCTTGGATTGTAGGTTACAAAAGTACATAGTAAAGAAACACAGTTTACCTAACTCTACACTAGACCAAGTTATACTTAACTATTTCCTATGTGTCAGAATACCCAAACATCCCCCCTTAACAACAACTTGGGATAGGATTGGAGGATGTACAAATATGACACAATAGGAGAAGGAAGTAGGCATTAGAGCCTATCCCCCCTTAGTGACAACTTCCAGAACTCCAACCATAAATCGAAGTTTGTTAAACTTCGCCTCTGTGAGAGCCTTTGTAAAGATGTCTGCAACTTGATCATTTGTTGAACAATATTGCACTTCAAGAACATGGTCATGAATGAGCTTTCTGATGAAGTGCGTGTGTATTTCAATGTGTTTTCTACATTGATGTTGGACTGGATCTTTTCATAGTTGAATGGCACTTTGATTATCACACTAAAGTGTAGTCAAATGTTGATGCTGAAAACCAAACTCTGACAGGATCTGACGAAGCCATAGGGCTTCCTTACTAGCTTCTAGGGTGCCACAATGCTCTCTTTCTACTGAAGAAAGAGAGATGACACTTTGTTTCTTGCAAGCCCATGTAATAGGTCCAGAACCAAGAGTGAAAAAATAACCGGTAGTAGACTTCCGATCATCAGGGTCACCAGCCCAATCAGAATCAGTGAAACCAACCAATAGAGGAGATGCTTCTGCACTGTAATGAATCGCAAACTGAACTGTACCTCGAAAATAATGAAGTATTCTTTTAGCTACTTTCCAATGAATTTCATGTGGGTTTTGCATAAACTGAGCAATAAGGCCAACAACAAAGGAAAGGTGAGGACGAATATGGGTCAGATACAAAAGTTTTCCTAGACGTTGACGGTATAAGGTAGCATCAACTTCAGGGGAAGTACAAGTGACTAAAATTTTGGCTCCAGACTAAAAGGGAGAAGGCTTGGCTTACAGTTTTCCATGTGAAAATGGCGTAGAAGATCACAGGCATACTTGGACTGGGAAAGGGAACTACCTTCCTTGGATTGCAAGACTTGAAGACCAAGAAAATAATGCAAGTGTCCTAAATCTGTCATTTCAAACTTTTTTTAAGGTTGGACTTAACATGGTTTATAAGGTTGCAATCACTACCAATAAGGATAAGATCATCAACATAAAGAACAAGAATGATAAGAGACTTGCCCACTTTCTTGGTGTAGACAGTATTGTCAAAATGACACCTAGAAAAGCCAGTATCTAAAAGAAACTATCCATTTCGGCGTACCAAGCCCAAGGGGCTTACTTGAGACCATAAAGGGATTTCTTAAGCTGACATACAAGGCTAGAGTCTGTTTGTATAAAGCCAATAGGTTGTTCCATATAGATTTCTTCATGCAATTCCACATGCAAGAATGAAGATTTAACATCCATCTGATGGACTTCCCATTTGAAAGAGGCAGCAAGGGAAAGAACAAGGCGAATAGAGTTCATTTTGGCAACAGGGGAGAAATTTTCAATATAGTCAATGCGTTCAACTTGTGAAAAACCCTTAGCAACAAGACGAGCATTATGTTTATCAACTTTTCCATCTGGTCCATACTTGGTTCTATAAACCCATTTGCATCTAACAAGTTTTCGTCCCTTTGGAAGAGGAACAAGATACCATGTATCATTTGCTAATAATGAATGATATTCTTCATTCATAGTTGCATCCCAATCTGGATGACCTTAACCTTCTGCAAAGGTGGCAGGATCACAATTCACTGAAGCTTAAGCCAGTAAAGAAGAGGCTCTATCGAACTGAGAATGTGTACATCACTGATCTGTAGGATCATCGGCAAGAGAACTTGCTGCATCCCAAGTAGCATGGACCCATTTTGGAAGCTAAGGAGCTGAAGGAGGATCCTGAGAAGGTGGGGGAGGATTGTCATCCTCGCTGTCATCATCTGAAGAAGAAATATTTTCAGAAGTAGAAGAGATAGAGAGAGGTGGCACATCCGCCGAACTAGGCTCGTAGGCCGATATATTTTTAGCAAACTTTACATCCCTTCTAATGATAACATTTTTGGACTTAAGTGGAATAATTCTATATCCTTTGACATATTCAAAATATCCAATAAAAATACATTTTTCAATGTTATGCTCTAAAGCTTTATGTTTCTCATCTGGAATATGGGCCCATGCTTCACTTCCAAAAACACAAAAGTGACTTACATCTAGTTTATTGAGCTCCATGCTTCTTCTAGAGTGATATTCTTTAAATTAGTAGGAGTGTGATTTACTATGTAATTTGCAAAGCTAATTTCTTTTGCCCAAAAATTAAGACTAAGTACTTTAGATTGAAGCACACAATTAGCCATTTCCTTTAAAGTGTGATTCTTCCATTCAGCTACATCATTTTGTTGTGGAGAATATGGAACAATATGTTGCATTTGAATTCCATTCTCAGTGCAAAAGTTGATGAATTTGTTGTTAACATATTCTCCGCCATTATCAGATCTTAGCTTAAGAATTTGATGTCTAGATTGTTTTTCAACAAAGGACTTAAAGGCCAAGAACATGTTAAATACTTCACTCTTGAGTTTTAAGTATACCCAAGTGCATCTGGAGAAATCATCGATGAAAGTTAAGAAATACTTGTAGCCAGATAATGAAATGACTAGAAGTGGACCACATAAATCACTATGCACAAGCTATAAAGGGGTTGAGGCATGCCAAGAGGCATGTTTTTCAAAACTATCCCGATGATGTTTTCCGAGTACACATCTGAAACAACGCCATCTCTGTAAGATACCATTGGAAGACCTGTCACCATATTTTCTTTACATAGATTCTGAAGGGAGCGATAGTTTAAGTGACCAAATCGCTCATGCCAAAGTTTGCTCACTTCATCATTATGAGAAACAAATACTGGGGGAAGATTTGATGACCCAAAGTTGTTAACATTATACAACCTTGTAGAATCATTAGAAATGCCAGTAGCTAAAATCTGTCTAGGATCCCTCAGGTCCTTAATTACAACATCGTGAGGTGAAACAACATTAAATTGCATTGTCTAGATGAACAGTCCAGTCCCTACAACACTAATAGATCTATCATCACCAACATATATATTTTTGGTGTTAAAATCATTTAAATAAGAAAACATGACTTTGTTTTTGGCCATGTGATAAGAAGCTCCAAAATCAATGAGCCACTCATGAGAATGAGAAGAAGAAGATACATTTAGTGAATAACCAAACCGATATGCTTGAAAACCACATGCAGAAAGTGTTATTCCTAAAGATGAAGTTGAAGTTGAAGAGTGCTCCAAATGGATGTTATGCTTCTTCATTGCTGCTTCCAAGGCTTCCACCTTCTTAAAGAATTTGGATTTTAAGTGGTCATCTCGATTACAAAAGTGGCAATGTCTACCAATCTTCTTCCCTTTGTTTTTATTTGCCTTATCATTTTGTTGAAATGATTTTTCATTATGAGACTAAAATTTCTTAGGACCATTGTTTTTAGGATACTGTTTCTTAGGATTCTTTGAATTTTGTTGCTGTTGGGCGGCTAAGGCTTTCTTAGAAGATTTTCCAATATTAAGAAGACCAAGATATAAGAGCTTTTCTTGTTCTCTTATTAAAGAATCACAAAAGGCATCAAAACAAGGGGACTTGTAGTCTTGTCCTTGAGAAATAAAGGCTTCCCTAGTAGAATGGAAGGTGGAAACAAACATAGAGTAGGTTGGTCCCAACTTATTAAGAATGGAATAGATAAGGCTGTCATCTTCTTTCTTAACCTTAACACCTTCCAAGAGAAGTCTAAGGGTCTTGAACTTGGACAAAAAATCTTCAATGGAAGAAACGTTATTGGGGTCCAATATAAGCAACTCATTTTCAAGTTGATGGGCTCTAATTTCATTTTTAATTCCAAAAAATTTAGTGAGTTGTTTCATTGCTTCATCAGGAGTATCAAGTTCTGCGATATGGAATCTAAGGTTTGGAGAAATAGACATCCCTATCAACCCACGTTCTTGATATTACCTATTTTCCCATTTGGTTGCCTTATCTTCATCTTTAGGTTTGGCTTCTTCACCTAAAGCTATTCTGTAAAGACCTTTACTTCTAAGTAAATCCACAATGTAGGACGACCATTGGAAGTAGTTGGTGCTGTCAAGAATAACTTGGCATGGAATTTCCATTTTAACAGAAACTAAAGCTATAATGTTGAAACTAATTATTTCAATGGAAAGATCTCGAAAAATTAGGCTTATTAAAAAAAAAAGCTCTGAAAATGACTTCCGGATGAAGAAGTTATGGCTTTTTGAAGAAAATTTGTTGAAGATGCCGACGAAGTGTGTGAATTTGTGGAAGTGAATGATAATGTTATATTTAAAAAAATCCCCACCCCCTAGAATAACTTGGCATGGACTTTCCATTTTAACAGAAACTAAAGCTAAAGATGTTGAAACTAATTATTTAAATGGAAAGATCTCGAAAAATTAGGCTGATTAAAAAAAAACGGCTCTGAAAACGACTTCTGGATGAAGAAGTTATGGCTTTTTGAAGAAAAGTTGTTGAAGATGCCGACGAAGTGCGTGAATGTGTGGAAGTGAATGATAATGTTATATTTAAAAAAATCCCCACCCCCCACCTTTCCAAACTGTTGTGGCCACCAACAACCCCCTACTTCTTTTTTTTAGTATTAGCAATAACGCTAAAGAAGTGGGGACCCTTAGTAATAAAAAATCCAAAAAGATTTTATAAAATTATTTGTATTATACTCCTAAAAAATGCATCGCACGAAGAAGAGTCAAGCATTCCTTTTATGAGCACATTAAAACAACTGCGAAGAAGCGGCACGAAATTCATCACATCGCATACATTGAGAAGCGCCCATAAATGACTAATCTTAAGAAAATCTCCGATGGCCGATATGCGATATTGCATATCGCAACATCGCATAAGAAGCACACGAATAACTTGACGAATTGCTGCGATATCTGCGATCTGCGATGCCGCAATACTGCGATCTATGCGATAACTGCGATATGCGATCTGCGACCTATGTGAGTCACAGAAATAACCCATCGCAAATTTTCCTCGGCCCAGCACCCAAGAAAAGCTGTCCCTAAACCAAAAATTCAGCGCACGACTTAAAGAAAATTAATGAATGTACGTCAAGGTATTCATGAAGGACAGTTTTGTGTTTTTCAAAGAGTCAGTTCACTGTGGGTGTCATGATTTTACACGTTCGTAGAACTTGAAGCTTTCATGTTGAAATTTATTATCATTACTTTTTCCTTTGCGTGAACTGCAGGAAACATCTAAGGAAAAAGGGGAAAGCGCCAATGCTCAGAGAACAGGGAAGAGATGCTCTCATACACGGATGACGCATACAACAGAAACACAGATTTCAGAGTGTTATTGAATAGATACTGATATCAATAGGTGATTCGACACTCAAGGTCAAGAAACTCACAAAAGCAGCATGTTTACAAAATTCTGAAGCTCATGCCCGGTAAAGGAAAAAGCGCTAAAGGCGGAAAACGCACCAGAAAGGCCCGGATCAAAGAACGGAGGCAATTTTTGATGCGCGATTAGTGCCTAGCGCTAATTGCGTATCGCTAAGAAAATTGTTCAGAAAGCAAAGTCCCTAACTTGCTTAGTCATCCACGAGTCCGGAAGCCTAGATAGCAAAAGCAGAGGCAGCTAGGAGGAATCTGGGTTGTTACCAAGCATACGCGCAGTAAATTCGCTCAACCAGGAGATAATTCTCAAAAATATCTTCCAGTTTACTAAAAGGAGGTGCCAACACTTGTCATTTCTATTTTCGTAGCTCAAACAAAAGCAGAAGATGACCAGTCGACTCTTCCCGAGAAAATGTTGCATACTCACAGCACTAAGGAGCAAATGCAGAAATAGTTAGAAATTAGATTCAATTTTTAGAAATAAGTTTACTTAGATAAAGGGCGGTCATTTTGAACCGTATCTGAAATTTATGTAATTAAGTTACTTAGTTAGCAGTATTTAAATCCTTCTCATGCATTTGGAGAAGGGTCCGGAAATTTTTCAAAAACTTGTCCTCAGAACATGCACTTCTGCACCCTCAGAGGAGGTTTTGATGAATGAATGGATCAAGGTTTATTATTTTTTGCATTTGATGTCTGCTACTGATGTTGCACTTTTGTACTCTTAGTAGATATCAGAACAAGGAGAGATAAATCATTATTACTTGAAGCTTATGAGTAGGACCAGTCATAAATGGTACTTTTATCTCTTGGCCATTTCTTCTTATATTCTTGAAGTGATATACAGTTTTCAGTTGTTTATATGTTATTGCATGAATGTGTGAGTTACCATTTGGCACTTTTGTACGGTGGAGTCATTTATTTATGTTTGATATATGGATAACTTATTATGCGATATGTTGTTCACAACTGTTTTGCCTAACTTTTTATGCAAAGTGGTTCATCTTAATTGATTTCTATTCTTATGATAGTTGAATGATCTTTATTACTAGTTATTGTTTGAAATCTCTTTAGATCGCATAATAGAAGAAATACACCCCGGGCTAGCATAGATTAAATGTGTTGTTTTTATTAGATTACAATAGCATAGGATTAGATTAAAGTAGCTTAGATTAGAACTCTTAGATCGGCATAATCAAACTCTACACACACACACCCTTAGATTGGGAAACTAGTCCCATTATCCCCAGTCGGACTCGCTATACCAAACGGATAAGGAGATGCCAACCAAGGTCCAGACCGGGTGGGTATCCCCCTTGTTGTCGACCCGATTTTTGGGGCTTCAACATATTTGGCACTAGAAGGAGGGCCCGAACTATGAATGGCACTTAAATCAAAATCTAAATACCATTCTTAGAGTAAATCGCCCTTATCATCTCCCCCGACTTCTCCAGTATATTTAAATGCAGAGTCGGAAGTCGCTCGAGCATCAATCGCTGCTTCACACCTCGATATTTCAGACCATTTTGCCGTTAAACCTCCTGAATTTGAATCTCTGATTCACAAACTTTAGGGATTTTCCATTTCTCCTCAGAGGTCTGATAAATCTCAAAGCAGTGTGACTTCGCAGTACAATCCTGCTCATCCCCTAACCAAATTGAAAAGTGAAAAATTTGGCATCCAGCCGACTGAGTTGCCTCTTCCCACCAGGAAAAGAGCGAGGAAATCACCACAAGAGTCTGACAGTCAGATTCTTTCGTCTACATCACCCATTTCAACTACCCCACTGTGAATTCAACCACCCACACCTCCATTCCAAACCATCATTCATCCGTCTACCACAATCCCTCTTCAATCATCCACGATCATAGTATCCTCATCTTCCCAACCGCAGAGATCATCTCCTGCACTTTTCTCTACTAGCAACTCAACGATGGCCGAATCTCCATGGAAAAACCCTGGGGCAGTCTTGATGCCTGCACCGTTGAGCCCAATACCGGCCCATCCTGAGAAATGGCTGCCTAAATTCAATCCAGAAGCAGGCATGCTAGCAGAAGAACACATAAACAATTTCATGCTTTCTATCGATCTCAACGGAGTTACTAATGAAGATGTTGTTGTTCGGCTTTTCCCATACACACTGCAAGGAACAGCCGGGTCATGGTATTTTTGATTACCTTCCGGCTCTATCACAAGTTGGGATATCTTTCACAATCAATTCCTTATCAAGTTTGGTGATGACAGATCAACAGCAACATTAATCAATGACCTATCCAATCTCAAGGCCCAAGCTCCCATCCGATATCTTGAATTGAATGGTCGCTCCCATGGATCATGGGAATGCTTCCTGTAACTTGTGAACCATTAGGAAGGAAGTTTTGTTGGTCGACGACCGTAATCCCCCCTTCAAACGGGAATGCGATCTTCCTAAAATAAGTCGACACAACAGCTGCCATGGCATATATCCATGGTCTTCCTAGTAGGATGTTATAGTCAAGATTCCCATCGATGACTTCAACATCTATTTCTACTGTTTTTCCTCCTAGTTCAACCTTCAAGTTATTTATGATGTCGTACAGGGTGTACGTCCTTCCGTCGAATGCTTTTAGTGTCGTCGAAGATCGCGACAAGGTTGGAGATCCTAAAGTTTTCCAGCAACTCATCGACATAATACATGTATATGCCCCTTCATCAATAATTGTTCGGTGAACAGTTTTGTTGAGGGCTTTCACTTGAATAAGGAAAGCTAGTTGAGCTGGTAACTGAGGATCGTATCCTTTGTAATCAAAGGGTACAAGATTGGAATCCTTAGGATCAACCCCACCAATAGCCGATAACAAAGCCTGCCTTTGGGATGGGCAATTTTGTAGTACCTCAAGAGTCGACATAGCGGATGGTGATTGGGCCAAATCTTCCACTATGTTATAATGTTGTGTCGCCCTGGCGCGAGGATTAAATGTCGACTTGTGTACTACTCCCTTTGGCGGTTTTATTGTTAATTTAGGAATGATGGGCGGTACAACTTCTGTCGAAGTTGTATTCGAACTACTTGGTTGCTCTTTACCTTTGTCGTTCGACAGCTGCGGATTCCCGTAATCTTTGTTCCTTGTCGAAATCAAAGCATCATTCTGCTGTTTTGAAACCGACAACATAAGTACTTGCGACGGGGAAGCATTTCCACTATCAACCAGATTTTGACCTGGGTTGGGAAATGGATCAGTTAACACAGCTGAGGTTTGTGAACTTTTAAAGAACCTTTTCAACTCAGCTTTGAATGGGCAATTCCTTGTATAATGATCCTCCTCATCACATATTTGACATGGATAATTTAGTTTCCCTTTCCCAGGAGGGTTTGAAGAAGTTTTTCCAGGAGATGACTCACCCTGTTTCTTCTTCTTCCCTTTGTTTTGCTTCTTCTTGCTTCCTGGTTGATTGGTTTCTTTGCCTTTATCTGCTGATACGGCATTTACTTCCGAAGCAAGAATTTCTTCTTTTGCATTTTGATCCGAATTCTTACGGGTTGTCTTAGACGAAGCCTTTATCGATTCCGCGTTTGCCGTGCCAATCACGCCATCGCCGACATGAGAGTCACTATTGGATTTAGGAGGAGGAGGAATTGAAAATTCCGGTCTAGGGGCGTCAGGTATTTTGTCGTAGAGCATGCCAGACTGAGTATAAACTAAGTCTAGATATTGTGCACGAGCAATAACTTGCTCCTCTGTTACGACTCCCCCCTTTGCCACATCTTCTGTTATAGCAGGAAGTAACGACTTTATAAACCATTCAGCTAACAGCTGATCGGGAACATATGTTTTAACCATCCTACGACGACGCCATTCATGTATATGATCGAATATATGAGTAGCAGTTGTCTGTTTGAAGTTGGTTAATATTTCTGTTCCCGTTTCATACCTTATCGGTAATTGAAAATGGGTTAAGAAAGTCGTGGCTAGGGAACTGAAATTATCGAAAAAGGCTCTAGGTAATTCAATATACCATTTAGCCGCTGGACCTGTCAATGTCCTCTGAAAAAGGCGAAGCCTTATCGAATCATCGTTCAGGGTGTTCGACGAACACCACAGATGAAAAGTCATCACGTGATTCGATGGGTCTTCACCTGGATTTCCATTGAATTTAGGAATGTCAGATGGAAGCTTGTGAGGAATCGCTGGCCACCAAGGGGCATAGGCAATCGGATCGTTGGTTAACCGGTGTAAATCGGGTAACTCTAAAGTTGCCACAAATGGCAACTGTTGATTCAGGTTAGGCGAAGCATAACCAGGGTACGATGGAATCGCTTGAGCGGTGGGTCTTTGCATACCAGCATAATGTAATTGATGTTGGTATGACTGATACGGTTGGTGGACTTGACCACTGTAAAGCGGTTGGTTTTGACCGTTTTGAATATACGGTTGTCCACTGTTCGCAAAGATCTGCTGCTCAGAACCTTGGTACACTTGCTGGAATTGTGGTTGTTGGTATTGCACTAGCCACGGTTGTGAAGCCATGTTCTGTTGCGCTATGCTAACCGTTGGACCAAGGTGTGGGGTAATTGTACCCATTTGGACCTTTGTCGTCCCACCAGTTGGCGATTGTGGTTGTGACCCATGGTCAAGGGGCTGTTGCATTACAACCTGAGAAATTTGAGGTTGACATGCAACAAGCATCGCTTGAACTTGTGACACTGTTACAATAGCCGGTGTGGTTGGGATGTTCGTCATAGGTACACATTGTTGCATAGAATATACAACCCTTGGTTGTTGAGGTAGCATAGGTACCCAACCACTTGATGTAATTCCAGTATAACCTGAATATTGTTGTGAACTCCCGTATGGGTACCCTCCCGGAGGGGGTCATGAAAGGGCATACTGCCCCCCATACGGTAGCAACCCGGAACTCAAGGGGATTGATTGTCCTTGGGGACTGGATTGCCCAAACTGACCTCCAAATGGATCAATCTGGCGAGTCTCAACATAAGAGTTGCCGGATATTATTCCGAATGAACAAAATGGAACAGACCACACTGTCGATATAGTCCCTTGGTGGACTCCTTCTAGCTGTTGCGAGATAGTCGGGACAGATGGTATGCCGACAAACATTGTCGGAGTGACAGCAGGGGCTTCCGCTGTCGCTGTGTCATTTGACACAGTCCTGGATGTTGACGGTTGTTCAGACATTTTAAGTCTATCCAATAGATTGCCTAGCAATTCTACAGGAACTTCCACTTGTGGTGGATTAACTTCTGATGAAGGAAATAGAGTGACCCCTACTCCAAAATGGGTTGGAGTACTTGCTTGCGGATCCTCTACAATTTCCTCTATCGCAATCAAACCAGGTGGAAGAGGAAGACCTTCAGGTCCGTCAAATATTTCTGGTGCCGAAGAAGGGGTTGTTTCGACAGCGACAGTTGTTTGAGGAACAAGACTCTCTGAACCGGTTGCAGATGGAACTGGCTCAGTAACACGAGTATTTGCCCCCAGACTAGGATCAATGTTACTGTCCCTCTGTGGCTGTTGAACTTCTTCTATAGAGGCAGGGATTCCAGAAATGTTTGGAGTAACCGGAACCTCAGATGTAGTTGGAACACTTGTTCTAACTTTGATAGGATATTTTGAACCGGTTAAACGAGTTCGCTTTGTCCGTACTGTTTTCGATTCCGAAGACAAAGGCGGTTGACTCGTAAGCCTCCGCGAACGACGGGGTTTCAATTGACTTTCTTCCACGATTGCGGATTACTCGATCAACCAAAATAAAAAAGGGGAAAATGGTGTTTCCGAATTGAATGAATTTTATTAGACGCTTTAGACACAACTTGCTTTTTCACTTTTAAAGAGTCGAGAAAAAGCTAAAGATGACTCTAGTCTCCTTCGATGTTTTAACGAGCCCAAAGTGACAAATGATCGGATGGACTTTTTCTGTTATAGAGTCTGAAAAAGGCCAAAAGAAACTGCTGTGGAGATCTAGGCAGAGGGTGTGCCAAACTTTTCGCAAAACCACAGAATACTTTTTTACGGTACGGGTGGTCGATCTTCGTGAATGCTGTGTTCACTGCATTGCGATCAGTAGGGCGGCTGACACGGCTTCCTAAGGATAAAAGATATATGCCTATAGGGGTCTCCCAATATACGCGACGGTACGTGGGAGCACAAATCCGTACTAGCGCTACCGTCTCTCAGGAGGAATCACCCACCTTCTTCGAGATCGACAGTCACTAGGTTTAACGACGCCGGAACACGTCTCTAGCCTAGACCTCTATGTTGTGTGTTATGTTACAAAGCGTTGTTAGGTTCATTCAGTTTATTTTAGGTTGATCTTTTTAAAGTTTTCCTTTCAAGGTTCACCACGAGATGTATGATACAAATTCCTAAATGCAGTCTAAGATGATAAGCAAGCTTTATTATCTTTCAACTTTGAAAATCCTAGCTACTAAGGGAGAAGAGAAACACTATCTTTTCTCAAAGAGAAATCAGCACACTCTAATGCACTTTCCCTAAATCCAACATGCAAACTATCAAATGCAAAATGCACAATGCAGGTGTTTGTTTTCCACTTTCTTAGTATAAATGCCTACAAAGAAAGCCCTTTTGCACAATTTTGAACTTGCTTTTAAAATGATCAATACAAACAAGTACACTTTCTTCGAAAACAACAAGGGTAGAAGAGATTACAATCACTTTGCTACTTTCGAAATAAAGACTTGTTTTGACACTTAAAAGACACAAATTCAAACCAATAAGCAAAATTAAATCTATAATCAATCTGCAAACAGCCAATGAACTCTCTTCTAAGACCACAATCAAATCTGAATCAAAGGCTACAGGATGACTACTTTACTCATGCAAAGGAAGACTGTAAATGACGCCACAAACACATAAAAACATTCACAATCTTTTTGTACAAAAGAGAGGCGGAATCTAAGCAAAGAAAAGCTTATCAGACTGGTACCTATGCTGGTTAAAGGCTGCAAAAAACAGAGATCAAAACAGGGCAACAGAGGACAAAGAACCCCAGTTGCACAAGGCCAAACTGGTTCAGCGCAGCCTCAACACTGAGGACTTGACATTCAGCGCAGGTAGCCCCTTCGGGACCTGCATTGAAATGCAGACTACCTTCACAGCAATTGCGCTGAAGGAGAAACTCTCGTTTCCCTTGGGTTCTGGGTCATAAAATGCTCAAAAATCAACTGTTTCAGGCCAAATCAGAAACACAAGCAATGTATAAACAAAGGGATACTTTGATAGGGTACTAAAGACTATCACAAGGATCATCAAATCATTTGTCGATCTAGTTTAGATCATAGACAAGTCCAACAACTGGATCAAAACAACAACTTTCTATTTTGCATCCGAGAAAGATGCAGTTCAATAGTTACTGCCAAGTCTATGAAGTAAACAAATGACGGAAACACAAATGAAATGAATAAACAAGTCAATCCCCAGTATGGTCGCCAATTTGTTGTGGGGAAAAATGCCTATGCAGGACGATCCTATCCACCTAAGGTGTGACAGCGCCTTAGCAACAAACGAATACAGCTATTATGATTTCTTCCTTTATGAAATGTGAAAGAGGGGAGATTGGCAGACTTACCGTTGTCTTCCGGTTGTCCCTCGATCTAGATCCTCTTCTCTTTGTGTGTCCACAGCTACTTGTCTCCTCGCTTGGTCAAGAGAATAGCTACTTGAATTCCACGAGATCACGAGAGAACAGCTACCTGTGACAAGAGAACAGCTACTTGCGACAAGAGAAGGACACAATGCAAAGGCAAATATACATATTCATAAATGATTCAGGATTAGAAGTAAATCAAATACACTAATGCAATCATACAAAATACACCTTCATATACGAAAGAATCAAGATAGCTTTATTGATAAGTAACAGGGTTCAGGTAGAGATACAACCCATAGGGCTCCAATCCAGCATCTCCTTCCCAGCAGAATGGAATTCCTTCTTCAGCTCCCTTCAAAGCATTAAGCACCCAATGTTTCCAGCCACAAACTAACAAAAATTCTTTTCATTCACAAAATTCTAGCCTCCCTGATCTCATAGAGGAGAGATCTATATATAGGGATATTGGAGAGAGGATGAGTCAGCTTGAGAAGTGACTAGTGTCCTCTCCCTCTCTCAGTTCTTGAGTCCACTTGGAGGTTCTTGCTTCCACTTGGAGATTTGGAACCTCTTTCTCATCACTAGTCGAATTCCTTGATGCAAGTGTCATTTTGGAAGCTTCCTGGGCATTGACACCTTGAGAAATGAGCCTGCCACTTGTCCAGTTACACTCAGCGCAGGTAGCCTTTGTTGCAGTTGACATTCAACGCAGGTAGACAGTGGAGCAGTTGACATTCAGCGCAAATGCTCAGTGGAGCAGTTGACATGATCCAGAATTGGCTTGTTTTTGAGTGTTTTCAGGTGGAGAACTTCTGTGAATTGTTGTGGTTAGTTAGCCTTGTTCCTCTAGGGGTAGGAACAACATGTTTAGGGACTTTGGATCCCTTAGATTATGGACATTTCATGCTCGATGCTGTAAGGCACAAAAATGTCTATAACACCATTTGGCCAAATGGACCGAAGTGTATGGAGCGAAGCCTCAGCTGGAGTGGGTACATCTATTTTGCCATACTTTGGATGTCATACTGATGAATTTGTACTTGGAGACAGAACTTCGCCATGGCATCGAAGTATGGGATGCTTTGCGGCATCGATTTTTTATGACGTTCAGCTTTGAGGATGGGTTTGAATGTATTGATGAAGCATTGTAGGAGGTTAAGTCAGCGATCTTCAGGATACTGCAGGATCCTCTAGATTTGATTCAACCTGATTGGGCTACCCAGCTGAGCCACATGCTGGAGTGCTACAATGTAACAACGAAATAATAAGATGAAGACCCGAGGAAGATTAATATTCTAGAGACTGAAGGTCACCACGAAGTTTAAGGACCACAACTAGATAACCCTAACATAACCAAGCCGCTCAAAACTAAACAGGTGAACATTGGCACAAAGGCAAAGCCGAAGTTTGCAAACATTGGGGACTAATGGGACGACACGAATGTAGATAAGGTCGTCGAACTCCTCTGTGAACATCAGGATCTATTCCCCAAGAAGTTTTCAAATCTAAAAGGGATAATAGGTGACTTGTGTGTCATGAAGATCACTCTAAAACTAGACGCGTAGCCAGTTAAGGAAAGACCTTAGCGCCTCAATATGAAGTATAAAGAAAGGGTCCATTTGGAGTTGGATAAAATGCTTGCAGTAGGTGTCATTGAACCAGTCGAGGATTCTGATTGGGTAAGCCCAATGGTAGTTCAAGATAAGAAATAAAAGGATGAGATACATATATGCGTAGATCTCAGAAAGTTGAATGACGCCTTTGTGCATGATTCCTTCCCAACTCCATTCACCGATGAGGTGCTAGATAATGTTGGTGGTCGAGAAGCATATTCGTTTACTGACGAGTTCTTAGGGTACCATCAGATCAAGATCGCACCAGAGGATAGGAGTAAGACAACCTTCGCAACTGAATATGGATGCTTCCAGTATACTGTGATGCCTTTTAGGCTAAAGAATGCGCCAGCAAGCTTCTCGTGCATTTTTATCGCAGCATTCTAAGATTTCATTCACAAGTTTCTGAAGGTATACTTTGACGATTGGATAATGTTTAGACTGGTAAAGCACCATGTATCAAGTCTGCGCTTGATACTAGATACATGCTGCAGGTACCAGATCACACTCAATCTGAAGAAATGTTTGTTCTGTGTCCCTTTTGGGATCTTTCTAGCTCACATGGTATGCAGACTAGGCTTGATGATAGACCCTGCAAAGATCACGGTTATAATCAATTTGGAGGCACCAAGAAGTGTGAAATAGCTGCACACAACTTTGGGGCATACAAGGTACTATAGTAAGTTCATCAAAAGCTATTCCTAGATCACTGTGCTGATGGAGAAACTGTTAAAAAGGGATGCTACATTCTGCTAGAATGAGGAATGTCAAAAGAGCTTGGATGTTCTCAAAGAGAAAATGGTCACTGCACCAATCCTAGTCTTCCCAGATTGGAAGAAGGAATTTCATGTGCATGTGGATGCATCATGTATTGCGCTAGGAGAAATACTGACATAGGCTGGTGAGGGAGACTTGGATCATCCCATAGTGTTTGCAAGTAGGAAGCTATCTATAGCTGAGAAGAATTATTCAACAATAGAGCACAAAGGTCTGGCTATGGTATATGCACTCTAGAAATTTAGGCACTACTTGCTATGTGGACACTTTAAGATGTATACAGACCATTATGCATTAAATTACTTGGTGAACAAACTTGTGTTGGGGGGAAAATATGCTACTATTTCAAGAATATGATTTTGAAGTTATTGTAAAACCATGACGATTGAATGTTGGACCAGATCATCTGTCACGCATTGAAATAGGAGAGGAGCCTACTAATTTGGAGGAAGGACTACCTGACGTGTAGCTCTTTGTGGTGCACATTGCAAACAACCACTTTGAAGATATTATACACTTCCTAACGACGGGAATGGCTCCAGAAGGATATACTAGCCAACAAAAGAAGGAATTGGTGGTGCGCGCAGAAGACTTTTCTGTCATTGCAAGACACTTGTACAAAATGGGATCAGATGAAATACTACGACATTATGTGCCAGAATTTGAATGAAACAACATCCTCGCTAAGGCTCATGGAGGAACTGCGGGAGGAAATTGTGTGGGAAAGGCAACAACACAGAATATTATACGCTCTAGGTTGTGGTGGCCTATTAGCACCTAAATCTACCTCAGGCTGAGAAAGGTAGGATCTAGGATAACATCAAACCACGCTTAACCTAGTAGCTAGCCCTACCAGGTTGGGAGAGGGCTCTCTCCTTGTCAATCTCAGCAAAATATGATCAATGAGGGCTTGAGATGACTGATGTGAATACTGATCTTAGGCTAGGTATGTGTGAAAAAGAGCTTGATTGAATATAATGATGTTTTGTTGGCTCAAATGGAAAGGCAGATTTGGGTCTGGGAAATAAGGCTCAGTTTTGCAGAGATCTCTATGGGGCAAGGTAGGCAACTGATTTGGCACTTCAAATTGAATGAAATGGAGAGATTTAGACAGGTGAGGAGTTGAAGAGGGCAAGAAAACCTCAGGGATCCTCTTCAAACAGCTGAAAACATCAATAACTAAGCAAACCCTAGGTAGAGCACTACAATTTCAATGGATTCTACCTTTATCCTTGTTTTGTTTTAGTTAAGAAGAAGTAAGAGAGATAATGGCACACATAAACACATATAAACTTACAATTTATAGGAGGAAACACATTACCAAAGAAAGATTCCACATGAATCCCATAAAGTGCTGCAAACCCTGGTCTATTCCTTAGCCAAAACTGCTGAGATGAGTATACAATGAAGCTCCAAGCTTTCTCAAAAGTCCAACCATGCTAATGACTGAAAAATCACAAGATATAGGCAAAAAATAACTCATCCTAGCCTCTAGGGGTCGAGTTCATAAGTTTATGAGCTCTTCCAACAAATTCTAAACTAAGAACTAAAAATTAGGCAGTGGAACAACTTGCCTCTAGAAACTAGGGAATTGATTCATTCAGTTGCAAGCTACTTTTTGATAGATGAATCTACCTCCATGAGTGAAAATTTGAAATAACTACATCAAGATCCATCAATTTACATTAAATTACATCATAAGTTTGACATTAAGAAGGAGAAAAGTCAAACTATTTAAAAATTAGGCGAAAAGCAGAGTATTCTTGGTCAAACTGAGCAAAATTTCTCCAATGTGGCGCGCTGATTTCCCTATGCGTAGCACCTATTTTCAGCCACTTTTGGAGGCCTTCCCGATGTCCAAATCTGCTCCAAGTGTGCTTGTTGGAAGGGTCTGTTTGTCTACTTTCTAGATCAAGTAGAATTTTTGAATTTGGCCTCCATTTGCCCCTCCAAAAATGAGTTTTCCCGACACTACTTCCTGTGTGTCCAAATAGGGGTAGAAAGGTCATTTTTGGGGTGTTTTTGACCCTTTTGGGGGCTCAAAACTTGTCAAAATTTCTTGGCCATTGGTGAGCATGCATATTTATTCATGAAAAATCCAAAAATTCTAAGTTTTCATCATTTGGAGACCTCCATCAAAAGCGAGCACCAGGTGGCGCGGCGCATTGGGCAGGAAAACCTGTGTTTTGGCACAAAAATTTCAAAAATGCAAAAAGTGTCCCAAATTTTTTGAAATTTGGGCTGAGTGTTCTCCATCAAGTGTTGTGTTGGGCCAAGGAATCCTTAGCCAATATCTAAGGTCTATCTTTCTCCTTTCGCCTCCTCGATTGATCTGGATTTAAACAGGAACGCAACAAATTACAGAGACAACCATATACACAAAGATGCAGCGGAAATAATACTTCATTTCATTAATGGAAAATACTGAAATATGCCTACAACCAGAAATGGAAATAAACCAGCTAGGGCGATGGTAGCTTATCTCTGAGAAGCAATGTGGTGGCTACATGCCTCTGAACTGTGTTACAATGAGGCTCTAAGGCCTATTTATTGTTGAGAAACAATGGAAAACCTTTCACATCCCGAAACCTAACACTAGAAGATGAAACGCCAAATTGTGGAACCCGTTTGGGTAAATTGGTACATCAATTTCCCGGGGTCATAACTTTGGCATACGATCTCTGTTTGACACGTAAAATAGCTCGTTAGAAAGATCTATCCGAGCACAACCACTTTGGGAGGAAACATTGATCCATGGACCCATGTTGCCCCAGATTTTCCAAAAAACGTCGTTTAGGGCCTCAAAATGGCTCTGGAAGTTCAGGACCTGAAAAACTGCTAAAAATAGTAAACTGTGCTACAGTTTAGGAAACTGAAAAAGTTGAAAGAGACAGTTGTGGGGGTCCAAATGGGATAGGTGGGTGGCAACCAACATCCACCTGGATCATTCCTCTCCCCTTAGGAAGCAATGGTCCCCATTGCATTGAGTTCCTCCTTGAGATGAGGAAGCTTTTGCTGAGCTGGGTCTCTAGTGAGCTATTCTGTAATATCTGATGTGACTAGAAATGGTGGGAAGCATGGTCGACGATGGTCCACATTGAACACTCAGTGCAAGCGAAGGAATGGAGGAATGCTGTGCTTCAAAGCATTGTTGCCCATAGCCTTGGTACTGGTGTAAGGACCATGTCTGAGTGGTCGGAGCTTCTGATGGGCTCTTGTAAGGCGTTCTTTCTGCAGATGTAACCAAACTTTGTCGCCCACCTGAAACTTGTGTGGTACCCCTGTGGGTGAGGAGAAGTTGTTCCTATGTTCTATCCTGACCGTATCCCTTTGCTGCTACTGCTAAGTGGAGGAACCCTTTGCGGGGGTCATGGATGTAGCAACAATCTTCCCTTTACTTTGGAAGTGGGCCAGACAGATGAATTTCCTAGTCTGGGAGATGAGCTTGCTGCCTTTCTTAGCAGTGATCAAAGAGGTGGTGGTAGGTGGGGCTACCTCTGGTATCCTGTATAATGAATCACCAAAAGAAATAATGACAGCGCGAGGCCTTGACTCATACACAGCATGTCGCCTCCACAAGTATGGCTGGCCTAATAGTACATCGCAAACATCCAGAGGTGTAACATCACACAATACCTCGTCTATGAAGGGCTTGATGCTATAGGGAAGGCGGCACTGCTGGAAAACTTTGAGATCTTGTCCTTCCTGAAGCCACCCAATACTGTACGGCTGCGGGTGTGGTGTAGTCGGTAGGCCCAACCGCTTCACGACCTCTGTTGAAACAAGGTTTTTTTGGCTGCCATTGTCAACAATTAATTGCAGTGGCGAACCCTTCACCCACATCTGTGACTGGAAAAGACGCTCCCCTTGCTCTCGATTTTCGGACTCATTTTTCTGGATCTTGGCGGTGGCAACAGTGGCGCTGGGATTCGCATCAATGATCTACTTCCATTTGCCATTCCCCTTGTCGGGTTCTGGCTCAGGGTCGGAACATGTATCTAATTTGGAAGCCTTCAACTCGGCCACCAACGACTGCTTGGTCTGACACTCACTTGTGTTATGAGTGGGACTCTTGTGGAACTTAGACCACTTTCCTGTGTCCTTCTTCGTCTTCATGGTGTTGTTCTTTTCTTGCGGCTTCGATGGGTTGTCTTTGGTCACCCCGCCTTGGCTTTGTCCTTTGGGCGTCAGAATGGTAGATCCAAAGTCTCGCTTCTTCTGTTTGAACTTTTGCTCAATTTTGACAGCATATCGGTACGCCGTGCCGAGTGAGGAGATGTTCAAGAACTCCATCTCTTCTTGGATGTATTTGTGCAAGCAGCCGCGGGATTTGAGTACCAGATGCATCTCAGAATCTTTGATTCCCAACTGTGTGCAAAGGGTATGAAAAATGTTCGTGAACTCTGGCACATCTTGGTCTCGTCCCTGCTGCAGTGTGGTCCATTTGATGTATTTGTCCTCATAGCTTTTGACAGGGTAGTACTGCTCCTTGATGGCATCCCGAAAGTCATTCCAAGTGGGTGCGGCTGAAAATAGTGAGTCTGTACTTTCATCCTTCTGCTCGCAGCAGGTTTCCCACCAGTCCTTGATGTGGGAGGCTGCTTTGAGAAGAGCGAAAACAATCGTTTCCCGACTCAAAAATTCATGAACAGAAAAATATCCTTCTAGTAGATTTAACCATTTATCTACAGCATCTGCATCTATCTGACCCTCGAAGATGGGGATTTCAAAATTAACTTGTACCTTAAATGATGTGGCATTTCCAGAGTAGCTGTTGGAAGCCGATGCATCGCCTTTGGGTCGTCGTTGAAGGATCTGCACAAAGCTATCCATCATCGCGTTCCTTTGCCGCTCGAGGGCTTCTTCGAGCAAGATTTTGATAGGATCTCCTACCCCCTCGTCTTTCTTCTCATCCGCCATGGGAGGCCATCAGGATTTGCGAGGCTGGTCTTGCAAATGTTCGACCAGTTCAAGCCCTAACTCCTTATATCCCGACCTCGTTGCGGACATGCAAAGAAAAACAGAGAAAAAGCAGACCGCTCTAATACCACTGATCCGGATTTAAACAGGAATGCAACAAATTACAGAGATAACCATATACACAAAGATGCAGCGGAAATAATACTTCATTTCATTAATGGAAAATACTGAAATATGCTTACAACCAGAAATGGAAATAAACCAGCTAGGGCGATGGTAGCCTATCTCAAAGAAGAGATGTGGTGGCTACATGCCTCTGAACTGTGTTACAATGAGGCTCGAAGGCCTATTTATTTTTGAGAAACAATGGAAAACCTTTCACATCCCGAAACCTAACCCTAGAAGATGAAATGCCAAATTGTGGGCCTCGTTTGGGTAAATTGGTACATCAATTTCCCGAGGTCATAACTTTGGCATACGATCTCCGTTTGACGCGTACAATAGCTCATTAGAAAGATCTATCCCAGCACTACCACTTTGGGAGGCAACATGGGTCCATGGACCCATGTTGCCCTAGATTTCCCAAAAAACGTCGTTTAGGGCCTCAAAACGGCTCCGGAAGTTCAGGACCCGAAAAACTGCTAAAAATAGTAAACTGTGCTACAATTTAGGAAACTGAAAAAATTGAAAGAGACAGTTGTGGGGGTCCAAATGGGATAGGTGAGTGGCCACCAACATCCACCTGGATCATCGATGCCCTCTTCAACTTTGCTTTCAAGCTTTTGATTCTTGCCTTGTAACTTTTATTTCTCGCCATGTAATGATAGGCCATATACCTCAACATTGTTTTCTCCCTGTTGGCCTTGTATAACAACTTTTCGAAGTGGATATTAGCTCTCTCAAGCCAAGACTCACAATCAGCATTGATTTCTTGTTCAAGTGATGTGAGCTTCACCTTCCTCCTTTTGGCAGCTTGGTGGTTTTCTCATATGTTTTGCAACTCCATAATGGTTTGCTAATCCTCTAGATACTTGTTTCTTTGCTCTAGGTACTTTATTATCCACTTAGCTCTTTCTAAGTTGAGGGACAAAGCATTGATGTCTGCCTGTTGCTCTTGGATGACCTCCTTAAGCTTTGAGCTTTGTGGGCCCAAATCAGTGTCATCATCCTGAATGAGAATGAAATCGGTCTCTTGCTCACCTAAAGGCCCCTCATCATGTAATGGCCTCTTGCCCTTGTCCTGAACCTGTTGTGCTGATGAAGGAAGCGAGACCCCTTCCACCCCGGGTGGAGATAATACTCGCTTTGCTGCTGCAAACAACCCTCTAGTGCCCTTTTGATAGGTGACAAACATCGACACACTAGCATTTTGTGTCTCATGACCCTCCTGCTGATGTGAAGGTCCACCTATCTCATGAAAAGCTTCTGGAGCTACCTGAGGAGCCGTGAAGAACTCATGAGAAATGAAGTCCTCCCATGAAATGTCCTGCAAACCAAGTTGATGCATGACCACAATTTTGATGAGTGCAAAATGATATATACTGTTATACTGCTGCTGAGGAGTTTTGTTTTGCACTAGGGTGGTCATCTTCTCAATATTTCGACACATGAAGTAGGGGAGATTCATCATTCTAACCCTGGTAAAGTGCATCAAAAATCTGATATGATAGGCATATAGGTGAGAAAACCAACCTTCACAGCTGAAATACTTAGTTATGAGTTTCATCAAGGGAGCATATGAGTCTTTTAGGTACCGAAAGGGAAAAATTCTGCTGAGTTGTCTCAAATAACCAAGCTTGATGTATGGTTCATAATGTTCCCTATCAATTCACTGCCTTTTATTCCACTGCTCTTCGACATTAGGAATGCTGGTTGCTAGAGAAATAGACTCTGGTGTCAAGGTGAATGTCACACCAGTTAGAGTGGCTTAGCCATTATGTAGATGAAGCACAAACAATCTGACCAAGTCATGATGGTACTAGACTCTAGTAACCATCTCACAGAACTGATAACAAGATTGGTGTTGGAAGCACGTGATAGCAAGAGGCAGGCCTGCAGCTTGGCAAGTGAAGTAGGCTCCTCTCATATATGTTGATCACCCTTGTGAGGTCTCCTTGGTGCATGCATTTCTATAGGAGAGTCACTGTGTGTCTCTTCATCTCAGTCATATGAAGGATCAGATTCCATGTTTGCTAATGTGTGAGTTTTCTTGATGAGTATGAAGATATTTATGGTGTATTTAGTTTTCTACCACCAATGGTAAGAATGTATGAGGGACTGTGGAGGGAGATGGAATGAGGGGTTTGGGGAATATTATGAAAAGTTTTTTGGGAAATAAGGGGTTTAGGGAATAGTATGTAAGCTTAGGGATAGCAATTAAGGTTTGGGGATGTTGTAGTTAGGATTTGGGAAAATGGAAATTGGGGATAGGGGTGAATAATTTTAGGAATATAGGAATTAGGGAAGGAGTGGATGAAACTGAAAAATAAATGGAGTCAAAGAGTAAGGGAGTTATGAAATAGACTTGGTAGCAAAAACATAAATACGAACCCTAGGCAATTGTTTTTTAGCAAGATTGCAAAGAGGTAGGGTTTGAGATTTTACATACTAAATCACCATAAAGTCTAAGAAAAACTCTTTCACTAGCAAGGGAAGAACTCTAGACTTACTTGCACACCACAGGATTGAGTAATTTTGGAAATTTGAGGGAGTTTATGGTGAAATCAGGCTTGCAGCTCTATACGCCGCACCACAAACCCAGTGCATTGTACCCTTTATATGCACTGTGCCAATGTATTTTTTACACTCTGGAGGGTGGCCCAATGCGCCGTGCCCACGAACTTGCGCAGTTTTGCTGCAATTTTGCTCCCATTGTTCAACACGGCCTTCTCTTGCTCAATATTTCTTCTTTGAATGCAAATGAGCTTTTTGAATCATGAAAAATGATTTATATAGAAGAGCTTTTGATTTTTTCATTCATAAAACCCACTTTTGTAATGTTTACATTTTGACTTACTTTTTCAACTCTGTTTTTAGGCAGTTTTGCTTCATTTTGCCTTTTATTAACTGAATGACTTAATTTTTTGGTTTGTCTTGCAGGGGATGGAGTTGCAGAAGCTTGGTAAGGTGACCAAGGTTGCTGTTGTAGTTTCTTACATATGAAAAAATTGAAATTACATCATATTTATGCATAAAAATATAAAATACTCTGTTTTTCCTCAAAACAGGGTTTTAAGGAAAAAAGAAACACTGAGCATGTGATTATAGAATTTATTGTTATTAGAACTTTATTTGACCTCCCCATGTGCCTGCTGACCGTCACTGGGAATTTTGAGACCTTATTGACGAAAACCCTAGAGCTAATGAGACCGAAAACCCTAAAAATTACTTTACAGATTTAACGACAAAAAATGACTACAGATGATCTAGATAAATGAAAATAGGCCAGCACATGAGGGAAAATATATAATAATCCACTACCATCAGATGATCCATGACCCTAATGGAATGCATATGATCGGGTGAGACACCTAACATGCAATGCAACAAGAGAATTTGATCACTGACGGAGGGATGAAGATACCGACACTAACATAGATGACATTCAAAAGCATATTGTAGGGCATGCAAAAGACTGGTAGACCCTCACAGAGGGATGAGTTGCCGCTGAATCTGCAGATATCATTATAGCCATTCGAGAAGTGGGTGATTGACTTTGTGGGACTAATTTAGCCTCCAGGAAAGATGATGGGTGTGTCGTACATCATCACCACGACAATATTTAACCAAATGGGAGGAGGTGCAGCTAGTGAAGGACTATAAAGGCTCGAGAGAAGAAAAATTCATATTTGAGTATGTGTTGATAAGGTTTTGTTGTCCAAAATTTTAATGAGTGATCGTGGTACGCATTTTCTTAATGAGCCGATCAGCTCGATGGTGGAGGAATTTCAAGTTTACCATCAGAAGAGCATGCCATATCACCCATAGGATAATGGAACGGTAGAAATGTTTAATAAGATTCTAGAGAGGGTACTGATGAAGGTTTTCAATACGCAAAGAAACGACTGGGATGTGCACGTACCCACAGTGCTATGGACTTACAGAAAAACTTGTAAGAAGCTGACTGGACAAATGCCTTTCAAGCTGGTTTATGGCGTTGAAGTTGTGATGCCAATGGAATACATTTTACCTAGTCTGCGCATAGCAGCATTCATAGGAATCGCGGATCGTGGAGCCATGGAAGAAAGGCTCGCGTAGCTAGCAGAACTGGAAGAAGATAGGTTTCTGGCTAGATTCCATCACCAAGTTCAAAAGGAATGCGAAAAGGCATGGCACAATCGACACATCAAACTATGTACCATCAAGGTAAATGATTTAATGTTATTATATGACAACAAGTTTCATAAATTTCCATGAAAGTTTCAGATGCATTGGCTGGGACCCTATGTCATCAAGGAGTTTACCGATGGTGGAGCAATTCAGTTGGTAAAGTTGAATGTAGAGCCATTCCCAGGGAGGGTGAATGGTAGTTGATTGAAGCAATACACCGGGGGTCAGGCCAAATGACTATATGGTGGAAGCATAGTCTTAGCGCTCTAGGAAGCTGAAAGGAGGCACAAGACTGTAAACTACAATGCTCGAGTTGTAGAGCTGTGCGGTTGGGGTACTGCACAGAAGGGAGGATGTCACCGTGTCAGCAGAAGCGCAAGGGGATTTGCGCTATTGAAGGAGATACTGTGCAAGGTAGACAGAAAGTGACCGTTATGGTCACTATTCATGAATTGATAGTGGGAAAACAGCTAAATGGAGTGGGAGGGTGACAATTAAATCAGAATTTAAGAGCAATATCTTTGCAAATATGTCGCCACTCTATCATCTATGAACCAATTTCCGAGGGAATGGTTGTATTCAAATTCGAAATTTCCTATAAATTACAGATGGCTGACCAACGAAAAACACTTGGCATTTTGAGAATTGAGGCATTGAGCTATCAGGTGTGCATGACCCTTGATTAATTCGAGGCTTTGGTAGCAGGTTTAATGTTTGAGAAATTGCCAAAGGAAACTCAAGAGCTATTAACTAGCATTATGTCGGCACCCTTGGAGACTGTAAGTGTTGCCAAAGAAATGGCAGTTGAGGAAGCTACCTTGAAGGTAGTGAGTGTAGACGTACTTGCAAAAGTACCCAAATCGCTAAGGTCGCCCAGGCCGAGGCCTACGCCACCCAAAGAATATCCCAAGATGAAGAAGGATAAGCAGAGGGCAACACAGTCGATGCGTGAGTCGCCAAGGAAACACCAGAAGAAAGAAAAGGCTACTGCACAGGACAAGGCCAAGGTAGTCGACCTAGAACCTGACAAGGACATCGAGGACGTCGGTGTGCGCATAGAAGACATTGATAGGGGGACATAAGACGTTGACATTGAGGAGCAGACCCTATCTCCAAGTTTCCACCATATATCCCTCCACGCCGAGGCAAGGCGAAGGTACCAAAGGACATTGACGAGAAAAAGGTCACACTTTTCACCCCGTTGCTGTCAGAAAAAATCACACTCGAAGGACCGTGCTTGGCGCATATCCCCCTTTTGAAGCTATGGGACTGGGATTTAGAAGATATAGAGTGCTTTCCCCACTTGGCAATTGATACATTCATGAACCACGTATTCTATAAGGACTCTGGTGTGACTGCGCTGGAGCCAAGAAAGTGGATAAAAGGGGTGGAGAAGGCAGGACTGTTGAACCTTCATGGGTGCCGCATTACAACCGCATGCCCATAACTTTGATAGTGATCAAGCAGTTATTATTCTTGGTGCACGATAGGTGCCTGTGGTTAGGATATCCGATCCCAATCACTGACATGCTGATCCACAGGATCACCTTGCTCCTGCACTCACGCTTGAATCCGGCATGGAATTTGGTAGAAAGTCGGGTGAGCGCGACCTCGCCAAACGAATGAAGGACAAGTTCAAGCTTGCTAAGAAGACGTGAAACTACTCCATCTCCAACATAACCGACCTTGCAGTTAAAGTAGCCACTCAAATTTTGGTAGGGAAAATTATGAGGAAGTGTCGTGCAGATGAAGTGCCAACACCGGTGGTTTCTTTAGCAGCCCAGTCCATGGAGGGTGTACAATTTAACTGGGTGTGCTACCTCTGCAGTGAGTTCCTCGTGAATGATAGAGAAGCACAATATCAAATCAAGACTTTCCACTATGCATGGCTACTACTGTCAATTGTACTGGTTGTGTGGGACTTACCGAAGGATAGTCAGTTTCCTCCGATTGCACCACAGGTGCCAGAAGCAGTGAAGTTCGCTTTGCTCTGGGCCATGAAGGACCCCCAAAGGATCAAGGACATCAAGATATTCTAGATTCTTATGGAATCAAGCATCCATGCCACCATCAACCTTAATTCATGACTCTCACCTACTGTCTTAGAGTAGTTGTCTAAATATGTGGATTTCAAGGTGAACTTCCACTATGTGTCCATTAGAGCACAGAATGACCCTGCACAGAAATGGTATGATCTTCCATTCCTGGCAACGGATGATTAAATCACCACGGTTTTGGAGAGTTGGCTTGCAGAGTGGTGCAAGGCCTTAGACTTATTATTTGGGACTAGTAAGTCTACTGTGAAGTAGAAGAAGGAAGATGCCAGTTTAAAGATGGAGCAATTAGCTGAAAAATGAAGGAAGGAAGCTGAGGATAAAGCCACAATAGAACATGCGGCCAAAACATAGGCAAAAGAGGAGGAGGAAGAGGATGACCATGACACTGATAGGAGTCAAAAGTCGTCTTCTCCACAGACAAACGAGGAGGAGTAGCTCTCAGAGCAGGGAGGAGCGAACCTGGATACTACTCCATTTCGGGTTCACCACACACGAGAGCAAGAGAAAGTAGGGCCGCGGAAGAAGTCCAAGGCCAAAAAATCGTCCTTGGACCCAATCACCTTAACAGAGGGTGATTTGAATGATATCGGTGATACAATGAGGGACGTGACTACAGAATTGTTGTAGTAATTCAAGTAGCAGCAGAAACAGGCCTTGGTCACCATTTAAATAGGTCTTCGTGAGCTGCAGATCCAGGCTACTCAAGTGCAGACTAATGTAGGGCGGGGTAGTGCGGCGTCGAGAAGTTTGGCGCTGGGAATCTTAGATGCAGCAAAGATGGTTCATACAATGGATCCCCGGGTTGTCGCGTTTTCGGATGGAGCATTGACCACAGAAGCCGAGGCTGATAGGGCCATTGCCAATGCCATCAAACAAGTCAGGTTAAACTTGGTCGTGCTTCTAAGTGAAGCCCTTCACACCCAGATAGATGGTGTGATCATGGAAATATGGGCTAGGGAATAACATGCTTTGAATGTTATCAGTGAGCAGAAGGTGAACAATGCATAGATGTTGGCCGAAAAATCGTCTGTGATTGATCTTCTTAAGAAGATCATAGAAAAGAATGAGCACACAACAACTATGGTGGTGAAGGAATGTCGGACTATTCCAGAGCTAAGCATCCCCGAAGATGCGCCAATCGATGTAAGGATCCAGAAGCTCGTTGCAGGTGTGCGTGAGGCATGAATAAAGATAGCTAAGTTTCAATTTGAACTGAACCTTAAGATCACGGAACTTGAGTTGAGGGCCCAACCCTTGACTCCGCCAGAAGTTAGAGAGCAGCGCACGACCATTGTAAACGATGTTGTTGCACCTATTGACATTGCATTGAAGGATTGTGATGCACTCTTTGAGCAGGCTCTCGAAGTAGTGACCAATCTACAAGAATATCCTAACCTACAAAGACTAGAAACTAAAGCACAAAAGCTGCAACATAAGTACGATGAGATCAAAGCGATGGCGCACATCGTTGCCATCATGTAGAGGTTGGAATAGTTGTTGGAAGAAAAGGCATTAAAGGAACAGGTGGGTGCAGTTCAATGCAAGGAGGCAGTACTGAAGGCTAGATTGGGGCCTTGGCTGGAGGAAGCCTATGTACTCACTGCCTCCATTGAAGGGAAATTGGCCAGTCTGCATGCGACATAGTAGAAAACACAGCCAAACAATGCAGAACCAGCAACGAAGCAGCTGGTCGAGCAAGTTAAGCAGGCGAAGACGTAATGTACCACTGAGGTTGCAGTCGTATAGGTGGAGCTGGGAGGTCTTTGCGACAAGATCTCTGCACTGACCGAGTGACTGGGGGCAAATCACCATATTTGTGTTGGGGGGCTATTGGAAATGGGTCCCCTAGGGTCAATTTTGGGGTTAAAAGCCCAATTTTTGGGGCTAAAGGCCCAAGTTTTGTATAAATAATGTAAAGTCTCCACATCTTGTGGTTACGGAGCACAAAGGTGTAAACAGTAAAAAAGGTTTTCCACCCTTGGTTTAGATAGTGGTGTCAGCTTGATGAGATCTTCCCTTGGTCCGTGGGCCATGAGAATGTATAAAAAGGGAGTTCTAAAAGAGTCTGAGAGATGGGTTTAGTAGAGTTCTAAGTAAGTTTTTGGGTCTGGGAGAGTTAAGAGCGAAGAGTCTTAGCGTAGGTGGAGGCTCTGCAGCTGAGTGTGTAGAGGCCTAGGGTAGAAGTGCGCAGCTAAGTGCACGGACCCCTGCAGCTATGTGCATAGGGAAGTTCGAGTCTGTACTGGAGATCTGAACCATCAATAAAACGAATTATTCTGGAGATATATGTGTATGTTTTACTTCTTTTATGAATGTTTGCAATTATGTTATGTTGAGTACTAGATTTATGATTTAATGCTATATTGAGGCGTGATTCTGTGTATTTCACTTTGTTGTATGAATGCAAGTAAGAATATATGTTTACGTGAAGATAATAATAATGCATGTTAAATTTAACCAATACTTAAGCTAATCTGGGTAGACACAGAAGTAAGGATAATTATAGAGGTGCATAAGCATCTGAATTAACTATTTAGGGTCCGCAAAGGACAATCAGAGATTTTCGTGAAAGTTCCAAAGTAACTGAATAAGAGAAGTACTTTGACAAGCCCTAAAGGGCTTATAGATCTGCGTGAAGGAAGGGTTAGGGTATAAAATGACATGATGACCATCTCGGGGTGTGGAAACTTGGTTCCCGCATCCCCCCATACTACTTTGGGTGAGACTTTAGTTTGTGCTCCGCGGATTGATGCCGAAAGGGCCAGTACCATAGGGATTTTCTTGGCTAATTAATGTTGAACCTGGGTTAGGACCCATAAATCCAATAGTGTGTGACCACAATGTCAAGTCTTGATGAGTTCACTTGCCTTTCACTTAGCCATTTTCCTGAAAATCTCTTGACATAAAAACTTCACTTCACTAGACCTCGGTTGAGCTACACTACGTAGTCTCAGCCCTCAGTGGTGCTGCTTTGTATCCTGGAATGGTGTAGTGCTTGATGTTTTCCTCTGATTCAGTTGTAGTACACAATCCTAGAGGTGAGCAGTTGTCTTCCATCCCAAAACTACACAGTAATTTCCTCAAAGGCCAATCTGAACTGCGCACTTCAGAATAACAGTCATCAAAGTTCCTTCCTGCTTGTTGGAGCTCTGCATTGCACTAAGACTTAGTTCTACACTTCTCTCCAAAACTAAGTAGACATGCCCAACTAGCCCTCTATTTTCTATCCTGCACTGCTCTCATAATTTTCACACAATTTCCCAGTAGGTCCTTTGCAATCCTATCTTTTCTTCCCTCCAAAAAATACACAAAAGTGGCCCTCAGGGTCCCACCTTGCGGCTACCACTGGTGTCCTTCCTTTGTAATTATGCCTCCTAGTGGCCACTGCATATTTTTCCCCGACAGTGAATATTGTGCCCCAGAGTTCCTCATCCCAGCCTGAGCTATGCTCTGCACAGTCTCAATGACTTTTCCTCCCTCCCTATCATTTGACCATGAGAAAAATGCATCATCCTAGACTAGGAGGTTTTGGATTTGATGTCGTCCCATAATGAGTGAATTGTAGGAACAAGTACATTGATAGATCATGGCGATATGACGAACAGGATGAAGAAGGAGTGCACATGTTATAAGGCTTGCTTGCATCTGGACATACATACAAGGCACATCAAGCAGCAAGTGAAAGGAACACATGCATTGAACCATCTTGCAAGACCAAGACCATTGAAGATTCCACAACATCAAGCCATGTGGAGGAGAAGACAGAGCACACCAAGAGTACATCCATCACTCAGCAGCACAAAAAATTGACATGGACACCACAGTCAACTAGTACATGTCAGCAGTGTCATGTCAAGTTGTGTCATGATTTGTCTTGGCCACATCACCACTATGGGCCATATCTATTGTGACTAAATGTAACATAAAGTGAGATTCCAATGGATGCACACAAGAACTTGAAGAGTCATGTCAGTTGAAAATTCATAGGAAGTTGAATGGTCATGAGGGCAGTCCAAGAGTCATAAGTGTCAAGCATTACCTTTGGCTATATATACTCTTTCTATTGTATGAGCAAGGACTTTTCACCTTGGCTCCTCCCACATAGCCTTGAGAGTCTGTAGTATGTTCTTTGAGGAGCGAGGAGTGGCTCCAATGTCCCACTATTGGGACTAGTGATGAATGGTGTACAAATGTGTCTTGGGACTTTTGTTTAATTTAGAATCCTATTAAGGCTAGCACGTTTTCACACATGTTTCATAGATTTTTGTAAGACTACTCTTTAAACATTTGTAATGCATGTTTTCTTAACCTATACTAAGATAGTTGAACTACTTTGGTTCTTTTAGTACTTACATTTTTTAAGATGTGTTGTATTTCTTATCACTTTGTCTCGCCCTTGTGGACTACTCCATAGGACATTAGATAGAAATGTCTTGTTTACTAGTTGTGATGATTGTCACACCCATGTGGACTACTCTGCTAGATGGCTTACATGTTTTCCCTTGTACTTTGGCTTTAATGACTCTCACGTCTGTTGTGGACTATTCCGTTGGATGCTGGACAAACCATTTATGGTTCACATGTGTCTCTTCCTGGGTGGTACTACTACCTCTCACTTAGAGGCTCACTTTACTCTCCCCCTTTGCAGTAAGAGAACTTTTACATAGTTACATTACACACTCACTAGGAAGACGTACCTTGTTGTTTGAAGATACCAGCATAACACTCTCATGTGCTGACAGCTAGAGTCAAGGCAGATCTCTAAGTATATTTCAACTGGGCCTTCATACCGAATGGGAATCCTACACCAAACGGTGTGAGTTCTTGCTGGGACTTCACATCGAGTATATCCCCTTGTTTGATGGATTTCCAGCAGCGTCAACATGTTGGAAATGTCTCAGAGAGGAATATCCAGTCATACCATTCATGGAATCATTAGGAAATCTTAAATTTGACAAAATCCAATAAAATTTAGAACTCTTTGACTTCACTTAAAGAGCACATGCAAGATATCATGCCATCATACTGCTACCTTTGAGATGATGTTGCTTCCTTAGTCATCCCCTTTGACATCAGTGACAACATTATGTGCAACATGTTTTTATACTTTTCACTTTGTATGCCATGTTTTATGAATAATGTACCTTAAAAATGATAAGAATTTGAGTAATATAATCCATTTTGAGGGGGAAACCTCCTTTTACAATGAATTGAATACACAAAGAAACATGAAATGATCCCAATATCAAGTTTCCTTTTGTATATATATAGGGAACACATGGTAAAATTATAATGAAAGGTTCTAGAAAACATACTAATACAACAGTAGAAATTTAATAACTCAATATTTAGGGATTAATAAAGGGGTTTATGTGCTTAGCATGTCCTTTCCTTTCAAACAAGTGTTTTCTTCAATACTTGACTAACTATGGGTATTTTTGCATTATTAACTCATCACCTCATCCTGCCTCTTCCACTATTATGTTCTTCCATTAGATGAGGTACTCAATAATTACTCTATTTTGTAGCTACTTTGTCCTTGTCTCAAGGATTCTTTCTATTTTTAGTATGATTTCCCCTTCATCATTAATATTTGATAAAATAGGTTGGAGTAGAATCTTGTCAACGATTACCTTCTTTAAGCAAGAAATATGGAAGAATAAATGTGCACGTTAAGAGGAAGAAGCTCCAAATTGTAAGTAATACTTCTAATCCTTTGCAACACCTTATAGAAGCCATAATACTTGCGTGCTAATTTATTGTCCTTGTTTTATTTCTTGAGGGGCATTTATTTATATGGTTGTAGCCTAAAAAATACCCAATTTCCCACTTGAAATTCCCTTTCATTGTGATGTCGATCTACTTGTTGTTTCATCCCCTTTTGTGTTATAACTAATTTGTCCTTCAATAGTTTGAGAACCTCTTATTGGTGCCCTGTATGGTCCTCCACTAGTTGAACCTTTGCAATCCCTTTCAAAGGTGATGTGATGGATGGAGGATGACGTCCATAAAGTGCCACAAATAGGAACATTTTTAATGAAGCATGGAAGGATGTGTTGTACCACCATTTTTCCATGGGTAACCACTTGATTCATTGCCTCTGTTTATTAGGTGTAAAGAAAAAATATATCCTTCTAACATTAATTTAAGATATTAGTTTTACCATTGGGTTGAGGATGCTAAGATGATGTATGAGACAATTGAGTACCCAAACAAGAAAATAATTTAGTCCAAAAATTTCCAATGAAAACAAGATCTTTATCACTTACAATAACCTTCGACGTTCCATGTATTATTTGGATTATTTCGATGAATGTTATTGCCACTATACTGGCTTTAAAAGGATAAGAAAGAGAGAAGAAGTGGGCATACTTTTTCAATTGGTCTACTATCTTAACCCTTTTTTTCTCTCTTTTAAAGATAATCATTCTCCAAGAAGTACTTCAACCTTGTTGGCATTGTTGTGTTGGCATTGATGTCAACAAGGTCATGGTCATGATCATGTATGTATGGATGTGACTTAGTGGTCTTATTGGTTGGTATGGATGTATTGACAGTGAGATGGTTGTGTTTGCATTGATGTCAACCTAGTAGCATTGGCTTTGGCATATCTACTAGCATGGAGATGTGCATATGGATCTGTGATTTTTAGGTGTTGCATACAGAGTGTGAGCAGAGGATGTCATGGTCCTCATGATCATGTTGTTGCATAGAGTTGGATGTGGTGAGGTGTTTGGCTATACATTTGTTATGCATATGATTGTTTGGTTATAAAGTGTTACCTGTTGAAATATGGCAACAAGAATATTCCAATTTAATTTTTCCTTGAATTAAATTGTGAATTAAAATCGAATTTAGTCTTAACAGCTACTTGGAAATAATTAATTAATTTATATTGAATTAATTAGTTGGAGAAATTCAAGTTAGAAGTCTTCCTGAAGTCATGCAAGATTTATCCCTTAAATTAAAGAGATAAGCCTTAAATTAAGGAGATAAGATTGAGTTATATTTGAGTTGTAATTAGTTAACTTAGTTTACTGAGTTAAGTCCAGTTAAATTAGTTCCAAACTGTCTGAGGAACTAATAGAGAGTTAACAGTCAGTTGATGCATGCATAAACTCAACTAGTGCTACTCCAGTTAACTGAAGATTCCCTCATCAGAAACTCATGCATGTCTATTATGAGAAAGACCCACTTGAGATTAAAGACAAGGACAATGTACTATCAGTTGCATGTGTTTTCTTATAAATAAAACTCATGCATGTAGTCAAGGCATTGTTCCTTGAGGATTGCGCAGTTCTGACAATGTGTGAAATTAGTTGATCATCCACTTAGTAGATGAGTTTTCCACTTGGTAAGGTGAAGATCATCCCAGAGGAACAGCGCAAGGAAATAGGAGATTGGGGGGAAGAGAGGAAGGCTTGAGAGAAACCAGGATTGCCTGTGAGCATCTATGAGGATTGTATTGAGAGCTGGCTAGCTGTGAGAGCTAAGGCTTTGTATAATTCCTATGTATTTCCACCTTGTATGATAATACAGATAGTGGGGTTTTTAGCTGAGGCTTTCCCCAAAGTATTTTCATGTGTATTGTGCAATTGATTCTTCTTCTTCTGGTTATATTATTCAGCTTGATCTTTAAGCTTCCACAAATTGATAGTAGAAGTAGGTTATAGTATTCTGCTTTGATTTATATTGCATTATCAGGTTAACCTACACCAGATTTTCTAAATGGTATTAGAGCTGTATTTGTAGAAATTTTACATGGTATGAGAGGTGGATTTGTAGAAATTTTCTATAGGGAATCGGAGCTGTGAATAGTATACTGAGAAGAGAATTCGCAGTTTGAAGTTCGGGGTTGCAGGTGCAAATCAAACTTCAAGATTGGCCAATGGCGTTCTATGGATTGAGACTCAAATATGCCTTGGAAGGAAGCTCGAATTACATAGCATGGAAAGATAGAATGGAGGCTATATTAGAAGACAATGGCTTGAAGGATTTCATTGGTCAAGAAACCCCAAATCTAGCTTCAACTAATGCACAAGAGTTGGCTGAGTGGAAGAAGTGTGTGGCGAAGCAGAGACAGATCATCCTTGAGGGAATTCAAGAGCATATTGTCTCGAGTCTCCATGGGAAGGATACTCCATTTTCAATGTGGAAGACATTGAAGGACCTCTACCAGAACAGTAGCAACCAGAGGAAATTGGCGCTCAAGGATAAGCTTCGAAGAATCAAGATGGAGAAGGGTGATGCTCTTTCCACATATCTGAACAAGCTTACCACCTACAGAGATGAGCTTGGTAGTGTGGGAATAACTACTGCCGATGATGATATGGTGAGCCTCGCTCTCATTGGCCTTCTAAAGAGTTGGAATAGCTACCAAGAATCTGTGAATGGAAGGTAGAAACTGTCGGATTGGGAAAAATTATGGTCGGATCTTATGCAGGAGGAGATCAGGAGGAGCACACGAGATGGTTCTTCATCCAAGAATGATTATGAAGAAAATCTATCCTTATTAAGTAAGGTAAGGAAAGGGAAGGGGAAGGCTTCCCATTCCAAATAGAATTCTTCTCATGGAGGGAAGAAGAGTGACATGTCTAAAGTAAGATGCTTTAATTGTCACAAGATGGGACATTATGCAACTAATTTCCCATCGAAGAATTCCAAGAAGGGATCCTCGGAAGGATCGGAAGGTGAGGCATTAGCCTCTTAGTTCAAAATGGACTTTACCCTGATTGCATGCATGGTGTCATTGACGATGGGTTGTGTCTGGTATCTTGACAATGGAACCTCATTCAACATGATCGGTGATAAAAATTTATTCAGTACCATGGAGGAGAAAGACCTGAAGATGCACATAGAGATGGGTGACGACGAAAGGTATAGTGTGTCAAGAGTGGGCATGGTTGCTTTTCAGAGGGAGCATGGAGCTCCTATCACCTTGAAAGATGTGAAGCATGTTCCTGGACTGAAGAATAACTTGATATCGGTCGCGATGTTGGAGGAGAAAGGCTAAGATTTTGTCTTCAGCAAAGGAAAGGCATTCCTAAAACACATAGCCACGGGTCATACCAAGAGGATAGGGATTCACGTGAAGAATCTCTATAAACTAGAGGTAGATGATTGTGCAGCATTGAGTACGAAAGAAGAATTGGTGCAAAGCCAAGACATTGGCGAGTTGTGGCATAGGCAGTTGGGCCATTTGCATCATGGGGCTTTGAAGATAATGTAACAGATATCTACAAGACTTCCCAAAGGTAAAGTTGAGCAAGTTGGCACATGCAAAGGTTGTACCTTGGGAAAGCAGACCAAGTCTTCCTTTCATGATCGAGACAGTCGAGCGAAGGCTATCTTAGAGTGAGGTCATACTAATGTGTGTGGACCATTCTTGATGACATCCACAGCGAAGAAAAGGTATTTTGTGATTTTCATTGATGACTATTCTCGTAAATGTTGGATTTATTTCATGCAAAAGAAGGACCAAACCTTCACAAAGTTTTGTGAGTTCAAAGCTTTGGTTGAGAAAGAGTCAGGGAAGAAGATCAAGGCCTTGAGAAGTGACAATGGTGGAGAATATGTCTCTCAAGAATTTAAGGACTTCTGTGCAGTGGAAGGAATTAAATGAGAGTTAACAGAACCTCATAACCCACAATAGAATGGGGTGGCCAAGAGGAAGAACAGAACTATTTTAGGGTCAGCACAGGCAATGTTGCATGCCCAAGGCCTACCACTTCACTTATGGGCTGAGGCATGCAACACAATGGTCTATTTGCATAATATAAACTCGCATCACATACTTGAGATGAAGACACCAGAGGAAGCTTTCTCCGATAAGAGACCAGATGTGGGTCACTTTAGGATCTTTGGCTCATCGGTATATTTCCATGTGACAAAGGATGCATAAGAAGCTTGAGCCGACAGCAGTGTTGGGGATACTTGTAGGGTAAGATGATACACCTCACAACTATCGGGTGTAATTTCCTACCAATCAGAGGATAGTGGTTTGTAGAGATCTCAAGTTTGATGAATAGAAGGCCATGCGAGTTTCCCTTGAGAGGGAGCTCCAACTATAGGCTGTGGAGGAACTGTTGGTTCCTATGGAGGAGGAGCCTCAAACTGATGCAGAGCAACCGCATGCAGAGGTTCTAGGAGTGTAGACATCCACTCAAGTAGAGTCTTCCAGAGATGGACGGAAGCGCACAAGAGAAGGTAACAGATTGTTGGAGGATGCGAGAGAGAATGTGGGAGCACCATATTCCCAGCACAGATAGAGGAGTTCACCTGAGAGGTACACTAGATACATGGCCCTTGCTGGGGAATGTGTTGAGACCGAGCCATGTTCCTTTGAGGAATCAGTGCAACAACCGATTTAGGTTGATGCTATGGTGGAGGAGTATGACTCCATCGTTCGTAAAAGTGTTTGGGACGTGGTTCTAAGACTGAAGAACAAGTCAGTTGCGATTTCCTGTTGGCTTTACAAGGTAAAACAAGTTTCTCATGATGGGAGGATCATGTTGCTGCAGTATATTTCGACAGAGGAGTAAGATGATGACATTTTGACAAAGGCAATGTCAAAGTGTAAATTCGAGTTCCATAGAGACAGGATTGAGGTGGCAGATAATCCCTTTCTTGTTGAGAGGGAGTGTTGAAATATGGCAACAAGAATATTCCAATTTAATTTGTCCTTGAATTAAATTGTGAATTAAAATCGAGTTTAGTCTTTACAGCTACTTGGAAATAATTAATTAATTTATCTTGAATTAATTAGTTGGATAAATTCAAGTTAGAAGCCTTTTTGAAGTCATGCAAGAGTTATCCCTTGAATTAATGAGATAAGATTGAGTTATATTTGAGTTGTAATTAGTTAACTTAGTTTATTTAGTTAAGTCCAGTTAAATTAGTTCCAAACTGTTTGAGGAACTAATAGAGAGTTAACAGTTAGTTGATGCATGCATGCACTCAACTAGTGCTACTCTAGTTAATTGAAGATTCCCTCATCATAAACTCATGCATGTCTATTTTGAGAAATACCCAGTTGAGATTAAAGTCAAGGACAATTTATTATCAGTTGCATGTGTTTTCTTATAAATAAAACTCATGCATGTAGTCAAGGCATCATTCCTTCAGGATTCGCAGTTTTGACAGTGTGTGAGATCAAGTGATCATCTACTTGGTAGATGAGTTTTCCACTTGGTGAGGTGAATATCATCCCAAAGGAACAACACAAGGAAATAGGAGCTTGGAGGGGAGAGAGGAAGGCTTGAGAGAAGCCAGGATTGCCTGTGAGCATTTGTAAGGATTGTACTGAGATCTGGCTAGCTGTGAGAGCTAAGGCTTTGTATAATTCCTGTGTATTTCAACCTTGTATTATAATACAGATAGTGGGGTTTTTAGTTGAGGCTTTCCCCAAAGTATTTTCATGTGTATTGTACGATTGATTCTTCCTCTTCTGGTTATATTGTTCAACTCGATATTTAAGCTTCTGCAAATTGATAGTAGAAGTAGGTTATAGTATTCTGCTTTGATTTATATTGCATTATCGGGTTAACCTGCACCATATTTTATACATTACCAAGGATGGTTCCCATGGTATTTGGTATGTCAGTTAAAATGGTTTAACTTGGTATTTGATTGAGCATGAGTATAGTAGTTACATGGTACAAATATACTTGGTATTGGGATAACCATGGTATTTTCCCTAGGTATCGATTGTTGAAAAAAATTTGACTTAACCATTTCATAAAATTAAATAATAGAGGAAGAGAAGAAAAGTTAGGTAGGTTCTCTTGCATGAGGAATTTGTCAAACATGTCAAGTCAGAAATTCATTGGATAAAGAAGCAACAATTTTGCGCTACATTTTTCGATAAAATGAGGATGGATTTGTGCAAAATGAACCAAATTAGTATTCTAATGAGAATTTTTTCAAAATTTTGTCTATATTGAGAGAAATGAAAGGTTCTTCGAAGGCAATGCTCGTAGGTTTTCTGTTGTGTCCATTTTCCAAATTGCCCCAATTGCAAATTCGATTTGCTTCTAGGACGTGATTAACGTTGAAAATATCAAAAGACAAGCAGAGATAGTATATTGATTGAGTCAATGAGATGATTCCATATCCAATCAAGCATATGAACAAGTTGTGATGCCTAGTAGTTATGTGTAATTATTGAGTTGACCACTTGATTTCATCTTTATATTGGAGATAGCTCATTGTGAAATTGTTGATTGTGAGTTGTTTTGAGTTAAGGATGTTAGGGAGTGTGTTGGAGAGGCTTACATTGAGTTCTGATGCTTCAAATCTTGTGTAGAGCCTATATGCTTGAGTCCATGAGCGTTTATGGCTAAATAATGTCCAGATCTGAAGCATGTTGCTATAGGAATTTAAAGGGTAAGTTCCTCAAATAGAAAACCAAAGGACATTGCTCACAACTGTAGATCACAGATCAATACACCAGTATTCTTGATGTGGTAAAAAGCCTCAAAGAGGGAAACATTCCACGACTTGAGCCAACACGACCACTTCAAGAAATTTATTAATAAAAGAAAGAAAATTTACATAAGCTTCTCTCATGAATGACCCTACAAATGACCCTCCATGCTTTTTAAATAGAGATCATGGACCATTCAGGTGTTAAGCCACGGATCAAGTGTTGGTAATACCGATGAGAGAATGAACTGTCAGATAAATTCATGTCTAGAACATATCGTGACCCTTGGATTGTAAGTTACAAAAGTACATAGTAAAGAAACACACTTTACCTAACTCTACACTAGACCAAGTTATACTTAACTATTTCCTATGTGTCAGAATACCCTAACATCCCCCCTTAACAACAACTTGGGATAGGATTGGAGGATGTACAAATATGACACAATAGGAGAAGGAAGTAGGCATTAGAGCCTATCCCCCCTTAGTGACAACTTCCAGAACTCCAACCATAAATCGAAGTTTGTTAAACTTCGCCTCTGTGAGAGCCTTTGTAAAGATGTCTGCAACTTGATCATTTGTTGAACAATATTGCACTTCAAGAACATGGTCATGAATGAGCTTTCTGATGAAGTGCGTGTGTATTTCAATGTGTTTTCTACATTGATGTTGGACTGGATATTTTCATAGTTGAATGGCACTTTGATTATCACACTAAAGTGTAGTCAAATGTTGATGCTGAAAACCAAACTCTGACAGGATCTAACGAAGCCATAGGGCTTCCTTACTAGCTTCTAGGGTGCCACAATGCTCTCTTTCTACTGAAGAAAGAGAGATGACACTTTGTTTCTTGCAAGCCCATGTAATAGGTCCAGAACCAAGAGTGAAAAAATAACCGGTAGTAGACTTCCGATCATCAGGGTCACCAGCCCAATCAGAATCAGTGAAACCAACCAATAGAGGAGATGCTTCTGCACTGTAATGAATCGCAAACTGAACTGTACCTTGAAAATAATGAAGTATTCTTTTAGCTACTTTCAAATGACTTTCATGTGGGTTTTGCATAAACTGAGCAATAAGGCCAACAACAAAGGAAAGGTGAGGACGAGTATGGGTCAGATACAAAAGTTTTCCTAGACGTTGACGGTATAAGGTAGCATCAACTTCAGGGGAAGTACAAGTGACTAAAATTTTGGCTCCAGACTAAAAGGGAGAAGGCTTGGCTTACAGTTTTCCATGTGAAAATGGCGTAGAAGATCACAGGCATACTTGGACTGGGAAAGGGAACTACCTTCCTTGGATTGCAAGACTTGAAGACCAAGAAAATAATGCAAGTGTCCTAAATCTGTCATTTCAAACTTTTTTTAAGGCTAGACTTAACATGCTTTATAAGGTTGCAATCACTACCAGTAAGGATAAGATCATCAACATAAAGAACAAGAATGATAAGAGACTTGCCCACTTTCTTGGTGTAGACAGTATTGTCAAAATGACACCTAGAAAAGCCAGTATCTAAAAGAAACTATCCATTTCGGCGTACCAAGCCCAAGGGGCTTACTTGAGACCATAAAGGGATTTCTTAAGCTGACATACAAGGCTGGAGTCTGTTTGTATAAAGCCAATAGGTTGTTCCATATAGATTTCTTCATGCAATTCCACATGCAAGAATGAAGATTTAACATCCATCTGATGGACTTCCCATTTGAAAGAGGCAGCAAGGGAAAGAACAAGGCGGATAGAGTTCATTTTGGCAACAGGGGAGAAAGTTTCAATATAGTCAATGCGTTCAACTTGTGAAAAACCCTTAGCTACAAGACGAGCATTATGTTTATCAACTTTTCCATCTGGTCCATACTTGGTTCTATAAACCCATTTACATCTAACAAGTTTTCGTCCCTTTGGAAGAGGAACAAGATACCATGTATCATTTGCTAATAATGAATGATATTCTTCATTCATAGCTGCATCCCAATCTGGATGACCTTAACCTTCTCCAAAGGTGGCAGGATCACAATTCACTGAAGCTTAAGCCAGTAAAGAAGAGGCTCTATCGAACTGAGAATGTGTACATCACTGATCTGTAGGATCATCGGCAAGAGAACTTGCTGCATCCCAAGTAGCATGGACCCATTTTGGAAGCTAAGGAGCTGAAGGAGGATCTTGAGAAGGTGGGGGAGGATTGTCATCCTCGCTGTCATCATCTGAAGAAGAAATATTTTCAGAAGTAGAAGAGATAGAGAGAGGTGGCACATCCGCCGAACTAGGCTCGTAGGCCGATATATTTTTAGCAAACTTTACATCCCTTCTAATGATAACATTTTTGGACTTAAGTGGAATAATTCTATATCCTTTGACATATTCAAAATATCCAATAAAAATACATTTTTCAATGTTATGCTCTAAAGCTTTTTGTTTCTCATCTGGAATATGGGCCCATGCTTCACTTCCAAAAACACAAAAGTGACTTACATCTAGTTTATTGAGCTCCATGCTTCTTCTAGAGTGATATTCTTTAAATTAGTAGGAGTGTGATTTACTATGTAATTTGCAAAGCTAATTTCTTTTGCCCAAAAATTAAGACTAAGTACTTTAGATTGAAGCACACAATTAGCCATTTCCTTTAAAGTGTGATTCTTCCATTCAGCTACATCATTTTGTTGTGGAGAATATGGAACAATATGTTGCATTTGAATTCCATTCTCAGTGCAAAAGTTGATGAATTTGTTGTTAACATATTCTCCGCCATTATCAGATCTTAGCTTAAGAATTTGATGTCTAGATTGTTTTTCAACAAAGGACTTAAAGGCCAAGAACATGTTAAATACTTCACTCTTGAGTTTTAAGTATACCCAAGTGCATCTGGAGAAATCATCGATGAAAGTTAAGAAATACTTGTAGCCAGATAATGAAATGACTAGAAGTGGACCACATAAATCACTATGCACAAGCTATAAAGGGGTTGAGGCGTGCCAAGAGGCATGTTTTTCAAAACTATCCCGATGATGTTTTCCAAGTACACATCTGAAACAAATGCCATCTCTGTAAGATACCATTGGAAGACCTGTCACCATATTTTCTTTACATAGATTCTGAAGGGAGCGATAGTTTAAGTGACCAAATCGCTCATGCCAAAGTTTGCTCACTTCATCATTATGAGAAACAAATACTGGGGGAAGATTTGATGACCCAAAGTTGTTAAAACTATACAACCTTGTAGAATCATTAGAAATGCCAGTAGCTAAAATCTGTCTAGGATCTCTCAGGTCCTTAATTACAACATCGTGAGGTGAAACAACATTAAATTGCATTGTCTAGATGAACAGTCCAGTCCCTACAACACTAATAGATCTATCATCACCAACATATATATTTTTGGTGTTAAAATCATTTAAATAAGAAAACATGACTTTGTTTTTGGCCATGTGATAAGAAGCTCCAAAATCAATGAGCCACTCATGAGAATGAGAAGAAGAAGATACATTTAGTGAATAACCAAACCGATATGCTTGAAAACCACATGCAGAAAGTGTTATTCCTGAAGATGAAGTTGAAGTTGAAGAGTGCTCCAAATGGATGTTATGCTTCTTCATTGCTGCTTCCAAGGCTTCCACCTTCTTAAAGAATTTGGATTTTAAGTGGTCATCTCGATTACAAAAGTGGCAATGTCTACCAATCTTCTTCCCTTTGTTTTTATTTGCCTTATCATTTTGTTGAAATGATTTTTCATTATGAGACTAAAATTTCTTAGGACCCTTGTTTTGTTTAGGACCATTGTTTTTAGGATACTGTTTCTTAGGATTCTTTGAATTTTGTTGCTGTTGGGCGGCTGAGGCTTTCTTAGAAGATTTTCCAATATTAAGAAGACCAAGATATAAGAGCTTTTCTTGTTCTCTTATTAAAGAATCACAAAAGGCATCAAAACAAGGGGACTTGTAGTCTTGTCCTTGAGAAATAAAGGCTTCCCTAGTAGAATGGAAGGTGGAAACAAACATAGAGTAGGTTGGTCCCAACTTAGTAAGAATGGAATAGATAAGGCTGTCATCTTCTTTCTTAACCTTAACACCTTCCAAGAGAAGTCTAAGGGTCTTGAACTTGGACAAAAAATCTTCAATGGAAGAAACGTTATTGGGGTCCAATATAAGCAACTCATTTTCAAGTTGATGGGCTCTAATTTCATTTTTAATTCCAAAAAATTTAGTGAGTTGTTTCATTGCTTCATCAGGAGTATCAAGTTCTGCGATATGGAATCTAAGGTTTGGAGAAATAGACATCCCTATCAACCCACGTTCTTGATATTACCTATTTTCCCATTTGGTTGCCTTATCTTCATCTTTAGGTTTGGCTTCTTCACCTAAAGCTATTCTGTAAAGACCTTTACTTCTAAGTAAATCCACAATGTAGGACGACCATTGGAAGTAGTTGGTGCTGTCAAGAATAACTTGGCATGGACTTTCCATTTTAACATAAACTAAAGCTATAATGTTGAAACTAATTATTTCAATGGAAAGATCTCGAAAAATTAGGCTTATTAAAAAAAAAACTCTGAAAATGACTTCCGGATGAAGAAGTTATGGCTTTTTGAAGAAAATTTGTTGAAGATGCCGACGAAGTGTGTGAATGTGTGGAAGTGAATGATAATGTTATATTTAAAAAAATCCCCACCCTCTAGAATAACTTGGCATGGACTTTCCATTTTAACAGAAACTAAAGCTAAAGATGTTGAAACTAATTATTTAAATGGAAAGATCTCGAAAAATTAGGCTGATTAAAAAAAAACGGCTCTGAAAACGACTTCTGGATGAAGAAGTTATGGCTTTTTGAAGAAAAGTTGTTGAAGATGCCAACGAAGTGCGTGAATGTGTGGAAGTGAATGATAATGTTATATTTAAAAAAATCCCCACCCCCCACCTTTCCAAACTGTTGTGGCCACCAACAACCCCCTACTTCTTTTTTTTAGTATTAGCAATAACGCTAAAGAAGTGGGGACCCTTAGTAATAAAAAATCCAAAAAGATTTTATAAATTTTTTTGTATTATACTCCTAAAAAATGCATCGCACGAAGAAGAGTCAAGCATTCCTTTTATGAGCACATTAAAACAACTGCGAAGAAGCGGCACGAAATTCATCACATCGCATACATTGAGAAGCGCCCATAAATGACTAATCTTAAGAAAATCTCCGATGGCCGATATGCGATATCGCATATCGCAACATCGCATAAGCAGCACACGAATAACTTGACGAATTGCTGCGATATCTGCGATCTGCGATGCCGCGATCTGCGATGCCGCAATACTGCGATCTATGCGATAACTGCGATGCCGCAAAACTGCGATATGCGATCTGCGATCTATGCGAGTCACAGAAATAACCCATCGCAAATTTTCCTCGGCCCAGCACCCAAGAAAAGCTGTCCCTAAACCAAAAATTGAGCGCACGGCTTAAAGAAAATTAATGAATGTACGTCAAGGTATTCATGAAGGACAGTTTTGTGTTTTTCAAAGAGTCAGTTCACTGTGGGTGTCATGATTTTACACGTTCGTAGAACTTGAAGCTTTCATGTTGAAATTTATTATCATTACTTTTTCCTTTGCGTTAACTGCAGGAAACATCTAAGGAAAAAGGGGAAAGCGCCAATGCTCGGAGAACAGGGAAGAGATGCTCTCATACACGGATGACGCATACAATAGAAACACAGATTTCAGAGTGTTATTGAATAGATACTGATATCAATAGGTGATTCGACACTCAAGGTCAAGAAACTCACAAAAGCAGCATGTTTACAAAATTCTGAAGCTCATGCCCGGTAAAGGAAAAAGCGCTAAAGGCGGAAAAAGCACTAGAAAGGCCCGGATCAAAGAACGGAGGCTATTTTTGATGCGCGATTAGTGCCTAGCGCTAATTGCGCATCGCTAAGAAAATTTTTCAGAAAGCAAAGTCCTTAACTTGCTTAGTCATCCACGAGTCCGGAAGCCTAGATAGCAAAAGCAGAGGCAGCTAGGAGGAATCTGGGTTGTTACCAAGCATACGCGCAGTAAATTCGCTCAACCAGGAGATAATTCTCAAAAATATCTTCCAGTTTACTAAAAAGAGGTGCCAGCACTTGTCATTTCTATTTTCGTAGCTCAAACAAAAGCAGAAGATGACCAGTCGACTCTTCCCGAGAAAATGTTGCATACTCACAGCACTAAGGAGCAAATGCAGAAATAGTTAGAAATTAGATTCAGTTTTTAGAAATAAGTTTACTTAGATAAAGGGCGGTCATTTTGAACCGTTTCTGAAATTTATGTAATTAAGTTACTTAGTTAGCAGTATTTAAACCCTTCTCATGCATTTGGAGAAGGGTCCGGAAATTTTTCAAAAACTTGTCCTCAGAACATGCACTTCTGCACCCTCAGAGGAGGTTTTGATGAATGAATGGATCAAGGTTTATTAATTTTTGCATTTGATGTCTGCTACTGATGTTGTACTTTTGTACTCTTAGTAGATATCAGAACAAGGAGAGATAAATCATTATTACTTGAAGCTTATGAGTAGGACCAGTCATAAATGGTACTTTTATCTCTTGGCCATTTCTTCTTATATTCTTGAAGTGATATACAGTTTTCAGTTGTTTATATGTTATTGCATGAATGTGTGAGTTACCATTTGGCACTTTTGTACGGTGGAGTCATTTATTTATGTTTGATATATGGATAACTTATTATGCGATATGCTGTTCACAACTGTTTTGCCTAACTTTTTATGCAAAGTGGTTCATCTTAATTGATTTCTATTCTTATGATAGCTGAATGATCTTTATTACCAGTTATTGTTTGAAATCTCTTTAGATCGCATAATAGAAGAAATACACCCCGGGCTAGCATAGATTAAATGTGCTGTTTTTATTAGATTACAATAGCATAGAATTAGATTAAAGTAGCTTAGATTAGAACTCTTAGATCGGCATAATCAAACTCTGCACACACACACCCTTAGATTGGGAAACTGGTCCCATTATCCCCAGTCGGACTCGCTATACCAAACGGATAAGGAGATGCCAACCAAGGTCCAGACCGGGTGGGTATCCCCCTTGTTGTCGACCTGATTTTTGGGGCTTCAACATATTTGGCACTAGAAGGAGGGCCCGAACTATGAATGGCACTTAAATCAAAATCTAAATACCATTCTTAGAGTAAATCGCCCTTATCATCTCCCCCGACTTCTCCAGTATATTTAAATGCAGAGTCGGAAGTCGCTCGAGCATCAATCGCTGCTTCACACCTCGATATTTCAGACCATTTTGCTGTTAAACCTCCTGAAGTTGAATCTCTGATTCACAAACTTTAGGGATTTTCCATTTCTCCTCAGAGGTCTGATAAATCTCAAAGCAGTGTGACTTCGCAGTACAATCCTGCTCATCCCCTAACCAAATTGAAAAGTGAAAAATTTGGCATCCAGCCGACTGAGTTGCCTCTTCCCACCAGGAAAAGAGCGAGGAAATCACCACAAGAGTCTGACAGTCAGATTCTTTCGTCTACATCACCCATTTCAACTACCCCACTGTGAAGTCAACCACCCACACCTCCATTCCAAACCATCATTCATCCGTCTACCACAATCCCTCTTCAATCATCCACGATCATAGTATCCTCATCTTCCCAACTGCAGAGATCATCTCCTGCACTTTTCTCTACTAGCAACTCAACGATGGCCAAATCTCCATGGAACAACCCTGGGGCAGTCTTGATGCCTGCACCGTTGAGCCCAATACCGGCCCATCCTGAGAAATGGCTGCCTAAATTCAATCCAGAAGCAGGCATGCTAGCAGAAGAACACATAAACAATTTCATGCTTTCTATCGATCTCAACGGAGTTACTAATGAAGATGTTGTTGTTCGGCTTTTCCCATACACACTGCAAGGAACAACCGGGTCATGGTATTTTTGATTACCTTCCAGGTCTATCACAAGTTGGGATATCTTTCACAATCAATTCCTTATCAAGTTTGGTGATGACAGATCAACAGCAACATTAATCAATGACCTATCCAATCTCAAGGCCCAAGCTAAAGAACCTATCAAAGATTTTGATTTACAGTTCAATAAAATTCTCAACAAAATTCCTACTGCTTCCCAACCCAACGAAAAAGTACGATGTGAATGGTATATTACTGCTTTACCATCAAACATAGCAATCTTCGTGGATAGAGCAAATAAAAAAACTTTAGTTGAAAACATGACAGAGGCGATAGCAGTAGAGAAACGCGTAATAGCCCTGGAAAAGAGATCTGTGATAGAGGAACGAAAGTCTAAAAAAGTCACCTTCAAGGAAGACCCCAAGAAGAAACAAACAAAAGACCCTTTCGATTTGGAAGGATTGCAGAAAATATTAAATACCATGTCTAATGAGATGATTGACATAAAAAAACAAGTAGCAGAAACTTCTTTAAAAAAGCCCTACAGAACTTTTAAATGAGGTCCTTCAACGGATACAAAACCACCCAATGGCATCTCCAATGCTGAAACTGAGGAAGAGGAAGAAGAAGAAAGTGCCACTGAAGGGCAAACTGATGACGAAGAAGTTGTGGAATTACAAGGAATGTGGGATTTCATCCTCCCACAAGAAGAGGATCAAGAAATATTTCCGGTTAGCACACGAAGCAAAAATCAGCTTGATCCTCCCCAAACTACCCCTAAGCAGAAGGGCGCAAGCCCTACAACAAAAGATAAAGTCACAACAAAGAAAGCAACAACTAAAGCGACTCATTCTAGCCCAGTCCAAGCAGATCAAACAACTCCATCAAAAACACTGATAGTGTCAGATGAAATGGAGTACAATATTGTTGATGACATGAAAAAGACTAGGGCTAATATTACCCTTTATGAATTGAGCAAATTGAAGCATCAACAGAAGATAATGATGAAAGAATTACATGATGTTCCTATTGTACCTTTGCCTGCCGCTGTACTCTCTCAAGCTTCCCATAACATGGGAAGACCTCCAACTAATGCGATCAATAAGATTGATCCAAATGATATCGCCTTAATTGGAGGAAGATCAAGATCTCACACTCCCCCGTTTCTTCTCACTTACGAGATTTTCAACAAAAATGTGCACAATTGTCTGCTAGATTCTGGTGCTTCTTCGAATATTTTACCGAGATCAATATGTGCTAAGCTAAATGTTCAACAACAAAAATCCGCAGTGCGTATAGTTCAGCTTGATCGATCTCAAGTCGAAGTGATTGGTGAAATTAATCAAGTAACCATAAGATTGTCATCTAACCCGAAGGTATGTCAGGTTATTGACATTCTAGTGGCCGATATCCCAGAATTCTATGGATTAATTCTTAGCAGGGATTGGTCCGAGAAACTCCATGGATACTTTGAAACCAACTGGTCGCACATGTGGTTACCCTATAACGGTAAACCGAATCAGATAAAGGTTGAACGAGAATTACACCAGAAGTACATAGTAACGGAATTAGAGGGAGAAAATGAAGCAGTATCGTATAACAGCAGTATCATAGGTAATTACTCGTAGATTCTTTTCTTGGCAATTTCAATGCTCACCCATCACCTTACTTAGAAAATTCAGTTTTGTCCCAAGTCGAAAATTTTTCCCAAACTGATAATTCAAAGTGTGTTAATTTTGAAGATGAACCTGTAAATACATCTTTGTTTTGGAAATTATATTTCGATGGCTCTAAATCTAACGAAGGAGCAGGAGGAGGATGCGTTCTGATTAGTCCAGAAGGAAACAAGACCATGCTTACATGCAGACTTGAATTCAATTGCACAAACAACACAGCAGAATATGAGGCCTTGGTGCAAGGCCTATACAAAGCAATCAGGTTAAACGTCAAGTATCTTCAGGTCTTTGAAGACTCTGAGATTATCGTCAAACAGGTACGTAACACTATACATTGCCTATCAGGTCATTTAAAACACTATCAATCTTTAGTACAAGATCTGACTGAGCATTTCATAGCATTTAATATCTCTTCAATCCTGAGACTCCAAAACGCGAGTGCAGACCTTTTGGCTAACGTAGCCTCTAGGCTTATTCCCTTCGAAGATTTTAGTCCAGATAGATTCTCAATAGAATTGATCTTTAGACCATCCATCCCTGACAACATTACAAATTGGAGAGTATTCAATGACGATCCTGATATTGTAAATTTCCTCACTTCTGAAGGATCCTACTCCAATCAGATAATTAACGAAGACCATCACGATCGACAAACAAAACAAAATAGCACTGATAATGCTATACCTAAATCGGTGGTTAAGTTAGAAGACTTGTACGATTTGAAAAATCGGTTTAAAAGGTCTACCAATTCAAAGCTCTACAGTTCAACTCTGAACTACGAATTAGTAAACCTAGGAACCGATGATAAACCACAAAACATTAATCTAGGCATAGGCCTGGCCCCTCAAGAAAAACTAGCGTATATTCGTCTTTTGAGACAATATAAAAATGTTTTTGCCTGGAATTACGATGAGCTGAAGACATACGACACTTCTATCATTCAACACACTATTCCTATGATTGAAGATGAAAAACCTGTCCAACAGAAAGTGAGAAAGATCCACCCCAATTTAGAAAATCAGATAAAGACTGAGCTAAATAAGTTATTAAAAGCCAGAATAAATTTCCCCGTCAGACATTCCTAATGGGTCTCCAATATGGTACCCATTAGAAAGAAAAACGGAGATATTAGAATCTGTATCGATTTTCGGAATCTTAACAAAGCCTGTCAAAAAGACAATTTTCCTCTTCCACCTATGGAACAGATATTACAGGCAGTAGCAGGCTCAGAACTAATGTCTTTCTTGGACGGATTTTCAAGATATAATCAAGTGCTGGTGCATCCCAATGATTAGTTGAAAACCACATTCAGAACTAAATGGGGCACATACGCATATCGAAAGATGCCATTTGGTTTGATTAATACCGGCGCTACATTTCAAAGAGCCATGGACATCACATTTAAGGGTTTAGTCAACAAATTTGTAGTGATTTATTTGGATGATATAACAGTGTATTCCAAGAAGCGAAGCGACCATCTCAGAGATTTAAAGCAATTTTTTCAACGATGTTTAAGGTATGGGATTTCACTTAACCCGAAGAAATGTTTTTTCGCATTAAGTGAAGGAAAACTTCTCGGATTCATAGTGTAAAAGTCTGGTATTCACATTGATCCTGACAGAATCAAAGAAATCTCAGAAATATCCCTACCTCATAATAAAAAATCCATGCAATCTTTCCTTGGTCAAATCAATTTTGTAAAAAGATTTGTCCCAGATTTTTCACGAATTGTATCTCCTTTGCAAACCATGTTTAAAAAGAATTCAACTTTCAAATGGGGTCAAGATGAACATGAAGCATTCAACCTGATCAAACAAGCTATTATTAATGCTCCATCTTTAGCAACCCCGAATTTTTCAGAATCTTTTGTTTTATACACATTTGCCTCAGAAAAATCATATGTTGCGGTTTTAACAAAAGCCAATCAAGAAAAAACAGAAGCTCCAATTGCGTTTTTTAGCTCAAATCTACAAGGTGTTGAACTCAATTATTCAGACGTAGAGAAACAGGCCTATGCTGTTTTCAAAGCGGTTAAATATTTCAGACCTTTCTTACTCAAAACCCATATTAAGATCATAGTACCATTTCCAGCGGTAAGAAATCTTCTAGTACAGAAGGATATGGGCGAGAAAAGAGCGAATTGGATCACTGCTTTACAGGAATATGATCTTGAGATCAAACCAACAAACATTGTAAGAGGTCAAGGCTTCTGCAAGATGTTAGCTGGAGCATCGCAAATCCCTGAAATGCCATCCGAAGAGGTACAAATGTATGAGGTAAGCCTGAACGATGCAGAATCATTGTATTCTGATATCATTTATTATCTTAAGAACGAGTATGCTCCATCACACCTGGATCACACTAAGAAAAGAGCTCTGAGATTGAAAGCTAAACAATATCAGCTCATAAATGATATTCTCTTTAGAAAGAATTATGATTTTGTTCTTCTTAGATGTCTTGAAAAAACTGAAGCCGAAAAAGTTTTACAGGAACTCCACGATGGACCAGTAGGCGGACACTATGCTGGAGATGCTACTGCACATAAAATTTTACGTGCAGGATATTACTGGCCTACGCTGTTCAAAGATTCACACAGTTACGTGAGGAAATGTCAAGTTTGCCAAACTACTGCTGGAAAACAAAAGAAGTTGTCCCTGCTACTACAACCGGTAAACATCGAACAACCATTCATCCAGTGGGGCTTGGACATAATAGGTGAGATCGTTCCTCACTCTTCTAAGCAGCATAGGTACATCCTCACGGCAACAGATTATTTTACTCAATGGGTAGAGGCAGTTTCTCTCAAGAAAGCTAATTCTGAAAATATTATCGAATTCATAGATCAATTTATAATCACTAGGTTTGGATTGCCAACGGCTTTAATATTTGATAATGCATCATACTTTTCTGGAAATGCAATGACTAAGTTCGCACTTAAAATTCAAACTAAAATATTCGGCCAATTACTATCCGCAAGGTAATGGGTTAGCTGAGTCAACAAATAAAAACCTAATCAGGATTATTAAAAGAACGTTGACCAGATTGGCATAAAGCTTTGATAAACGCTTTATGGGCAGATAGGCTTCGATCGGCACTTCCCCCTTTAATTTAGTTTATGGTTCTTCCAAACTTAATCATTCCCTCTTTGTCTTTAATACAGTACATTGATGAAGTACCTAATACAGCTAAGACCAATGGAAATAATTCAAACAAAATGACCACAGCTCATGAAGAAAAGGACAAACATACAAAATTTCAAAAGATAGATTGTTGAAGTCATAGATCAACGTTTGTCTTACAAGATCTATAGAAGATGCCTGCAAGTAAAGATCTTTAGAAAATCAGATAAAGAGATATTAGAATCTGTATCGATTTTCGGAATCTTAACAAAGCCTGTCCAATTTTCCTCTTCCACCTATTATTACAGTAGCAGGCTCAGAACTAATGTCTTTCTTGGAATTTTCAAGATATAATCAAGCTGGTGCATCCCAATGATCCACATTCAGAACTCACATTATCGAAAGATGCCATTCCGGCGCTACATTTCAGAAATATGCAATCTTTCCTTGGTCAAATCAATTTTGTAAAAAGATTTGTCCCAGATTTTTCACGAATTGTATCTCCTTTGCAAACCATGTTTAAAAAGAATTCAACTTTCAAATGGGGTCAAGATGAACATGAAGCATTCAACCTGATCAAACAAGCTATTATTAATGCTCCATCTTTAGCAACCCCGAATTTTTCAGAATCTTTTGTTTTATACACATTTGCCTCAGAAAAATCATATGTTGCGGTTTTAACAAAAGCCAATCAAGAAAAAACAGAAGCTCCAATTGCGTTTTTTAGCTCAAATCTACAAGGTGTTGAACTCAATTATTCAGACGTAGAGAAACAGGCCTATGCTGTTTTCAAAGCGGTTAAATATTTCAGACCTTTCTTACTCAAAACCCATATTAAGATCATAGTACCATTTCCAGCGGTAAGAAATCTTCTAGTACAGAAGGATATGGGCGAGAAAAGAGCGAATTGGATCACTGCTTTACAGGAATATGATCTTGAGATCAAACCAACAAACATTGTAAGAGGTCAAGGCTTCTGCAAGATGTTAGCTGGAGCATCGCAAATCCCTGAAATGCCATCCGAAGAGGTACAAATGTATGAGGTAAGCCTGAACGATGCAGAATCATTGTATGCTGATATCATTTATTATCTTAAGAACGGGTATGCTCCATCACACCTGGATCACACTAAGAAAAGAGCTCTGAGATTGAAAGCTAAACAATATCAGCTCATAAATGATATTCTCTTTAGAAAGAATTATGATTTTGTTCTTCTTAGATGTCTTGAAAAAACTGAAGCCGAAAAAGTTTTGCAGGAACTCCACGATGGACCAGTAGGCGGACACTATGCTGGAGATGCTACTGCACATAAAAATTTACGTGCAGGATATTACTGGCCTACGCTGTTCAAAGATTCACACAGTTACGTGAGGAAATGTCAAGTTTGCCAAACTACTGCTGGAAAACAAAAGAAGTTGTCCCTGCTACTACAACCGGTAAACATCGAACAACCATTCATCCAGTGGGGCTTGGACATAATAGGTGAGATCGTTCCTCACTCTTCTAAGCAGCATAGGTACATCCTCACGGCAACAGATTATTTTACTCAATGGGTAGAGGCAGTTTCTCTCAAGAAAGCTAATTCTGAAAATATTATCGAATTCATAGATCAATTTATAATCACTAGGTTTGGATTGCCAACGGCTTTAATATTTGATAATGCATCATACTTTTCTGGAAATGCAATGACTAAGTTCGCACTTAAAAGGGGATTCAAACTAAAATATTCGGCCAATTACTATCCGCAAGGTAATGGGTTAGCTGAGTCAACAAATAAAAACCTAATCAGGATTATTAAAAGAACAGTTGACCAGAACCAAAAGAATTGGCATAAAGCTTTGATAAACGCTTTATGGGCAGATAGAATAACAAAAAAAGCTTCGATCGGCACTTCCCCCTTTAATTTAGTTTATGGGAAAGAAGCGGTTCTTCCAACTCACTTAATCATTCCCTCTTTGTCTTTAATACAGTACATTGATGAAGTACCTACTTCCTCCATACAGCTAAGACAAATGGAAATAATCAAATTAGAAGAACATTGAGAACAAGCTAAAAGAACTCATGCTCATCATCAAGTGCTAATAAAATCCTCTTTTGATTCAAACAAAATGACCAGAAAAATTTTTCAGATGGGAGATTTAGTTTTAAAATGGGATAAAGCTCATGAAGAAAAGGACAAACATACAAAATTTCAAAAGATGTGGCTTGGGCCTTTTCAGATTGTTGAAGTCATAGGTCCATCAACGTTTGTCTTACAAGATCTAGCAGGTAGAAGGGATTCTTTGCCTGTGAATGGTCAAGTCCTTAAAATATATTTTCCATAGAAGATTATTCTTCTATTTTGTAGAATAGTTTATTTTTTTTTTCTTTTTCTTTTTCTTTCTTTCATAATAAAACCGGCTATTAATGGTTACTATCGGTATTCGTGAAAAAGACACCAATTCTCTTTCAGATTTTGAGCTTTTCGCTTGTATAAACAGATTTTTTTTTTTTGAAAATCTGATCTTTATTATTGACAGACACAGTTAAAAACTTTAGCCTAGATATGATATTAGTTTCAACTTCAAAAAAAAAAAAAATATTTGATGAAAGCAACCTTTAGCGAAGGAATTGTTTTATATCAGCACAATGAAAGGTATCAATAACAAAATAAAGATTCTCTATAAAACTGCTATTTGCAAACTCTATTGTTTTCGTCCAGAGCTTTCTTAAGGAAAACAATGATATCCTCCATGTTAAAGAAAATCGCAGCATTCAGAGGGACAATCCAAGAAACACTATATCTCAAAGAATAAGAGGTCTCATCACGAGCCAGCTTATCATGATCACAGATATTATAACTTTGCTGACTTTGCCAAACACTGTCCATCAAAACAGGGCAATGACTCAAGATTATTGAAATCAAAAGACAAGGGGTCTCATCACGAGCTAGCTTGTTCAGCAAAAGTGTAAATCAAGTGAATGACTGTGTCATAATTTGGCTACCAAACCAAGACATTGTTCTTTAAGAATAAAAAAGGAAAAAGTGTCAAAATGGATTTTTCTTTTAGGGTTGTAGGTAACCTTAAACGGGATAAAGGATCATTTCTGGGTAACAGGTAACCCTGTCGAGGCTATGGATGCCTGCTGGCAGCAGAGGCTCTACCTACGACAAACGAGCATATTTTAATGCTAGCACACAGAGATTTTTTTTTTTTTTTTTTTACATGACCAAGTAATGGCTGATGTAAATACAAGGACAAGACTGAGGAAGCAAACAATTAGAAAAGAAAGAAGTTGAAACAAAATATCATTGATAGAATAAGGCATAATGTACTCTGTCTGTCCATAACAAAGTTTAGATTTATGAAAATTTTTCTGTTTTGGAAGTTTAAAGAATTCAATAGAAAAGCAGAGATAACTGGTTCTTCCAAGTGAATCGCCATTGTTGTGGCCACCAACAACCCCCTACTTCTTTTTTTTAGTATTAGCAATAACGCTAAAGAAGTGGGGACCCTTAGTAATAAAAAATCCAAAAAGATTTTATAAAAATTTTTGTATTATACTCCTAAAAAATGCATCGCACGAAGAAGAGTCAAGCATTCCCTTTATGAGCACATTAAAACAACTGCGAAGAAGCGGCGCGAAATTCATCACATCGCATACATTGAGAAGCACCCATAAATGACTAATCTTAAGAAAATCTCCGATGGCCGATATGCGATATCACATATCGCAACATCGCATAAGCAGCACACGAATAACTTGACGAATTGTTGCGATATCTGTGATCTGCGATCTATGCGATAACTGCGATGCCACAAAACTGCGATATGCGATCTGCGATCTATGCGAGTCACAAAAATAACCCATCGCAAATTTTCCTCGGCCCAGCACCCAAGAAAAGTTGTCCCTAAACCAAAAATTGAGCGCACGGCTTAAAGAAAATTAATGAATGTACGTCAAGGTATTCATGAAGGACAATTTTGTGTTTTTCAAAGAGTCAGTTCACTGTGGGTGTCATGATTTTACACGTTCGTAGAACTTGAAGCTTTCATGTCGAAATTTATTATCATTACTTTTTCCTTTGCGTGAACTGCAGGAAACATCTAAGGAAAAAGGGGAAAGCGCCAATGCTCGGAGAACAGGGAAGAGATGCTCTCATACACGGATGCCGCATACAACAGAAACGCAGATTTCAGAGTGTTATTGAATAGATACTGATATCAATAGGTGATTCGACACTCAAGGTCAAGAAACTCACAAAAGCAGCATGTTTACAAAATTCTGAAGCTCATGCCCGGTAAAGGAAAAAGCGCTAAAGGCGGAAAACGCACCAGAAAGGCCCGGATCAAAGAACGGAGGCAATTTTTGATGCGCAATTAGTGCCTAGCGCTAATTGCGCATCGCTAAGAAAATTGTTCAGAAAGCAAAGTCCCTAACTTGCTTAGTCATCCACGAGTTCGGAAGCCTAAATAGCAAAAGCAGAGGCAGCTAGGAGGAATCTGGGTTGTTACCAAGCATACGCGCAGTAAATTCGCTCAACCAGGAGATAATTCTCAAAAATATCTTCCAATTTACTAAAAAGAGGTGCCAGCACTTGTCATTTCTATTTTCGTAGCTCAAACAAAAGCAGAAGATGACCAGCCGACTCTTCCAAGGCAAATGTTGCATACTCACAACACTAAGGAGCAAATGCAGAAATAGTTAGAAATTAGATTCAATTTTTAGAAATAAGTTTACTTAGATAAAGGGCGGTCATTTTGAACCGTATCCGAAATTTATGTAATTAAGTTACTTAGTTAGCAGTATTTAAACCCTTCTCATGCATTTGGAGAAGGGTCCGGAAATTTGTCAAAAACATGTCCTCAGAACATGCACTTCTGCACCCTCAGAGGAGGTTTTGATGAATGAATGGATCAAGGTTTATTAATTTTTGCATTTGATGTCTGCTACTGATGTTGCACTTTTGTACTCTTAGTAGATATCAGAACAAGGAGAGACAAATCATTATTACTTGAAGCTTATGAGTAGGACCAGTCATAAATGGTACTTTTATCTCTTGGCCCTTTCTGCTTATATTCTTGAAGTGATATACAGTTTTTAGTTGTTTATATGTTATTGCATGAATGTGTGAGTTACCATTTGGCACTTTTGTACGGTGGAGTCATTTATTTATGTTTGATATATGAATAACTTATTATGCGATATGATGTTCACAACTGTTTTGCCTAACTTTTTATGCAAAGTGGTTCATCTTAATTGATTTCTATTCTTATGATAGCTGAATGATCTTTATTACCAGTTATTGTTTGAAATCTCTTTAGATCGCATAATAGAAGAAATACACCCCGGGTTAGCATCAATTAGATGTGTTGTTTTTATTAGATAACAATAGCATAGAATTAGATTAAAGTAGCTTAGATCAAAACTCTTAGATCAGCATAATCAAACTCTGCACACACACACCCTTAGATTGGGAAACTAGTCCCATTATCCCCAGTCGGACCCGCTATACCAAACGGATAAGGAGCTGCCAACCAAGGTCCGGACCGGGTGGGTATCCCCCTTGTTGTCGACCCAATTTTTAGGGTTTCAACACAAACTTAATCTAATTAGCTCACTTTAAAAAAAATATATATGTGACCCACTTTTATAAATAAGTGAAAGTCACTTTTATAATGGTACTTTATGAGCTACCCACTAAATTGTAACTTAAGTAAAAGATAAAGAGACTTTAGAATTATAAGTGACTCATTTTTTATAATGGGTGAGAACACTTTTACATAAAGTAACTTTAAAACATAAGTTACATGTGCTTTTTGAAAAAGTAACTCAACAAAAAAAAACACTTGAACTCAAGACCTCTTTTCCCATAAAGTAACTTTGGACCAAGTGAGCTAGTTTAAAAAATTAGCAATTTTTGGAAAAGATGAAGGTTTTTTTTTTACTCACTAAAGCTTTGGGGTGCATGTTTACTTCGATACCATGTAGGAAATTAGAGGGTAAGTTCCTCAGATAGAAAACCAAAGGACGCCACTCACAAACAGATCACAGATCAATACACCAATATTCTTTACGTGGTTAAAACCCTCAAAGAGGGAAATAGTCCACCACCTGAGCCAACGCCAAGTGTCGATAATACTGAGGAGAAAATGGATCATCGGATCACTTCATGTCTAGAACATATTGTGACCATTGGATTGTAAGTTACAAAAGTACATAGTAAAGAAACACATTTTACCTAACTCTACACTAGACCAACTTATTCTTAACTATTTCCTATGTGTCGGAATACCCTAACAGTTGCATATAGATCAGAATTAGAGCTGTTGGTGTAGTGATTGATTTGGAGAGTTTTTGTATGTTGGTGATCCTCTCACATTGTTTTTGGAGGAGCTGTTGATGCATGTAGCACATATCCATGTTTCTTATGATGTTATTTGTATTATGAAACATCATATTGTTGTGAGCACCTGATTGTATTCATTTTTTATGAGGCCACAGATTTACTTTGTTTATCCTTTATTTTGATTATGAGATCTTGTTGCTAAGAGCATGTATGCAGAGTTGATTTCTTGTTGAGCATAGTGCCATGGGGTCTAGTTTGAAAATATATGAAAGGAGGTCTGCATGGTGATGAGGAGTAGTGACTTCATGGAGGTGGAGTGGTGATAGCGAAGCTTCAGCAAAAGAAAGAAGTTTCTCAATCTAATGATGGTTGGATAGTCCAATGGTAGTTGGGTGAGGATCACCTGATCATGGTGGCTTTCAGAGGATGGTAGTCCATAGAGATCTGTAAAGAAAAGAGTATTCTGAGTTGATCTAGTATTATGGAGTGTCCTAGCCAATGGGTTTTGGTGTTATGTATATGAGGTCAAGTCTCCATGCTGATGGGAGTCAGCACACTATGTAAAAGATCAATTGATTGACATAATAGAATTCAGAGCAGAGTAGTAGCAACAAGGGTGGTTTTTCTCCCAGAAGGGTTTCCACCAGAAATCTTGTGTCTCATGTGTGATGATGATTTTTGTGTATGTGCTTTGATGGTTTTCTTTAGTATATGTTGATTATATATTTACATTTTTATTTTTTACTCATATGCTGCTAACATATTGTGATTTGCTGCAATAATAAGTGTGTGATTCAGTAAAGTAATAAAAGACAACTTGTATATAGATCACACTATTGATTCACACCCCGCCTCCTTCTTAGTAGTGCTCAAAGGTTTCCAACAAACCCATCATGACATGTTTTCACTTTGAAGTCTCTTCCTAGTAGATAAGGGTCCCGTTATTTTAATTATATGTAGTATGACCAACATTTCTTTCTCATAAATGGGTTTGAACAAGTTCATTTCTTTGGGTTGAATACTTTCAAAGCCATCAGTTCTTCCTTCTTGCATTAAAACTATTCCTATGCCATAGTTCCACAACAAAGGATTTTTTGAAGTCAATTATGTCCAGGATAAGAGTTGTAAACATTACCTCCTTAATTTTTTTAAAGCTTTGGTCAATTATTAAGTCCAAGAAAATGATTTCTTCTTTAATAATGTTATTACAAGTGTTGTCATTTGATAATAATTCTTGAAAAACTTGTTTTAATAGCCTATGAATTCTAAGTATCCTCCAAGTTGCTTCAAGGATTTTCAAATTGTCCATTCCATCGTAGCTTTAATTTTTTTATGCTCCACTTTGACACTTTTATGAGTTATAATATGACCTAAGAATTCCACTTCTTGAATTGAAAGGAACACTTGGAAGACTTTGCATATAGTTGTTACTCTTAGAAAACTTTTAAGTCCTTGTCAAAATGTTGTACATCCTCTTCCCAAGGTTTGATATAATTAGTATGCTATTAACAAATATTAACACAAATTTTCTAAAGAAGTGTTTGAAAATGGAATTCATTAAGATTTTAAATGTTAAAGGTGCATTAATAAGTCCAAATGACATGACTAGAAATCCATAATGATCTTCATGTGTTCTAAAGGTTGTTTTTGGAATTTCTTCATTCCTCATTTTGATTTGACAGTATCCTCAATGGATATACAACTTAGTAAAGAAAACTACTTCAACCACACTAGGGAATTTTGGGGTGAAAAATGGGCCTCAAAACAAAAATGCACTAAAAATTTTAAATTTATAGGAACTAATAGGATTCAAGATGATGATGTCATTCCCAGAGGTAACTTTTTTGGATGGAAAAGAATAAAAATAATTTGTTTGATTTTATTTTTGGATTATATCCTTGTCAGTTTACTCAAATGCCAAGTGTAGTCACCCTTTGGATGCTGAATTAAATTCCACATTCAACAAGTACCCACTCTGTATACTTCTAAGTAGACCCACATAGAAAAAAAATTGAAAATACATTAAAAATATGGTACCCACTTTGCATACTTTTGAGTAGACCCACGTCAAAAAAATTTAAAATACATGGAAAAATGTGTTGAACATATTTTTTCATGTATTTTCGTTTTTTTTTATGTGGGTCTACTCAAACGTATGCAGAGTGGGTACTCATTGGTTATGGAATTTAATTCCACACCCAACGAGTGCCTACACTTGGTATTTGAATAAACCTATAAGGCGATAAGTTGAAAATACAATAAGAAAATTAGTTTCCTTTCTTTTCATTTAAAAATTCATCTCTTATTTTATTATTTTAAGTATTATTTTATTATTTTCCTTAGGAGTCCCATTTTAGACCTCAAAATTCCTATAATGATTCATCTAGTGATTCATCAATGACAATAATAATTTGTCATTTATGGTCATTTTGTTAAGTTACCTATAATTTGGACACATATACCATGAACCATCCTCTTATGTAACTATCATTACTTGTGAAGATAAGTCACTTTGGATAGGTTGAATGATGTTTGCCTCTAACATTTCTTGAATTAGATGCTCATTCTCACTCTTCTATGCATATGGGATAGATGTAGGGCCCAATGTTCAATTTTGCATTGTAAATGAATAACACAATCATGATCTCCATTAGGTGGAAGACCCTTAAGCATATCTCCAAATACCTTTGAAAGATTATTGATAACTTTTTGGAGATCCATTAGAACATGGCATATAGTTGTTTGAACATCTAGTGACCACAAATGTGAAATTACACCATGGTTTCCCTTTCTTAATAATTTTATCATGTTGTTAGAGCTTATCACTTTAGAGAATCTCTCTTGGATATGTGTAACCTCAATTTCATTTTCTAAGGAAAGTATCAGGAAAATATCCTAAAAATTAAGGGACACTATTCCCAACAATTGTAACCATTGGACCCCTAATACAACATTAGCACTACCAATTTAGATTAAAAACATGGGACTATCTAATAAATACTCCCACGTATTCAACCTAATAATGTGGAACTTCCTTAACCATTTATGTTATCTCCATCCATAAACGTTACTTGAAATTTCGGTGCTTGTTTGTAATTGATGAAGCTAAGGGTACTAGATAAATGAACCACCACCATTTCCTTTTTCTTTTCAATATATCCTTCTATCTTGAGGGTTAGTCGAGTATGATGCTTATTGATGCATGACAAGATATTGTTGGAGTAGTCTCTTTCAATTTTATATCTTGTGATGGTTCCAATTCTTTATCGTCTTCCTCTTCATGTTCTATGAAAATAATTTATTCTCACTTATTTATGATCATTACTATAATTGATATCACAATTGAAACACCATCCCTTCACTCTTTTTTCATCCATTTTTTGAGGTGTCAACCTTGTTCGTTGAGTGAGGTTAGGAGAGTGAGCATGATGTCCTCTATAGTTATTAGTGAAAACTCTTCTGATAGTCATATTTTTACTTCCAAGTTTCAGTGCAAGACTAAAGTATGCTATAGGGATTTAGGTTCAAATAGACTCACATCCTGTTGGATGCCTTCCTTTGATGTTCTCATAAGGAATTTTAACAAATTATCATTTTCATGTTCTCTACCATGAGACTCAACATTTGAAATTGTTGAATGCACTTTTTAATTGGACATTTTTGTCAAATATTTACAAATTGACTAAACAATGTATTTCTCTTAATACCCCAATAATGAGTTATCAAATCCTCCATAAAAATGGACCAAGATACAATAGAAACCATTTTCCTTTCACAAATCCATTGATATCACACAAACTAATATTGTTCTAGATACAAATATGCAATAATTACCTTTTGTAAGGATACCACTTAGTGTAGACCAAAGTGTTTTGTAGATCAAAGTGTTTCTCCATCTGAAATATCCATGTTATACTATATTTACCATTGAACTTCCTCATATTTATCTTTGAAATGAATTAGTTTATCGGTGTCAAGTTGAACCTTTGATGTTATGTATAATGGAGTGATAAATGTTCATTTTTATGTTATTTAATATACGTATTCTTCCATTTTGATAAAATACTCACCATATATTATTGAGTCCCAACACAATTATTTTCCTTATTTTCATGAATCCCTTAGATTTCCATATCTCTTTTTAGAATCCTCTCCAAGAGAATGGTTTCTATGGAATTTATGGATTTTTTCATTTCTTATTTTTATCCATCTGATTTTCCATTTCATCCATATTATTTTCATTTGATAATTTTTTTATTTTTTATTTTTAAGGAATTCTTATGAAGGTGATAACTCCACTTGTTTTGACATATTACCATTTGTTTCATCAACTCAGTTCTATAATTTAGTTAGAAAATATTGTTTTCATTGATGTAAAGGTCAGGGGGAGAACTGAAATATTGTGTGCCATATATGTCAGGAGACCTTTCTGATGGCATATGGAACCCTTTCCATCCACATAGGAATAAGGACACCTATGAAGTCAGCCCAACCAATTTTTAAGTTAGCCTAGCAAGGTTTACAAGTTTTCTCCATAAGTAAGCATTGAATTCCTATAAATAAAGGAAAAATAAGCATATTTTAGTGTGCAATGAAAGGAAATAGATGTATTTTGAATATATGGAGATGAAGAGCATAATATAAAGATATGGGGCTAATTCTTTGGAATCACAGGTTTCAACAAAGGATTCCTTATTATAATTTTGGATTCCTTTTTTCATAATACTTACAAATGTTATGAAACCATTAGTGCCCCAATTCTATCAAATCATAGGAGAGTTGTTACATGAAAAGCTTCCATCATAAGATATTTATACACTAAGAGAAGACCATACTATAATTTTCAATAAAGCAAGCACATGCAAAGATCCCATGTTGAAAGGTTCCAAACATGGGATTTATACATTTTGTAAAAACTTGGAAGGCATGAAATATACACAATTTCTAAAGTTCCAAACCATTTCCATTAGTTAAAGGAATGAGGATATGGTGATCATTTGGAAAACTATCATAACAAATCCAAACCATATTGAGACTTTTGTTAAGTTGCATTTTCTAGTTCTTATGATGTTCCGATATCTAGTGCCATTAATTGATATGCCCAATAGACATAAATATTTCTATGAAACATCAACCATCTCATAAAAGAATAGTATATGTGTATTTCCATGCCAGGATTTCTATATAGTAACCTTCCAGTGTGATTGATTGCTAGTGTAAAAAAAAATGTGACTCATCGACATCTAGTGGCACGAAGTGACAGAGCTTTCAATCAAGTATTTTCCATTACACTGGGATGGAAAACACAATTTTTACTTACAAGATATCTAGTATTCTAATATTTTGGTGCTCTTGGTCATAAAGTGATAGAGATATTACCCATAAGTGATAAGAATTTTTTCTATCATTTAAGCCAAAAGGTCTTGGTTTTGTGGGGTTTTTCATATTATCCATTTTTTTATATTTTTCTCAATTGACCAATATGAAACCAAAATTTGAAGTGTCAATTCCCTCACATGGTCTAGTACAATGGGTTGGAGGTGAGAACATCATTTATCATATCTTATGGTGTTCCAATGTCTTGGTAAATTCCTTGATGTATCACTTGGGAATATGATATAATTCTTAGTTGTATGAGAATTGATTCATGAAGGTTGGGTTACATGAAAGCATAATCAGACTAGAATTTTATGAAGTTGTAAAGAAATAAATGTGTTTTCTTGTTCTAGTAAGAACCTAGTATAGTGCTTCACTATATATGTGTTGATTTGGGAAAATTGGGTTGAATGAAAGCATCAATAAACTATCCAATGTAGAAAAATGCTATAGGCAAACTAAGAAATGGGATTGATCCATTTAAGAATAGACAATAGAACAGATCACAAAGAAGCAATTATACATTACAAAACATATCATAGTGAAATATTTTTTCATTGTAGAGAAGATCATAGAGAAATGTTATTAATCGAGTTCACCATTTGATGGGTGTCTATAGTAGGTTAGTGCCTACACTTATTTGTAATAGTAGCTTGGTGCCTGCAAAGAACTTTTATAAAAATAAGTTTTGTGGTTTTTTCCCAAAAGATTTCCACTTATATATTGTATTTCATGTTCTACATATGACATTACTTTCTTATGGTTCATGAATGTTTAAATAAGTAAAAAATTGTCTTATATTGACACAAACCCCATCGAGGCATAATTGTGTGCTCAATAATTGGTATCAAAGTGGTTTCCTTTGGAAGTAGTCTAACAAATGAAAGGAAGATATCAAGGGAAAACATGGCTAGTCATGAAGTCTCTTTCACAAAAAAATCTCCATTATTTGATAGAACAAACTATACCTTTTGGAAGATAAGAATGTAGGCTTATTTAATGTCTCTTAGCTTTGATATTTGGAAATCTGTTGTGGATGGTTATGTTGGACAGTTGGCATTGTCATTTTTACTAGTGGTGATATGTATGTTTTCATTGATGTCAATAGTCATGCTAGGACATCAAGTTGGGTAGTTGGCATTGCCTGACAGTTAGCAAGTGTTTTGACATTAATGTCAACTAGATTATCATGGATGTATGTGCTAGCATGATGTTAGGAAAAACAACATTTGTGTCCACTAGGCTAGCTATGATAGCAGCTGATGCTAGCATTGATGTGCATGGTGTATCAAGCTCAATAGGAGTTTTGTGGTTTATGCAGTCTCTGGTAGAAAATCATCACATTAGCAGGCCTATTGGAAAAGCCATAAAAATATGACTGTGTTGGCTAGGGAGTCCATGATTCCAGGAAAAAGAAGAATAGTTAAGGTGCAAAGAATGGCAGAGAGTTTGCAACCATGTTTCAGGTAGGAAATTGGCTCAAGGACTGCATCGAACCTTCTTCACTGGAAAGTGATTTGAAAAGTATTTCTAACTGCATGTGGATGTCCATAAATGGATATCAAGATAAAAAATTATTGATAGCCGAAGTAAGGATCGTGAAGTCCTTAGAATCAAGCCAAATTTAAGAACTAGGGAAGTAGGCTGAATTTTGGAACCGAGAAGCAGGCAAAATTTCGGAACCTAGGAACCAAGGAAGCAGGCCAAATTTTGGAACTAGTGAAGGAGGACGAATTTTAGAACTTCGGAACTTCATAATTTTAGAGGTTGGGGTCTCGAGACCTCGGAAGTCAAAATATCTGAACCCCTCGAAACTTTAGAACATTGGAATTTCCAAGTTCGGAATATCGAAACCCGTCAGAACTTCAGAATTTTGGAATTTCGTAACTTCTTATTAATGAATCCTTTTCAAAAGCACTGAGGGTTATGGGGAGTAGGGATTTACAAAGGAATTTGTTTGTAAAACCAAAGAATCAAGGGACCCTTTCTTTCTCCTTGGACAAGACACATGGCAGTAATTGATTCGCCCTAAGGAGATGACGGTGGCAGAAGACATCATCATGACATGGATGTATGCATGACATGTGGTAGTCAGTTTCAACATTATTGAGTGGCCTAATGGGGAAAGTTTTGGTGACATGTGTCACCACTAAGGATATGTGACATGGGTTTGATGACATGAGCATGATGTCACCCTGAAAGTATATCGAAGATCGAAGATTTCATAACTCCTCTATAATTGCATTTTTAAGAAAGTTTTGATGCCAGGGAGGTTTGATGTTGTTGGAAATCGGTCATGGATCCCAAAGAACCAATGGAGTATAGCAAGGCTTAGCACCTAAGTGCTACGGAGACACCACGTGAGAAGTATATTTCGAAGGCTATAGCTTTTGTAACTCCTTTACAATTGCAATTTGAAAACAATTCAAATACAGGGAGCTCTCGTGTGATTGGAACTTGGTCAATGAGCCAAAAGAACCAAGGGAATAGGTCAAGAACGCAAGGAGATAAAGCCCCTAGCAACATCCTAAAGGGATTAGTACCTAAGTACTATGCTGCCAGTCACAACACCTTGTCTGATGGTGAAAAAATAAGAGGCTAAGACAAATGGGCTAAACACTAGGCTTAGAATCTCGTGATTTTGTAACACCGCCATAGTAAAGTTACAAGATGTGGGGCTCCAAAATTGCAACATAAAGGTGTATAAAGGATGAATGAGTTGGTAGCTAAGAGTAATTATGCGCAGAAAATTTGGTCGCTAGAGTAATGGCGACTACAGAGATTGCTGAGTCAAGGGAGAAAGGACCACCATTGTGTAGGATGATTTAAAGGAGTTTGTCATGAGCTGAGACAAGCCATACCTGATCTTGTTTCCTTGCTATAAGAAATTAAATGAAGATCAAAGCCTGAAGTATAGGATATTTTTTTATGGAAATAACATGAGCCTTGTTAAGTGTGTAGGAGTGACTGAGGATTTATGTCTCAACATGGGAACACTTAGGTGCCCATCCTCATGTTTAATGCAACAAAAATGGGTGAGAGAACGAAGCCCATTATCAGTGGTTAATCAAGATATAGTACCATGTATCAGACACAATAGCAAGAAGGAGTACTAACATAAATGACGAAATTATGGCTGACAGAGACAACATTGATCACTGTGTTGAGTGAAAGAAAACTTGGGATTGAAATTGAGCAATGTGGGGGGAAGCAACATTGTTTTAAGTACTATGTGGAGATGTTTATGGGTGTGTGTGCACTTCTACGGAGAGGTCAATTCCACTAGTGTTGTAGAGAGAGGTTAAGAGTGCCTATGCAAAGGAAAGAGACCCCGAGAGATCCTGTGCTATTGTGTGAGAGGAAGAGAGAGACTGTGAAATAAAAGGGGCCAAGTGTTGAATATATGATGTTGAGAGTAGAGGGACGAGAATAGTATGATATTGTGGTGTGGAAAAAGTGTTGAGAGAGTTGTGATGAGTGAATATTGTTGAGAATAATGGTGGTTTGTTACAGAGTAGCAAAGGACAGATAATGTTGACTGGGCCACGGGCTGAGGAGACGAAAAGCTAAAAATAGGTAGAGAGGCTACCAATTACAATGAGGGATAAGTTATATTTTGAGAGTGGGTTGCAGCCTGGATATAGGAAGTTGGTACTTCCATCTGTAGTAGGTGTCTGAGAAGGCTTAGGGGTTGGTTCCTCCTTCAAGTTGGTTCTTTCAACAAATACATGAACTTGGTGCTTTAGATGGTGCTTCTGGTAGGTTGATCATGTGTTTGCAAAAGGAGGGAGTTGGTGCTTCCTTCTAGTGGGTGCTAGAAAACAATCAACGAGATTTGGTGCTTCTTGTGAGTGGTGGATCACAAAAATATTGATGTAATCATGTAGGTTCTCTTATTTGTACATCAATAAAAAAAAAGCTTTGGTGGTTTTTCTCCCGGATGGGTTTCCACGTTAAACCTCTGTGTCATATATGTGTTGATCATGATGTGTATGTTAGTATTGATTCATATGGATGTTGTTATGGTTTGTTAATGGTTTCTATCATTTAGTGAATGCCAAGTTTGAATGATTAAAGGAAAATTTGCATAAAAGTTTAAATTAGCCTTAATACTGATTCATCCCCCCTCTCAATATTAACATTGTTTCCAACAATTGGTATCAGAGCCAAGTTCCTTTAGGAACAACTTAACCGCTTGAAGGTAGATCAAAGGGAAACAATGGCTAATCAAACTTGGCTTACATCAGAAGGAGTTCCATTTTTAAATGGATCAGAGTATGTACTCTGGAAGGTTAGAATGGAAGCCTATTTAATGGCTTTGGATGTTGATGTATGGTGCTCCTTATTGAATGGAGAAAAGAGTGAGCAGAATGAAGAAGCCAAGGAAATCATCATGAAAGGGTTGTCTAAACTAGATGTTGAGGAAGTAAGGCACTATGAGACAACAAAGGAAATTCTAAACATATTTCAATTTCTATATGGAGAAGATTGCAATGTGGCTCAAGAGAAGGCCAAATAACCTTGCTGCTCAAGTAGTGAACCTGAACATGTAGACTTTGGTGAAGAAGAAGACCTATATGAGAGGCCATGTGAATCAGAAGGTAAGCTATTTCTTTGTGATAAATGTAAATAAAAAGGGCATGCATTATTTATATGCTCATGTGAATCACTTGAGGATAGAGATAGACATGCATCTAGTAGTAGTAATGAAGATAGACCTACTTTAGTAGCAATAGAAAATGAGGGATATTCTAAAGAAGAAGAGAGTATATCCTATAAAGAGAATAGGTGTATCACTGGAAGTGATGAATATGGAATACTCATCAGACATGAGGAAGATTCTATGGCCACAAATATGGATTTAGATCTTTTTGGTGGCACATCCAACACCTCAGATAGTGAAGAAAAAGATCTATATGAAAGTATCTATTTGAGGAAGAAGTTGATCTATGCTCTAAAATAGATCAAGGGGCTATCAGAAGAAAATCTTAAGCAAAAGGAGCATTTGCACGAGTATGAGCTTGAGAATGATAAGTTGAGAAAAAAATAGTTGATATAAATTATCAACAAGAAGATGCTATGAGATTGAATGGGAGGTTATCCATTCAGCTAAACGATGGAGAAGCTTACTGCGATACACTACGAAATCGAGTAGTCTCATTGGGACATGATCTAGAAAATTGAAGAGAGCACAAAGGCTTTGAATGAGATGCTTGTAAATCAGAGATCCTCTCTCATCAAATATAGTTTGGGTTTCAAAGAAAAACCAAGCTCTAAGATTGCGAAGGCTAAAGGGACAACATCCCAGGTAAAGGTAGTTCGAGGCTCCAAAAACAACAAAGGGAAAGAATTTGTTCGGTAGTAGCGGCAATGGAAGGTAAGGTAGTAAAAGAATGGTAAGAAGAGAAAAAAAGTATACAAACAACAAGGAAGAATGCAAGGAAGTAATTCAAACAACCATGGAAGGCACATGAAAAACCAACAGAGGTCCTTTCCCATTCAAGGACAAAGCTCTCAAAGAAATGGTTTCTTCAATGCTCAAAATCCCTTTTATGGGTATTATTTTTCTTGCAATAATTTTGGACATAAAGCCATAGAATATAGATGGCATGTAAGAAAACAAGATGTGTTGGGTAGCAGCAACCCAAGAATGTGAAAAGTATCCAGGAGAAGGCATGATTGGAGCAGTAGAGGTCATGACAAGAATGCTAGTAGATATGGTAATTGCTCTGCCCCATTTTTAATCCATATTGAATGATGCAACTATCGCAATTCTGGGCATGAGGTAGCACACTGTAGATATAATAGAATAAAGCTCACTTCTCATATGGTGTAGCAAAATGAAGAAACTTGTCCATTGAGACTGATAAGAAATAATGGAGCAAAGGAATACAAGTTTGTCTTTAGTTCTCAGTGTCAAAAGAACGAGATGAAAAGAGGAGGAAGAAATTAGAACAAAACCAGGAATAATGATCCTCTTATTCTTGTAGTAGACCCCTTTGTAAGGAAAAAGGAAGCCAAAGACTTGGGATAAGAAAGAGGACTTGAAGGAGAAGTTTCCCCTAGCCATGTGCAACCAAGAGAAAGCCCAAACATGGGAAAATATGGAGCTAAAGAGTAATTCTCCTATCTGGACTTGAACATTGAAGGTTTGGAAGAAGAAGGAAGATGAAAAAATAAAGAAAAAATAGATGAACGCTTTAGAAATCAGCCTCTTCGAGGGGAAAACCTCCTTTACATTACACAAATGAACAATTCTTCGATGATACAAATGACAAGACCTCCTTTCTATATATAGGAGACTAAGGGTTCATAATATAACGAGAGCTGACATAACAATAATAATGTAAGGCCACAATAATAACAATAGTGGGCTTCTATGGGGCACAATAGTAACAATATGGGGACTACATGGCTACAGCAATATAATAATGCGGTTGTATTAATAACAATAAGGGGTTACACTAGTAGTATAGGGGCTTAACATGCCCCTCTCCTTCAAAAAGTGTTGTCCTCAACGTTTGAGTAGTTCTTGATGCTTCTGTATAAAATTCTTGTCCTCCCATGTGGAATCTTTAGTGGGTAAGTTCTTCCACTTGATGAGATACTTTGGAATTGATTGATTTCGTAGCTGTCGGGTTCTTTTCTGTGACTGCTCCAGGTTCCAATATGATTTTTCCTTCCTCTTCAAGTTCTGGCATAATTGTTTGAATTGGGATCTTCTGCAACTTTTGAATGAGTGGCCACACTTCTTCATCCTTCTTCCATTCATCCCTTGCTTCGTTTATCCAATCTGGTTAGATAATAGAAATAGCATAAAACAATGCTTCCACATCCTCGTCCTTTCTTTAGAGTGCATTTGCAACAAAATTTTGCTTCCCTTTTCTATAGATGATTTCAAAGTCATAACCCAACATATTTGTGACCCATTTTTTCTGTTCTTATAAAGATAATATTTGTTCTAAAAAGTATTTAAGACTATCATGATCAATTTTTACCTTGAAGTGTCTTCCCATTGGGTAAGGTCGCCATTTCTTAAGTGCATGTAGTATTGCCAACATTTCCTTCTCATAAATAGCTTGCTTGAGATGTAGTCGTAAAAATACCTAATCACCTACATCAAAACATTTTTCAATACAATTTTGATCTACCTATTGTTTCATTTGATTCTGCACCAAAGTGGCGTTATCCTTTAAAAGTTGGATAACTTGTTGTTGATGGTCAATGTGATCTTTCACTGCTTGAACCTTTTTCTTCTTGATATGTCCTTCTATCTTGATAGTTTGAGGTGTGGTAATTCCAACCAATGCATTACAAGATATGGTTGGATTCATTTCTTCTTTCTCGATGTGATCTTTCACTTCCTGAACCTTTTTCTTCTTGATATGTCCTTCTATCTTGAGAGTTTGAGGAGTGGTAATTCTTGCCAATGCTTTACAAGATATGGTTGGATTCATTTCTTCTTTGTCTAGGGTTGGTTCCTGGTGTGTATCCTCTTCTTTTGATGTTTCTTGATCCTTTTCTTCCTCCTCTTCATAATCTATGTAAAATAATTTCTTCTCAACAAACTTATGACCTTTAGTGCATTTGATATCACAATTGTAACAAAGACCTTTTTCTCTTTTTTCTTCCAATTGTTGTGGTGTCACCCTTGTAGGTTGTGGATGGCTAGGAGAAACAACACTTAATTTCACTTTCAATTTTTCTTGCAACATGAAGGCCTTCTCCAATGAATCAGGTTCCCAAAGACGAACCTTGTGTTGAATGTTACCCTTTAAAGTCCCTATGAAGACATCGACTGTTTTCTTCTCTAGAATATCATTTACCCTTATATTCAATTTTTGGAAGTCCTCAATGTGCTCTGCCATTGAACCCTTTTGTTTGAGATTTATCAGTTGGCTAAAGAAGGTGTTTCTCTTTGTATCCTCATAATGTGCTATCATTTCCTCCGTGAAAATTGACCACATGACAAGTAGTTTATGAGAACAAAGCCCTTTATACCATAAAAATTAATTCGGTTCTAAATAATTAGATGCAATACATACCTTTTGTAACAATGATACACCATGTAGATCAAAATATTTCTCCATATATAATATCCAATTTATTAGATCCTTGCCATCAAACCTCCTCATCTCGCTTTTTCTTTATTTTAAGAGCTCAATCTCGAAATGACTGTCACTCTGTAATTTCAAATCTTACAGTTCTAAAATCATGACTTGCAGTAGCCCTCTGTGTCCTCTTTCCAATTCCATCAGTCTGATGGAAATTGGATTCTCCAAGAAAGAGTTATGCACAATCTCCCAAGATGACCTAATTATATACCTTTTTAGAAGATAGGAATTCTATGAAGTGCCACGTGTCACTATTTCAACCTTCGGATCTAAAAATATACACAGGAAACTGTAGTCCATCCGCTTTCTGTAACTTCTTACGAAATTTCAATCTGATGCTCAGAGAGACAGTTATGATGATTTTCCCAAGGTCACATGTTTAGGATGTAATTCAGGAGTCTGCAAAAACCCTAAATTCCTTAGATCATATATCCAAAAATATAGTGAGACAAGATCTGAAATTCAGATCACAGGTTTAGACCAATTTCATCTCAAATGGGTTTTTGTTTTAGGTTCTGAAACTTTGTAGTGAAAAAGTTATAGTGAAAATGCCATGATGACCTGTTTTAGATGAAATTATGGATCTTGAAAAAACCCTAACTTCCTCATATCATATCTATGAAAATATAGCAAGAAAAGATATGAAATTTGGACCCGTGGTTCAACGCTATTTTGTCTCAAAAGGGTTTTGTTTTTATCTTTTGAAACATCGCAGAAAAATAGTTATAGCAAAAATGCCATGATGAGTTGTTTGGAGCAAAAAAACCCTAGAATCCAAAGCTCTGATACCAAATTTTATGAAACCAGCTCACAAAAAGATAGAAAAAATAGATGAACACCTTAGAAATCAGCCTCTTCGAGGGGTAAACCTCCTTTACATTACACAAATGAACATGTTATGAAACCATCTCACAAAAAGATAGAAAAGATAGTTGAACGCCTTAGAATTCAGCCTCTTCGAGGGGGCAACCTCCTTTACATTACACAAATGAACAATTCTTGGATAATTCAAATGACAAAACCTCCTTTCTATATATAGGAGTCTAAGGAGTCACAATATAACCCAGCAGACCTAACAATAATAATATAAATCCACAAAAATAACAATAAAGGGATTCTATGGGGCACTGTAATAACAATATGGGGACAATAGGGGCCAAACAATATTAATAAGGGATACAACTACAATAGTAATGGGGTAATCACTAGTATTATAGGGACCTAACATGCCCCTCTCCTTCAAAAAGTGTTGTCCTCAATGCTTGAGTAGTTCTAGATGCTTCTGTATAAAATTCTCATCCTCCCATGTGGAATCTTCAGCGGATAAGTTCTTCCACTTGATGAGATACTCCAAAATTGATACAATTCAAAAGCTCTGATACCAAATGTTATGAAACCCACTCACAAAAAGATAGAAAAGATAGTTGAACGCCTTAGAATTCAGCCTCTTCGAGGGGGTAACCTCCTTTACATTACACAAATGAACAATTCTTGGATGATTCAAATGACAAAACCTCCTTTCTATATATAGGAGTCTAAGGAGTCACAATATAACCTAGCCGACCTAACAATAATAATATAAAGCCACAAAAATAACAATAGAGGGATTCTACGGGGCATAATAATAACAATATGGGGACAACAGGTGCCCAACAATATTAATAAGGGATACAACTACAATAGTAACGGGGTAATGACTAGTATTATAGGGACCTAATAGAACAATTCTTGGATGATACAAATGACAAGACCTCCTTTCTATATATAGGAGACTAAGGGGTCATAATATAATGAGAGCCGACATAACAATAATTATGTAAGGTCACAATAATAACAATAGTGGGCTTCTACGGGGAAAAATAGTAACAATATGGGGACTACATGGGTACAACAATATAATAAGGGGTTTGTACTAATAACAATAAGGGGTTACATTAGTAGTATAGGGGCCTAACAATGTGCAACCAAGAGAAAGCCCAAACATGGGAAAAGATGGAGCTAAAGAGTAATGCTCCTGTCTGGACTTGAACATTTAAGGTTTGGAAGAAGAAGGAAGATGATCTTCTCAGGGGAGTATATCCTCTGTTTCTCTTTAGTAAAGGAAGAGAATGGCCTTAAGGGAGGTCAAATAACTTAGATGCATGAAGCTAGAAATAATAGATAGAAAGGTGCATCTGCTAATTGAAGGTATTGTCAAGTCCCCTTGTTTATTAATGTAATGTATTTGTTTATTTCAAATGTATTAGCATTGAAAGAGAAAAGAGGAGTGTAATAAACCAGGTTTCATGGGGAGTACACAACAACATATTATTTTGTGGGAAGAAGAGGATGAGTTGCACCAAAAATGTCGAAGGACAAAAGGTCCACAAGGTATCTCCTCATGCAAATGCAAGGGAGTGGATGCAGGAGATCAGAGAGAATTGGCTCAAGGGGAGATGATTTGTTAAACAACAGTGGGAAATAATTTCCATCCTCAGGAAGAAAGTTTGCGCATGAAATGAAAGGTTTACATCTTGGGTGAAATATACTTATTTCATTTAAGTTGTGAATTTGATTTTTCCTAGAATTCTCGTGTTCATGAAACCCAATGGGTACAAGATTTGACTCTCCCTTAGCTTACAATTGCTATCACTATGTCAATTGGTGGTCTGGGTTCATATGGATCAACCTTTTTTGCAAATGGGAATTTCTTTCTAAAAGGAAGTATTAGAGCTTTCTTGGTACAATATCCAATCTATATAATCCTTTTTGGTTCAATTGGTATTATTTAACCAACAATCCAAATTTGGAGTAGCCTGATCTCAAGAGGAGTAGAATTGGTTAATGAAGATGCTCAGGAGAAGTGAGCATAGAGAATTCACAACAATAGCTAGACCCTTTTCATCGACAGTTAGTGATTTCATGAGGGAGAAGAAGCAACTTAGAACCCTTTTCCATTGATGTCAAAGGGGGAGAGAAGCTTATTGGAAAACAAGATGTGATGGTCCAAGAAGAGGAAAGAAATACATTGGTGGCTCATGCAAGAAGATGTGTGGAAGCAACATGAGGATTGGCCATCAATGTGAAGAAGTGAAGAGGTGTAGCCACCAATGCCAAAGGGGGATATTGTTGGACAGTTGGCGTAGTCTGTTTGACTAGTCGCAGTAAGTGTGTTCGAATTGATGTCAACAGTCATGCTGGGAGATTGAGTTGGGAAATTTCCATTGCTTGATAGTTAGCAAGTGTGTTGGAACTGATTCCAACTAGATTAGCATGGATGTATGTGCTAGCATGATGTTAGGAAATCCAACATTGATTTTCACTAGGCTATCTATGATAGCAGAAAATGCTAGCATTGATGTGCTTGGTGTATCAAGCTCAACGAGAGTCCCATGGTTGCTACAGTCTCTAGTAGAGAATCATCATAGTAGCATGCCTATTGGAAAAGCCACAAAAATATGATTGTTCTGGTTAGGGAGTCCAGGATTCTAGGCACAAGAAGAAGATTCAAGGTGCAAACAATGGCACAGAGTTTGCAACCATGTTTCAAGTAGGAAATGGGCTTAAGGACTGCATCAAATATTCTTCACTAGAAAGTGCTTTGAAAAAGAATTCCAACAGTATTTGGAAATCCATAAATGGATCTCGAGATAAAAATTTATTGATAGAAAAAGTAATGATATTGAAGTCCTTAGAAGTAGGCTGAATTTCGGAACTAGGGAAGCAAACCGAATTTCATAACTAGGAAGTACACTGAATTTTGGAACCAGGGAAGAAGGCCAAATTTCTCAACTTGGAAGTAGGTTGAATTTTAGAACCTCAAAACCAGGGAGGTAGGTTGAATTTTTGGAACCAAGGAAGCTAGTCGAATTTCAAAACTTTGGAATTTCAGAGCTTGGAGTCTCGCGACCTTGAAAGGTTGGAATATCGGAACCCCTCGGAACTTTCAAACTCAGAAATTTCAAAGGTCGGAGTCTAAGGACCTCAGGAGGTCAAAATATCAGAACCCCTTGGAACTTCAAAATTTCAAAATTTTGTAACTTCTTATTAATGAATCCTTTTCAAAAGAGCTGAGGGTTATGAGGAGCAAGGGTTTACAAAGTAATTCATTTGCAAAAGTAAAGAATCAAGGGACCCTTTCTCTCTCCTCAGACAAGAAACATGAAAGCAGTTGATTGACCCCCAGGAGCTGATGGTGGAAGATGACATTAGCATGACATGGATGTATAGAGGACACGTGGTAGTCAGTTTCAGCATTATTGACTGGCCTAATGGGGAAAATATTGGTGACATGTGTCACCACTAAGAAGACACCACGTGGGGTTGACGACATAAGCATGATTTCACCATAGAAGTATATTGGAAATAAAATATTTTGTAGTTCCTCTGTAATTGCATTTTTAAGAAAGTTATGATACCAAGGAGCTCTGATGTTGTTGGTTTTTAGTTGTCGAATCCAAAGAACCAAGAGCATAGAGCAAGGCTTAGCACCTAAATGAAATGGAGACACCACGTGGGAAGTATATTTCGGAGGTCGAAGTTTTCATAACTCCTTTGTAATTGTAATTTGAAGAAAGTTCTGACACTGGGAGCTCTAATTTTATTGGCGTTTGGTCATGGATCCAAAAGAACCAAGAGAGTAGAGCAAGGCTTAACACCCAAGTGTTATGGAGACACCACATGGGAAGTATATTTTGGAAGTTGGAGTTTTCATAACTCCTTTATAATTTCAATTTGAATAAAGTTTCGATATAGGGAGCTTTGATGTGATTTCCATTTGGTCATGGAGCCCAAATAACCAAGGGCATAAAGAAAGAACACAAGGATATAGAGCCCCCCAGCGGGATCTTGAAGGGCTTAGCACCTAAGTGCTATGCCGTCGGTCACAACACTCAATCCTAGGTGAAAAACAATAAGAGGCTAAGAAAAAGGGGCTAAAGGCCTGGCTCAAAACCTCACGATTTTGTAACATCACCTTAATAAAGTTACGATATGTGGGGCTCCGAAATTGCAACACAGAAGTGTATGAAGGATGAATGATTCGAAAGCTAAGAGTAATTGCGTGCAGAAGGCTTTGTCACTAGAGTAATGATGACTTTAGAGATCACTGATTCAAGGAAGAAAGGACCAAAACTGTGTAGGATGATTTAAAGGAGTTTGTCATGAACTGAGACAAGCCATCCCTCATCTTGCTTCCGTGCTACAAGAAATTGAATGAAGATCAGAGCCTCAGGTACAGGCGATTTATTCATAGAAAGAACATGAGACTTTTTGAGTGTGTATGACTGGCTGGAGATTTATGTCTTAGGATGGGAACACTCAGGTGCCCATCCTCATGTTTAATGTAGCAACAATGGGTGAGAGAACATATCCCATTCTCAGTGGTTAATGAAGTTGCAGTACCTATGTATCAGATGTAATAGCAGGACATAGTGCTAAGTTATAAGTACAATCAAGAAGCATGAATGGCGAAATGATGGCTGACACAGACAACATTGATCACTGTGTTTCAGTGAAACAAAACCTAAGATTACAGTTGAGCAATGTGGGGTGAAGAAACATTTTTCAAGTGAGATATGCAGAGATATCTATGGGTGTGTGTGCACTACTAAGGAGAGGCCAAGTCCACCAGTGTTGTAGAGAGAGGCTGGGAGTGCCTATCCAGAGGAATAGACCCAGGGGGAGCTTGTGCTTCTATGTGAGAAGCTGAGAGGACCTATGGAATATCATGGGCCAAGTGTTGAAGGTATGTTGTTGAAACCAGAGGGTTGAGAATGGTATGAGGCTATGGTGTGGACAGAGTGCTGAGAGAGATGTGATAAGTGACTTTTGTTGAGTTAAACAATGGGTTGTTGCAAAGTAAGCAGAGAACAAAGAATTTTGCATGGGCCAAGGGTTGATGAGAACAAAGATCTAAAAATAGGTAGAGAGGTTGCCAATTACAATGAGCAGTAAGTTATCCTTTGAGTGTGGGTTGGAGCCTGCATACAAGAAGTTGGTGCTTCCATCTCTAGTGGGTTTATAAGAAGTCTTGGGTTTGGTTCCTCTTGCAATTTGGTGCTTTCATAAGTCTAAGGAGCTGCAAGTTGGTGCTTGCAACAAATCCATGAAGTTGGTGCTTCAGATGGTGCTTCTGGTAGACTGATTAGGTTTCTACAAAAGGAGGGAGTTGTGTTGCAAATACTGGGGGGAGGAGGGGTGAATCAGTATTCCTTTCAATAGTATTATTATTAGTCTTTCAGAGCATTAGTTAATCTTCAATTATTATCAATGTTTGTACAATGATAGAAGTAAACGAAAGGAACACAAATGCACATAGTTTTTAAGGTGGAAACACCCTCTGGGAAAAAGACCACCTAAAAACTTTTCTAATAATTCTTTAATATTTAACTCCAATTGAAAGAAAGCTCCAACTTCCTAGAATCTAGAAAATCATTCTTCTCCATCTCCCACTGGATGGACGATCCAACGCTCGAGATTCTTCAATAGTCAACTGAACGGATGCGCCAACCCAAATGAGCTACAATTCACGCTGGCACCACCCTACCACCCTGAATTTTTCACAGGATTGAACTTGTTGGTGACTTCATGCACCAGCCTAGCACCACCCTATAGAAGAATAAAAGAAGAATGGACTCCCATACCAGGGAAAATGGTCCACTTCACAATGATATAGAATGATGTAGAAGAAGAAGACACACTAGACCATAAGCCCAACTATGACACAACCACCTAATGATGATCCTAGACCTCCTGACACTGCATATTCTACTCTTGGTAGATAGACACTTGTACAACTTTTACAATGTTGCTTTTACAATGATTCTATACAATGATACTTTTACAATGACTATATGCAATGTTGCCCACTTAAAGACTTCATGTGGTGAACTTCTTGTTGTTGTTATGCACCTTGATTGCTGCTCTTTTAATGCTACCCTTTCTCACTCTTTAGAACATTAGATTATGCATTGAGTCTTCTCTTGATGAATATATAATACCTAGAAAAATTCTTCAAGGAAATACCCATGACATGATAATAGCAAAACTTACCTCATCCTGTAGAGCATATGTCAGTGCTAAACAAAAACAAAAAATTAGAATGCAAATAACCTAATAAAATTAAGAGATGAACATGCATATATAGAGGATACTTACCTAGAGCTTAACTCTACTGCATAATTTTGCTGCACTTTTCTCTTTGCTTGCCTAGAAAGTCTGGTCCTTTGCAGCCCTTGACAACATTTGATCTAATTTTTTTCTTACCTTCTAGGAGCACGATATTGAATGTGATGTATCTTTGTGGCTTCAGATCCCCAATATGTGACATGTGTTCCTATAGTATCCCTCTGAGTCTTCTTTTCAATTCCACAGGTCTGACCTGATTTGGATTCTTCAAAGTAAAGTTATGCCCAATCTCTCACAATGACCTAATTATGGACTAGTTCAGTAGAGCGAACTTGTACAGCATGCCACGTGTCACTTTTTCCTCCTTCAGCTCTAAAATTGATATACAGAAAACTGCAATCTGTGCACTATCTTCCACTTCTTATAGAATTCCAATCAGCTTCTCAGAGAGAGTTATGACGATTTTCCCAAGGTCACCTCCTTGAGATAAAATTCGAGAGCCTACAAAAAGCATAACTTCCACAGATCATATCTCCAAAATATATAGAACCAATATATAAAATTCAGTCACAATGTTCATTAGGATTTCGTCTCAAATGGGTTTTAATTTCAGCATCCAAGACTCCGCAGAAATAGAGTTATAGCGAAAATGGCACAATCGGTACTTTTGGAGGTTATATTAGATTTCTTTTTATAGAGTTGAGAGGGGCTTCTATAGAGAATGTTGGAGGTATTTTTGGAGCTTAAAAAATTATTAATTATTGACTATTCAAGGACCAAAATCAATCATAAATGCCACGCCACAACCCCATGGGGTTTTAGCCCACTAATTGGGGTTACTAACTTCAACCTTGAATAACTTACAAATCGTGAGGAATTACGAGGAGAGCTATATACCGATAGAAAGATATTTTTGAGTAGAGTATTCCTATATTGGTTATGAGACAAGAAACCATGAATGATGATGCCCAATGTGCCATGGAATTTCAGGGTCATCCCTGGTGCTACTTTGGTCGACATCAATGACAACCTCAGATCATCTTTAGATCAACAATCTCCCCATTGGCATTGATGGTAACACAGGTACTCCCCCTTTGATCAGGGCACATCTTCCTACTAACTTCTCTCTCCCTTTGACATCAATGGAAAAGGGTAAATCCCCCTGACACAACCATCCTATGAACATGTACACACTTCCACTCCCCCTTTATTTTCTGAATAAGGAAAATCTAATGAGAACTTGGGAGAATCCCAAGCTTCTGGCAAATATATTCAAATGCTTCACAAGGCAAAGGTTTAGTGAAGATATCAACGATTTGTTCTTTTATACCAACATATTTAAGTTTGATATTCTTTTCAGCGACTTGTTCTCTAACAAATTGATATTTGATTGGAATGTGTTTTGTTTTTTAATGCATGAGATGATTCTTGGAGATGTTGATGGCATTGGTGTTATCACAAAATATGGGAATAGGCTCACTGAATTGTACTCAAAGATCTTGCAAATATTTTTTCATCCAAAGGACTTGAGTACAACAAGTTGTTGCTACAATGTATTCTACTTCCACTGTAGATAACAACATTGAGGTTTGCTTTTTGCTCAACCATGATACGAGACAACCACCTAGATAGAATGTTGCTCCACTAGTACTCTTACAATCATTAACACTTCCTTCCCAATCTGCATCTGTAAAGGCTTGAATAATGATATTGTTTCCATTGGGATACCACAAGCCATATTCTGTTGTTCCCTTTAGATATCGAAGAATTCTTTTGACAGAAATAACATGTGATTCTTTTGGTGCTGCTTGGAATCTTGCTACTTGTCCAACTGCTTGCATAACATCTGGTCAGGAGGCTGTTACATATAGAATACTACCAATCATAGATCTGTACAACCGTTGATCCACATCCTTAGATGAGTCGTCTATGCTTAATTGGCAACCTGTTATCGTCAGATTAAGGACGGGTTTGCAATATTCCATTTTGAATTTCTTGAGCATTTCCTTGATGTACTTGGCTTGACATATAAATATTCCTTTCTCTTGTTGAGATATTTGAAGCCCTAAGAAGTATGTCAACTCACCAAGTAAAGACATCTCGAACTCACTTTGCATCTTCGTAGCAAATTTCTTACTTATTTGATCACCATCGCTACCAAATATTGTATGATCCACATATACCTCAACGATTATTAAATTATCTTCATCTATTTGTACATAAATATTATTATCGGCAGTACCTTTCTTGAACACTTTTTGACATAGATATCCATCAAGACGAGCATACCATGCTCTAGGAGCCTACTTGAGACCATACAAAGCCTTCTTTAACCTGAAAACATAGTCTTCTTTTTCTGATTGTAGAAAACCTTTAGGTTGTTTGATGTAGACTTCTTCTTCTAATTTGCCATTCAAAAATGCTGACTTAACATCCATTTCATAGACTTTTATTTTTCTTGAAAATGCATAAGCGAGAAACATCTGGATGGCTTCCATTCTAGAAACTAGTGCAGATGTTTCATCAAAATCAATTCCTTCCACTTGTGCATAGCCTTTGCAAACCAATATTGCTTCGTTTCTGGTAACTCGTCCATCTTCATTCAATTTGTTCCTAAACACCCATTTAGTCCCAATGACATTTTTATCTTTTGGTCATGGAACTAATTCCCAAGTATTATTCTTCTCGATTTGATCCAATTCTTCATTCATGGCTACTACCCAATGTTCACTCTGGCTGGTTTCCTCAAAACTACTAGGCTCAAAGGTTTCTAGAAAAGCAATGTGAGCTTGTTGTGATGAACGAAGCTGTCGACCTTTTCTTGTTCCAATTCCTTCATTTATGTCACCAATGATTTAATGTGATGGATGGTTCTTTTGAATCCATTCTTTTATTCTCTTTGGAGGATCTTCTTGTTGTTGTTCCTATATATCTTGTTGATCATTATTTACTTCTTCCTGGTTGACAGTTACTTCTTGTTCTAGAATTTTCTCTGTACCTTTTTCAGTCTCTGTCTCAAGTTTCAAAGATTCTAGATCCTCATCATTATTCATTAGAACACCATCTTTGTCAAATGTAACATTTATTCTCTCCACTATCTATTTTCGTCTTAGATTATAGCATTTATAGGCCTTTCTTTTGCGTGAGTAACCAACAAAGATACCTTCATCAACACGTGATTCAAACTTACCCAACTTTTGATCTTCTCTTTTGATATAACATTTGCTTCTGAAGATTCTGAAATATTTTACATTAGCCAGTTTTCCTTTCCATAATTCATATGGGGTCTTGTTGCAATTATTTCTGAGAAGACTTCTATTGATAATGAAGTCTGTTGTATCAATTGCTTGAACCCATAATTTTTCATCCAATTTTGAGTCCTTCAGCACTATTCTACCCATTTCCTATACGGTTATGTTCTTTCTTTCAGCAACTCCATTTTGCTGAGGTGTTCGTACTGTTGAAAATTGTCTTTTTATTCCATTTTCGTCATAGTATTGCTGAAATAATTTGGAAGTGAATTGTCTGCCATTATCTGATCTTAGACACTTTATTTTCAAATCAATTTCATTTTTGACCAACTCCTTGTAGATCTTAAAGAACTCAAATGCTTCAGATTTTTTCTTTAGGAAACTGACGATTTTCATCCTGGTATAGTCATCTATCATTAACATGAAATATAATTCTCCATCTAAGTCTTTTGTTCTCATAGGACCACATAGATTAGTATGTATCAATTCCAATGGATGTGATGCAAAGTGTTCTTTTGTTTTAAATCCAAATTTTGTCTGCTTGTCGTGTTGACAAGCCTCACATAGTGTGTTGGAAGGTTTTGAGATTTTTGGCATTTCTTGTACTTCTTCCTTTTTGCTTATCCTCACAATATTGTCAAAGTTTATGTGACCCATTCGTTTGTGCCATAACCATATTTCATCTTCTTGAGCCATTAGATATGCTTTAGTTGCTCCATCCATAACATATATGTTGTTTGGAGCTCGACTTGCTATAGCCACAATTTTACCATACCCATCTTTCCTGATTTCACATTTTGTGGAGTTGAATAGCATTGTGTGTCCTTGATCACACATTTGTCCAACACTGAGCAGATTGTGATTCATGTTTTCAACCAATAGAAAATTCTTGGGTAGAGCATCTTTGCTTCCGAGACTGAAGCTACCTGATCCTATAACATTTGAAGATACATCATTTCCAAAGGACACAGTTCCATCCTTCTTCTCTTTCAGAGATACAAATTTATTTCTATCTCCAATCATATGCGTTGACCAACCGCTATCAACATACAACACATCTTTGTTGTTTTGAACCTTGAGAGCGAGAGTGCAATTACTAGTCTTCTTCTTCTTCCATTTTCACTTTTTCTGTGGCTTCGAAGATTCTTTTGTAGGATTTTCAAGTCTGCAATCTCTGGCTATGTGTCCAAAGTTTCGACATTTGTAAAATTCAATATTATTTCTTAAATGTTCAAATCTATTGATGATTTGTTAAGCCCTTGGAGGTTCATATTTGACAGATCTCCTAGAATTGTATTGGTTCCTAGGGTATGTGCAACATTCTATAGCTTGAACAAATTTTCCACATGAATAACAATAGCCATGAAAAATATGTTGGTACCTAGATGGAAATCTATGTCTGGGAATTGTCTTCTAAGGTTGTTCTTGTGAATCTTGTCTAATGAAGTCTACTTGCCTGTCAGATCTCATAGTTTCATTGTCTTTTGTTGTAGAAGATCATGCTTCTTCTTGTTTGTAATTGAAGCCAGTTCTGTCGTTGTAAGATTGTTGATTTTTGATGAGTTCTTCCAATGCCCTTAAGCTGTTGGCATAGTTTTGGACAATTTTTCCCTTCTTCACTTCCTCACACAGTGAGACTACTTTGGCTTCTAATGTTTCCCTTTCTCTGTTGCTTTCTTCCAACTTCTTTTGAAGTGACTCTTCAATACATTTGTGTTCTTCAACTTCAATTTTGAGACCTTGAACTTGTACTTCAAGAGTATTGGAATGGATCTTCTCAGCCTTAAGGTCTTTTATAAGCTTGATTGCCTCCTTAGAAATTTCTTCTATGTTCAACCATTCTTCTTCGTTGTTTGATACCTCTTGCTTATTGTTCTTGGGCATAAAAAATACTCTCTCATTTGCTTCTTCTTCACTATCACTTTCTTCATCAGATGATAAGCTATCTTATTTAGAGAGAAAGTTCCTTTTGAATCCTTTCTTCTTGCCTTTCTTGTTGAATTTCTTAAAGCCTTTATTTCCTTTTGAGTTTCCATCACTTTTGTTCGGACATTTTGCTGTGAAATTCCCAACCTCACCACAATCGAAACATATCAATGGAAGTTTACCTTTGAATTTTCCCTTCCCAATATTTAGTTTTCTCGTAAAGTAAGCATATTCTCAATCTGAAAAACCTTCTTCATCATCTTCCTTTTCTTCACACTTGCAAGTGCAGGTCTTTTCCTTTGAAGGTTGTTTGTCCTTATTAGTTTTCTTAGATGCAACAAATACAGTTTCTAGATTTGAAGTGCCCTCTTCTTCATCAAGTCTCATTTCATATGCTATGATAACTCCATGTAATTTCTCTTTGTTGAGTTTGGCCACATTTGCACTGTATTCTAATTCTGATACCTTTGGGTTGAATCTTCCTAGTAATGTTCTAATAATCTTTCGTATAATAGTCTTCTCACCAACAGGCTCTCCCTATCCTTCCAGAGTGTTGGTTATTTCATCAACGTGTTGGAAGTATGCAACAATGTTGTCATCTTCTTTCATTCTAAGTTGATCAATTTTTTCTCTATAGATTTGAAGCTTTGCTTCTTTGACATTTGAGTCACCTGAATATATATTCTCAAGCTTGTCCCATACATTTTTGGCAGTTTTACAACCCAACACCTTATGATAAGCAAATTCAATAAGTCCACTGATAATAATATTCTTTACTTTTGCATCATTTACCAAATTCTTCTTACCTTGTTATTCTGTGGTTGGTGTAAATCCATTTTGAACAGTGTTCCATACTTCGTAACCTTGCACCAAGAGATAGACCTCCATTCTTCCTTTCCATAATGCATAATTATTTTCATTGAACAGAGGTACACCATTCTTGGTATGCTCCATGATCTCCTTCCAGTTGTTAAACTGTTGTTGAAGGATCCAAGCTCTTATACCAATTGCTGGAAATACTGGGGGGGTGGGTGAATCAGTATTCCTTTCAATAGTATTATTATTAATATTTTAGAGCATTAGTTAATCTTCAATTATTATCATTGTTTGTACAATGATAGCAGTAAACAAAAGGAACACAAATGCACACATTTTTTAGGGTGGAAACCCCCTCCGGGACAAAAACCACCTCAATGTTTTTCTAATAATTCTTTAATATTCAACTCCAATTGAAAAGAAAGCTCCAACTTCCTAGAATCTAGAAAATCATTCTTCTCTAGCTCCCACTAGAAGGACACTCCAACTCCCAAGATTCTTCAGTACTCAACCAAATGGATGCCCCAACACCAAATAAGCTACAGTTCACCCTAGCACCACCCTACCACCCTAAATTTTTCACAGGCTTGAACCTGTTTGTGACTTCATGCACCAGCCTAGCACCACCCTACCACCCTATAGAAGAATAAAAGAAGAATGGAATCCCATACCAGGGAAAATGTTCCACTTAACAATGATCTAGAATGATGTAGAAGAAGAAGACACACTAGACCATAACCCCAACTATGACACAACCACTTAATGATGATCCTAGACCTCCCGACACTACCTCTTCAACTCTTGGGAGATATATACTTGTATAAATTTTACAATGATACTTTTACAATAACTGTATGCAGTGATGCCCACTTGAAGACTTCATGTGGTGAACTTCTTGCTACTGTTTTGCACCTTGATTGTTGCTCTTTTCATGCTACCCTTTCTCACTCTTCAAAACATTAGATTATGCATTGAGTCTTCTCTTGATGAATATATAATACTTCCAAAAAGTCTTCAAGGAAATACCCATGAAATGATAATAGCAAAACTTACTTCATTCTGTAGAGCATATGTCAGTGCTAAAAATGAAAACAAATTAGAATACAAAGAACCTCATGAAATTAAGAGCTGAACATGCATATATAGAAGATACATACCTGGAGCATACCTTTGCTGCATCATTTTGCTGCACCTTTCTCTATGCTACCCTAGAAAGTTTGGTCCTTTGCAGCCATTGACAACACTTGATCTAGTTTTTTTCTTGCCTTCTAGGAGCACAATATTGAATCTGATGTATCTATGTGATTTCATATCCCCAATATGTGATCTTTGGTCTTGTAGTATCCCTCTGATTCTTCTTTCCAATGCCATGGGTCTTACTCGATTTGGATTCCTCAAGGCAAAATTATTCTCAATCTCTCGCAATGACCTAATTATGGACTATCTCAGTAGAAAGAACTTGTACGACATGCCACGTGTCACTGTTTCCTCATTTGGCTCTAAAATTGATACACATAAAACTACATTCTATGCACTATTTGGTTTTACAAAATTCCAATCCGCTTCTCAGAGAGAGATTTATAACGATTTTCCCAAGGTCACCTCTTTGAGATGAAATTCGGGAACCTGCAAAAGCCCTAACTTCCACAGATCATATCTCTGAAAATATAGCTAACCAAGATCTGAAATTAGGTCACGACGTTCATCAGGATTTCGGATCAAATGGGTTTTAATTTCAGCATCTAAGACTTCGCAGAAATAGAGTTAGAGCGAAAATTCCATGATCAGTGCTTTTGGAGGATATATGAGATTTATTTTTATAGAGTTGAGAGGGGCTTCTATAGAGAATGTTGGAGGGATTTTAGGAGCTTAAAAAAATTATTAATTATTGACTATTCAATGATCAAAATCAATGATAAATGTGATGCCACAACCCCATGGGGTTTTATCCCACTAATTGGGGTTACTAACTTCAATCTTGAATAACTTACAAACCGTGAGGAATTACAAGGAGAGCTATATATCGATAGAAATATATTTTTTATTAGAGTATTCCTATAATGGTTATGAGATGAGAAACCATGAGTGATGATGCCCAATGTGCCATGGATGTTCAGGTTCATCCTTGGTGCTGCTTGGGTTGGCATCATGACAACCTCAGATCAACACTTCGTGCTAGTGGGTGCTAGAAAACAATCAATGGGATTTGGTTCTTCGTGTGAGTGGTGACTCACAAACACCTGGATGTAATAGAGTAGGTGCTCTTATTTTTACGTGAATAACAAAAACATACTTTGATGGTTTTTCTCCTGGAAGGGTTTCCACGTTAAACCTTTGTGTCATATTTGTGTTGCTTATGATGTGTATGCTTGTATTGATTCATATGGCTATTTTTATGGTTTTTTAATGGTTTCTCTCATTTAGTGGATGCCAAGCTAGAATGAGTAAAAGAAAATTTTCATATGAATATGAATATGATGGTAAGAAGACATGTATAAATAAGGAAAAAACCATGAAATTTATTTTATGTGGTCTACTAAAACCAAAATATGTCAAATTAATGCATTATTGATATGCAAAATATATTTGGGACAAACTTCAAAATAACTATGAAGGAGATGACAAGGTGATCAAGGAAAAGGTTCAAAATCATAGAAGACAATTTGGGAGTTTGAACATGAAAGATGAATAAAATAGTGTATCATGGTTCCTTTGTGTGGATGTAATTTTCAACAACATCATAATACTTGGTGAGGAGGTTAAAGAATCAATGGTAGTGCAAAAGGTGTTGAGATCACTCCCCTTGAGATTTGATTCAAACCAAGTTATTAAATAAATCAAGGATTTGGAAAATTTGTAGATGGATGAGCTACATGGGATTCTCACTACATATGAAATGAGGAAAGAAAAACAAAAGTCATTATTGAAGGAAGCATCTTCCAAAGAATCAAAGAAGGCAAAAGGACACAATTAATGTTATTATTCCAACAACGAATTAGATGTAGAAGGAATTAGGGGAATTTTTAAGTAAAAAATGAGTCTAAAAAATAAAATTGTACTCACAAAATTAACTTTAAAATAACCAATAGGATTCAAGATGGTGATGTCATCCCCAGAGAAAATATTTTAGAGAGAAGAAGAAAACTATTTTTTATTGTATTTTCAACTTATCTCTTTGTATGTTCACTCAAATTTCAAGAGTTGACACCCATTGGACATGGATTTAAATTTCACATCCAAAAAAAATCCACTATGCATACTTTTGAGTAGATCCACATCGAAAAAAAATTAAAACACATAAAAGCATGCCAACGCACTTTTTTCATGTATTTTAATTTTTTTTCGTTGCAGATCTACTCAAAAGTATGCAGAGTGGGTAATCGTTGGATGTCAAATTTAATTCCACATCTAATGGGTGTATACTCTTGAAATTTGAGTGAACCTACAAAGAGATAAGTAAAAAATATAATAAAAAAATAGTTTTCTTTCTTTTTCCTTAAAAATTCATGTCTTATTTTATTATTTTAGCTATTATTTTCCTTAGGAGGCCCATTTTACACCTCAAAATTTCCCTAATGGTTACAATTTGTGAGAAAGTCGAAAAGAGGATCTAGAAAGTATAAGGGTAAGATACCCTTCAAATGTTGTCATTGTGGTAGAGTAGGGAATTTTCCTACAAAATTTCTATATGGAAAATGGGAAGAAAACGATGATGAAGAAGAACATAAAAATAAAATTGAATATTATAGATATAAAAGAGGAAAATATTCTAAGAAGTTTTATTTTTCTTTAGAGAATATAGTATCTCTTTGGACAAGAATGGTGAATATGCTTATGATATTGACAAAGAAGAATTCATATACACAGGCTTGAATACAAAGAATATTGATAAAGAAAAAGAATGATTGTAAAGAGAAAAAGGATTCAAAAGAAGAACAAACTAATGAGGAAATAAATCTTGGAGCATAACTTGTTAGTTCCTTAGAAGAAATAGATATACTTGAAGGAAATATTAAAAAGTGGAAGGAGTTATTTGATAAATATAAGAATAAGGATCATTCCCCTTATGAAACAACAATTACCATCCTAAAAACACAACTAGAAGAGGAAAAAATAATAGAAGACGTGGTGAATATTTAGTTGAAGGAAAAGGAAGAAAATTGTGAGAAGTTAGAGGCATAAGTCATCTCTTTTAGAAATGAACTAGAAAAAACAACTACTTAGCTGACTAAAACCTTGAATTTCAGAAATATTACTAAAATCATATGTGATATTGTTAGTTTCTAAAGATCAACTTTCATCAAGACAAGTATTCACTAGAAAGATAATCACAAAGCCTCTAAGGTAGAAGCAAGCACAAAGCCATCAAAAAAGGAAAATGAAGAAAACCCTAAAATCTATGCTAATGTTCTCGAAGACTTTATCAAAAATAAAACTAGCACTTGGAAAGGATATGAGGAACAAAAGATACTTGACTTTTCTCACAAGAAAAACAAAATTGACTTTAGAAGAGTCATTCCTCCAATTCAATCTTTCATCATTCAGTGTCAAAATATCTTCCTTGGCCATTACGTTTCCAGTAATAATTTTTGCCATAAGTTATAAATTGTAGAGCTTATGTAGAAGTGATTATGTGATATTTAGAAATATATGATATTATAATACCTCAAGGAATGGTTATTTAGGAACAAAAATTGAATTTTCTTAAGTATGCTAATAGAAACAACAATTCATTTGATCCCCTACTCGATCATATTGAATTTTATAAATGCGATAACTATGAGCATAATTCATGTGACTATAGAAGAAACACAATAAGGTTTTATAAACAAAACAAGGAAGAAAATGTTCTTACTAGACATAAAGAAGAAGACTTAAGGTACGGAAAAAGAAGTAAGAAAAGGAGAAGGAAGAATGTAGACTTGCATCATATGCTAAAAAAAGGAAGAAAAATGGTACATTGATAGTGGATGTTCAAAACACATGACATTGGATCAAAACAAAATTTTCACTCTAAAGAAAGAAAAAAGTGGTAGCATTACCTTTGGGGATATTGAATTAGCAAGAATAGTGGGAAAATACACAATTATCCTTGTTAGTGGAATGACTAAAACATAAAATGTCTTAACTACTGGAGGCTTAAAACACAATATTTTAAGTGTTAGTGAGGTGCATGATCAAGGATATGCTCTCAATTTCATTCTAAAGGACATGAGATAAGAAAAAGCAGATATAGGAATATTTGTTGAAAATAAAAGGACCTCGAGTAATTTATACGTCCTTAATTAAATCAAAAGAGAAAAATGTTGTATGGAACAAGCAAACAAAATTTGTTTATGGAAGAGAAGAATAGGTCATATAAGCTTTGCTAATCTAGTAAAACTTAGCAATATCCAAGTAAGAGATATGCCAAATATCTCAAAACCTACAAACACTATTTGCAAGCATTGTCAACATGGAAAGAAAGCAGAGTTGGGTTGAAGACAAAGGAGTACTTAACATCAAATCCATTTGGATATTACATATAGAACTTTATGGGCCAACAAGAACAAAAACATTAAAAGGTGATACTTATTTTACGTTTCTTAATGATTATTACACGAGAATGACATGAATTATAATTTTTCAAGAAAAATATGAAGCGTTTGAGAACTTTAAAGCTTTCAAGGTCTTGGTTTAAAATGAGACTAATATAAAAATCAAGTTCTTTAGATCAAACAAAGGAGCTGAGTTTTCCTCTAATGAATTCAATGAATTTTGTGAAAGTCATGGAATCAAGAGACATTTTTCAGTAGCAAGAAATCCATAGAAAAATGGATTTGTAGAAGGAAGAACATAATTGTATAGGAAATGGATAGAATAATGTTGAATGAAGTTGAACAACCAATCACCTTTTGGGGAGACACAATCAAAAAAATAATATGTAGTTTGAATATATCACAAATTAGAATGAACAATAGAAAGACACTTTATGGTCATGGAAAGGTAAACCAACTGCATTCAAATACTTAAAAGTATTTAGGAGCAAGTTCTATATAAAGATGAATGAAGATCATTTAGTTAAGTTTGATTCTAAAACAAATGAATTTATCTTTCTTGGCTATGCATTTTGAATAGAGGCCCATAAATGTTGCAACAAAATACTACTCAAGGAGGTAGAAACTATTGATGTAAGTGTGGTTGAAGAAATACCTAAAAAAGATAAGTCACAAAAAAATCAAGGTCTATAGGAGACAATCAATAGAGAGCGAGAGAAGGAAGAAGAAGAAACGAAGGAACAAGAATAAGATGAAGAAGATATAGAATAAAAATACTCAAAGAATCCATCCAAATATGTTCAAAGGAATCATCTAGAAAAATAGATCTTTGGTAATAAAGATATAGGAGTCCAAACTAGAAAAATATTGGCAAGTTCTTGATAACAAGAAAAATTTGCATTACTATCCAAAATATAACTCAATGAATTTACACAAGCTACCGAGGATAAGAATTGGGTTAGTTCCATGTAAGAAGAGTTGAAGAGGTTGAGAAGGATGACACATGGGAACTTGTGACTAGACCAAACTACAAGAATGTGTTTGATACTAAATGGATCTTCATAAAAAGGTTGAACAAGGATGGCCAAGTAGTATGAAATAAATCAAGATTGACCTATAAAGGATATCCTTAAGTTGAAGATATTGACTTTGAAGAAACCTTTGCTCTAGTTGCAAGATTAGAAGCAATAAGAATGTTTTTGGCAATTGTATGTTTAAGGAACTTCAAATCCTATCAAATGGATGTCAAGCCAACCTTTATAAATGGAAACATAGAAGAAGAAGTATATGTTGAAAAACCAAAAAGATTTCAGTTGTAAAAAAAAATATTATGTATCAATATTTAAGAAATCACTTTATTAACTAAAGTGAGCTCCTATAGCTTGGTATTCAAGATTTCAAAAATATCTACAATCACCAGGTTTCAAAAGAGGACCTACAAACAACAATATTTACATCAAAAAAAATAATTAAAATCTACTAATAATTGTGGTTATGTAGATGATATAATTTTTGGAAGTCACGTTGACATAATAATGCAAAGGTTTGGAGAATAAATGCAAAAATTATTTGAAATGTACATTCCTGGAGATTTGTCATTATTTTATATTGTAGGTTATTCAATCTAGCAAAGGAATATTCACTCCCGAAACTACATACATCAAGTAGATGTAGAAGAAATCGGGAATGGACAATTGTGCAACTGTTAGTATAGTGATGATCATAGGATGTAGTTTTAGCAAAGATGATGAATCCCTAGAAGGAAATCAAACATTGTACTGGTCAATGTTTTCCAGCGTACTATATGTGACAACATCAAGACTAGACATCATGCAAGAATTAGGATTAGTTACAATATTTCAATATGAACCAATGTAGACACATGTGCAAGTAATAAAACAAATATTTATATATTTGAAGGGCACACTAGACTTTGGATCATGGTATTCAAGAAGCAAGGACTTTACTTTAATAACATATATAAATGTAGATTTGGAAAGAAGTATTGATGAAAATAAAAGTACAAGTACTAGAGGAGCATTATTTTTTGGAAATTATCTATTCTCATGGTTTACCAAGAAACAAATTCAATCTCTCTATCTACAAAAAAATCCAACTACATTATGGAAATAACACTTTGCACACAAGTTCCCTAGATGAAGGAAACAATGAAGGATATCAAGATGGAATATGATCAACCATTCTCAAGCATTCATGACAATACAAGTGCAATAAACATTGTGAAGAACCCAATCATGCAATAAAAGAAGAAACATGTTCCTCTCAAGTACTGCTTCCTAAGAGAACAAGTAGCTGAGCAAAATGTTAAGGTTGAATACATTGCTACCAAAGATTAGGTTGCAAATATTTTAACCAAATCCTCTTCCCATTGAAACATTTGAGTATCTAAGAAAAAAGTTGGGAGTGATATCCCTCTTATATCATACGCAAAGGGAAGCACAAGCTTAGGCAGAGAAACCCTTTGGTGTTGATGTCAAATGGGGCGAAGTTGTAGAAACATGGACCAAATGCAGATGCAAGAAAAGTTGAAAATGGGTGTAGTTCTATAATAATATTGCAAAAAAATTTGGGCTTTCCATTAATGACAAAGGGGGATATTTGTGAAAATAATTTTTTCATTGATGTCAAATTCAGGGGGAGACTATAAATATTGTGTGGCATTGATGTCAAGAGATATCTGCAATGATATATGGAACCCCTACCATCCTCGTAGGAATAAGGACATCTATCATGTCTTCTCAACTGTAAAGCTATAAAAAGGGTCTCTTTCACCTCTAATTACCTCACATTAATATGTCAATCCGGGAGCGTTTGGTTATTTCAAAGAGTGACTCAATCTGAGGTTATTTGTCGGAGTAATGCTAGTAGTACAGCACTCTGCAAATATACAAGAGTAAACAGATGCTTGTCTATGACTAAGTTACTTCAAATGACTAAATCACACACTCTTAAAGCTAGGAAACTTTATCAGTCAAGGGTTCGACAGCAATAGCCCATCCCTTTGGAAACTGATGGAAAGGAAATTAGAGCATGGACCACAGGTCTGGGAGCGAGGCAGTAAATGCCAAGGTTCACTATAGCCACAGATCGTCTCTCACACCAAAATAACAAATGCGAGTAAATGAAACAGTAGGTAAAAATGGAACGGAAAATAAGAAATTGAACAGCAAATCTAGAATGGAACAGCAATGCTTAAAATGGAACAGCAAGTCTGAAATGGAACAGCAATTGAATAACTAAACCTCGCGAGTAGTAATCAAGCTTGATCCTATCAACTCAAATGCACTCATTGTAATCAAAATTCTAATCTTTCATTCTCCAAGCAAATCAAACAACATGCGCTAATGGAACAACACTAATTACTAATAAGTTATGGAACAGCATTTGGAAATCATACACACACAACACCCTTGAAAAGTAATCTGATCTAGCACCAATCATCAACAGGAATTACAACTGTGTTTCAAAATGGAACAGCATTAATCCTGAATCATAAAGAACACATCTTTCAGATAAATTCCACAACACGAATACACAGCATAAGAGCTCTGTAACAAAATAATAACAATGTTCAATTAAGTCTAATAATATTCAATCAACTCTGAAGGTATTGGTGATATAATGCAGAGTCAATATAACAGTTATAAAAACCTTAATGAACGAATCTTAACAGAGCATATGATGTAACTTATAAAGCATATCAGATTACCAACTAATGACGATAAGCAAACCACGCAGAAATCAAATCGTAGTGATATAGAAGCAAGTGTCCTCCAGGGTCGGGCCCTTAGCCTCAAGGGTACGCCGCTTTAAGTTAATCCAGACGTAGAGATAAGATAATCACCAAGTTTATATTAATGCATAAAACAGAAAGTACAATGAGCCAAGTTCAATGAGACTCGATGATCAAAGTTCAATCTTTAACAGAAAGTTACATAAAAGCATAATCCCCCCAAAGCTAACAATGCCATCCCTTTATATAAGGGTGACGACGGAGATGTCTAAGCAATAAGATAAATAAAGTAGTGATCCCTCACGATCGAAGATCCTGAGGGATACGCCAAACTGTTAATCCTTAATCGCTTCTTTTCTCCTCCGCCGAGCTGGTGCCTTCTCCTCCTTTTCTGGACCGGTTTGATTCAACTTGCTTAGCCTCATTTGCACTTGGTCCTTCGTCAAAGGGACAACAGTTACCCTGTTCTTGTCTTTTTCTTTGGAACAGCAGCTCCTCGTTTTTACCCTTTCCTGCACAGGAGAATGACAACTATCAGCGGTTAAGTCTTGCATACTAATTCCACATATTTTGTCATAATTCTTTATTGTTTTCCACATTCATGATGTAAAAGATTCACAAGTCCCACTGAAAAGCCATTGAAATGATCATTAAAAACATACCTTTTTAGTACTCCACACACCCCCCTGCTTACCCTGTTTCATGCCCTCATGAAAACGTTGTAGTTGACATGCAAAGCAGTGAGAGAATAGGCTGGAGAAGGAATCTCATGCAGAGGCCTATAGCCATGGTGAGTGACTAGGTAGTCAAAGAACTGGCCTGTTTGACCCTCAAGCATCTCATATAGGGCTTGATATCCGAGTGCAGGGTGCCAGATAATTGGACTGTGGAATCTATATCCCAACCAAGATGGCCCTGCCCTCAAAATGCTTTCACCATAGAGGTTCAAATGGTTGGAGGCTAATTGAAAATTCTCATACTTAAATGGCTCCCTGAGCTGGATGTTTGGATTAGAGATTTGGTACCGGAATTTGGCTGCGTCAATGGCGAGGTCTTTGATAGAAAGAAAATATTCTAAACTTTGTCGAATGATTGCCTCGTGCATGGGTCCTAACGTTTCGATGACACCCGAAGTTCTCATGAGGTTTCTATGTGCTTTCCACAACCGTACTTGGTCCCTAGGCTCAACCCTTACCCACAAGTCTAGGCCATTTTCTTGCCTCTGGAAAGTGTTATAGGCTTTGAGCCATTTAATCTGATTAACCCCGAATGAGATGAATGCTTGCAATTGAATGTCCCCAACAAAAGGGCCAGGGTTCAGCTCAGTCTCCTGATCTAGCACGAGGTTATGCAAATAAAATTCACATAGCAATCTCTAGACCTTCACCCCATAATGTTTACAAAAATCTATAAAGTCATTGATAGTGTTAATTTGTATCGGGGCGCCTGCTTTAACGGCTTTTATTTTTAATTGTAAGTACCGTTCCAGTAAAAACAGAGCATAGTTTTTGGCAGGGGCCCTACATGCTAAAACGTCATTGTATAAAGAACACAAGGTATCCATCTGCTTGATAACAGTATCTAGCCTACGAGTTACCTTTGCAACTTCCTCTTGTTCCTTTCGCCGCCCTTCGAAGGCCCAGCTTCCGGATTGGTTGACGTTCCTTAGTTGCTGTTGGAGTTCTTCATACTTCTCGCGAGGGACCGTTTGTTCTCTAAGCCTTTCCATTTCTTGCTGAGCCTGTTTCAATCCCTTGTGCAAGGTCCTTGTCTTTGGATCTCTTTTCCATGTAGCAGTGGAGGCCGGGAGTTTTACCTGAACTTTCTTATTGCGTTGTTTCGAGTTCAGAACCCTTATCACCCCTGAGGGTGGTGCCTCCGTTTGAATTTTCTTGTTGTCCATTTCTTTTTTAACATGAATACCAGCTTGTTGTTGTTCCTTTTCAAATGGAACAGCAGTCTGTCCCTCAGCATCATTTGGAACAGCAGTTGGACCTTCAGCCTCATTTGGAACAGCAGCTGGATCTTCAGCAGGGTTTTGATCACCAGGGCGATTTTTGGTCCTCTGCCTTTTTATCTTGCAGATTTTTACTGCAGTGGTCATCTTTTTCTTCCCTGCAGTCTTCCTTACCCTTTGCCTCACTTTCAGGATCCTGATCTGCTGGTGGAGCTGGGCTATTATGCTCAATAACCTTCGTTGTTCCTTTCGTAATTCCCTAATTTCCAATGTTTTATTAGAAGGAACAGCAGGCTTTCTGCTGCGTTCTGGGTTGTGACTAGTCCCTGGATCTTTCTCCTGGGGTGCTTCTTCACTGTTTTGTGCTGGTTGTTCTGGGGTAGGAACCCTAACTGGTTCTGTGACTTCTTTTTCTATCCCTACTTCCTCCGAAATTTCCTCTGGTGCCTTGGGAACAGATTGTTCCTGTTCAGTGTCTCCTATCTCCTTTTCATCATGAACAAGCAGATTTTCTTCTTTTGCCTCTTCTGCATGTGGTTTTTCGAGTGTATCTTCTTCCTGGGGTTTTTCATGGAGGTATGATGGAGTGGAAGGTTGGCCATACTCACCCATATTGGCCAAGATTGCGACCAATTCATCTTCTTCCACTGGGTCCTGTGGTGGGCTACCTTCCTGCTGTCCCATTTCCTCCTCCTGCCTGGATTGTCCATCTTCTTCCTCAAAATGATCAGCTCCTGTTTCAGGATGCTCAGCTTCTGTTTCAGGATGCTCAGCTTCTGTTTCAGGATGCTCAACTGCTTCCTCATTTTCCTCTTTGAATTGCTCGGCCTCCTCGACCTCTCCTTCTTTTTCTCCTTCAGCTTGTTCTTCTTCTACTCCTGGCCGTGAGGGTTGCTCGTCCTCAATTACCAATGGCTGGCTGGTGCTTTCCTGGAGCTTTTCCAACCTTCCCCTTACCCGGGCTAACCGGACTGATTTTTTGCGTTTCTCTGGCTGTTCCAGTGTATCAGTGTCATGCTTACGCTTTGATGATTCCTGGCGTGTTTCTGGTCGTTCAGATGTGCTCGCAACATGTTTTTGTTTTCCTAACTCTCTGTGTTTTCCCGGACGTTCTGGTGTGCTTGTAGTATGTTTATGTTTTGGGGAAGGTGCTGTCGCCCTCCCCTCAATTATTGCACTTATCTCTTCCCAGCTGCTTTGCTGCTGGGTGAGGCTATGACTAACTATTAGTCGAATTAATCCATGCTGGCTGACAACTGACTCTACATGCTATGCCCTTTTTAGGCTTCGTGCGACGCCATGAAGTAATGAATTCAAAAGTGCAGGAAGATTTACAGAGCATTTCTGCTTTAGAACAGCTAAGAGTTTAAGATGTCATGCCCTTACCACATCTTTTCTCCCCTCGTAGGTGATGTAGCTTTGCACTGTTCTTGCTAATTCTACCCAGGGTTCTCCTAGCGTTGCCGGCAGAACTCCCTTCCCCTTAATCGTCAAGCTCTCGCCTTCGTCTTAGAAAATTTCCATGATCTTCTGTAGTCTTTCCTTCTTTAGTGTCCATACAGGTCCAGTGGCTGGTAGTCCCGAGACTTCTATGATTATATCGTTGGTGACCGCTACCCACCTCCCCCTCACTGTGGAGTGATCCTCCTGCAGGTTCTGTAGAAATTCCATCGCCACTGTTTCATTGGACTCCTACAGGCGACTGAGATAAGTCAGCCATCCTTCTCTTTCCAGGATCTCCCGAGCAGCAGCGGAGACTGTCAACTCCTGTGGTTCGCTTCGAATTGCCCTACCTCCCATGGTTTCACTGTGGATTCTCAATGGAACAATAACTGCTTGTGCTGTTTGAAACACAGAGAGGGTAATAATCGTAGGATTTAGAAAAAAAACACAGAGTATGCAACAGAAATGACTTATGAATAGCAACTTGTGTAGAAAAAAATAGAAATATCATGTCGTTAAACCGTGCCATTCCCTGGTACACTATCTTTCCCGAATAGTGAGCTGACACATAACCCGGGGAATAATGAGGTTAACCTCCCCCCCCACAATGCGATAGGTTGTCCCAGCCGTCGAAGAAAGGAGCGGCACTCGATATGTAACCAAGTCATAAAGGAACAGTGTATGAAAATATGCCATGTTTAGAAAAACAACAGATTACCGAAATCGAGGCGTAAAGTTGGATCGCGTATTATGTAAGAGGCTGCTGTGATATGATGCGAGGCCGGGGGATAGGACGTCTGTCGTACTTGCCAAATCTCAAGTGGTCATTGTCACCTCCTTTGCCATGATTGGTGTAATAAATGTTCATGCGATATATAAGTCGGGAAATAATGTATGATTAGTGCCTAGGATATAAGAAACAAAAGAGTATTAGTATCCTACCTATTGGTGTAATCAATGTGACTTCGATACCATTAACAGTGCTCTGCTGCCGACAGGTGTCCATAACCTTGGCAGAGTTGTTTATTTCACCCCTGGAACCATGATCCTTTATGTGCATATTAAGGAATGTAATGTCAAAGTGTAGGCCATTATGCTAGCTTGGTAACCAGTTAGCCATAATGCCATTCACGAGGAGGGGGCGAAGAGTGGGCAGGCTGGCTCGTGATGGGACCTCCTGTTCCAAGGTTTGTTTATTTGATATACCTTTTGGACCATATCCCTGGTTTGGTGGCCATAGTGGGAATGCCACTTCACTTCCATCCTCATGATCATGGTAGGCTGGCTCTTGATGAGACCCCCTATCCTGCATTTGACAATTCATAATTCATTTGTTTTTACTTTCTTTTTTCATAAAGCACTTTTCCTTATATATACACAAAGGGTGGTTCAACACTCCTTAAGAGTAGGAATGGTGGAAGAAGTCTTATCATCTCAATAGGAGGATATAAACCCTATGCTATGATTCCTAAACAAAAAATCAAAGGGGATTAGAAAGAATGGCATGATACAGATAACCAATCAGGGCAAAATTAGTAAGACAATGACAACAAAAGATAAGTATGTCCTTCCTTCTGTCCTCTTACCAATACAGAGCCTTATAAAGATAGCGATTTATAATTTTCTGATTTCAGTATGTTGTGATTTTTTTTCATTGCATAAGTGCATAGCTGTCTCTAAAAGACTTTGAAAGAACAGGAGCAAGAAGCATCCTCAAATTTGGATCAGCAAAAGGGATAAGATGTTTCACAAGGAGAGAAAAAGTATGCTAGAAGTGTTCCTTTTTGAGAGAAGAACAACAAAGGAGCATAGGTCTCAAAAGCGCACATGCCATTCCTTTTGGAAAAGGAACAGCAGAACACACGAATGCCATTCCTTTTCGAAAAGGAACAACAAAACATACCAATGCCATTCCTTTTGAAAAAGGAACAGCAGAAAATAAAAAAAATGCTATCTCTCTTGAAAAAAAGGACAGAAACACACTTAAAATGACGTTCCTTTTGAAAAAGGAACAACAAAAATCAAAATGTTGTTCCTTTTAGAAAAGGAACAGAAAAACAAGCAAACATCGTTCCTTTGAAAAAGGAACAGCAAAAATCAAGAGTGTTGTTCCTTTTGAAAAGGAACAGCAGAAAAATCAAAAGTGATGTTCTTTTTGAAAAGGAACAGAAGAAAAATCAAAAGTCTTGTTCCTTTTGAAAAGGAACAGCAGAAAAATCAAAAGTGTTGTTCCTTTTGAAAAGGAACAGTAGAAAAATCAAAAGTGTTGTTCCTTTTGAAAAGGAACAGCATAAAAATGAAGAGTGTTGTTCTTTTTGAAAAAGAACAGCAGAAAAATCGAGAAATCAAAAATGTTGTTCCTTTTGAAAAGGAACAGCAGAAACACGCAAATGCCATTCGTTTCAGGAACGACAATAATCGAAATCTTTGAGCAAAAGAACACATTTAGTTCAAACATATGTACATGAACGAGTTTGAAGAAAAGAAATTATGTACAAACTGTGAAAAGAAATGAATTCCTTAATGAATTACAGGTGAGGAAGACTTCTCTTCCTCTCCTAAAATCTCCATATCAGTGTCTCTACGTAGCTGTTGGCAGAAGGATTCCCGAGTGAGTGGTTTACGATAAAGACGAACTCGATGGCCATTCACTTTGAAGGCATATCCAGAACCGTCAATGGTGATTAAAGTGATGGTCCCATTTTCATGTACCTTCTGGATTTCGTATGGTCCCAACCAACGAGTCTGGAGTTTCCCAGGGAAGTCCTGAAACCGAGAGTCATATAACAAAGCCCAATCTCCCTCATGGAAGACTTTGTTTTTGATGAGCGCGTCATGCCATTTAGCTCGCTGCTGTTGAATCAATGCTATATTTTGTAGTGCAGAGAGCCTAATTTCGTCCAATTCATTGATCTGTTGTAGTTGATTAATCTGTGCCTCGATTAGATCTAAGCCAACTTCCTTTGCTGTTCGTAATGTTTGGATTTCAAATTCTATAGGAAAAATGGGTTGTTTTCCAAACACTAATTGATAAGGTGAGTAACCAGTGGTGCTTCTCCATGTTGTTATATAGGCCCAGAGTGCTTCAGGTAGTCGGGCAGCCCAATCACGCCTATGTGACGCAATGGTTTTCGTTAGGATTGATTCTATTACCTTATTGTTGCTTTCCACTTGTCCATTCGCCTGTGGGTGATATGGAGTAGTGATTTTGTGCTGGACATGATAATTATTAAGTGTTGCAGCTAATCTATTGCCAGAAAATTATGGTCCTCCTTCTGTAATTATTTCCCTTGGAAGGCCATAATGTACAAATAGATGGAACAGGATCTGTATGACAGAGTCCTCTGTGGCTCTTGGCAATGCTTCTGCTTCAACCCATTTGGTGACATATTCTATTGCCACCAAGATATATGTTCTCTGATTTGATGAGGGGTTGATGGGTCCAACGAAATCAAGAGCCCATCGCTCAAATGGTTCGATGACTAACTGTGGTTTCAGAGGCATCTCGTCAGCTTGACCAGGATGTCCTGCTTGCTGGCAGCTGTCACAGGCTTGGACAAATTTCTTTGCATCTCTGAAAATCGTGGGCCAATAATATCCTGTCTGTAATACTTTGTGTCCAGTTCTACGCTCAGCGAAGTGTCCCCCACATGGTCCGTCATGACAGGCTTTTAGGATGTCAAAGATTTCATCTTCTCAAACACATCTCCTGATATGCATGTCTGCCCCTGTGTGAAACAAATAGCCCCCAATCCAAGAGAATCGAGTACTCTTCTGAACAATATGTTTTCGTTCATTAGGGGTTAAGTGTTTTGGTAGTTTACCTACTGCAAGGTAATTGGCAACATCAGCATACCAGGGTGTTCGAACGGCAACAGCAAACAGATGTTCATCTGAAAATCGATCTTCAACTGTTGCTGCATCAATTGGCTTTGGCATTCTTGAGAGAAAATAGGCTACAGGATTCTCTTTACCGGGCCGGTCCTTGATTGTGATATCGAATTCCTGCAATAAGATCAACCATCTAGTTATTCTGGCATTTGTGACAGGCTTATTTGCTAAATATTTTATGGCGGAATGATCTGTATACAAGATAACAGGATAGCCTATAATATAATGTCTAAATTTATTGACAGCATGTATTACAGCTAGGAATTCTTTTTCAGTAACAGTGTAATTTACTTCAGCAGGAGATAAATTTTTGCTGATGTAATAGATAGCGTATGGTTTTTTATCCTCTTCCTGCCAAGGACTGTGCCAATGGCTGTATCTGAGGCATCATCTGATATCTGAAATGGAAAATCCCAGTTTGGTCCTCGAAGGACTGGGGCTGTGGGTACGAGCTTCTTTAAATCCTTGAAAGCACGTTCACATTTTTCTGTCCAAATAAAATCAACGTTACCAGTTAGTGCATATAAAGGTGCAGCAATGTGTGAATAATGTTCTATAAATTGTCTATAATAACCAGAAAATCCAAGAAAGCTGCGTACCTCTGTTTGAGTAGTAGGAGTGGGAATAAGCAAAAGTATTTGGATTTTGGTCGGGTCTACCTGAATGTCGGCTGCTGAAACATGGTGTCCTAGAATAAGTCCTTCAGTCATCATCATGTAACATTTTTCGTGGCTTAAGCAAAGCCTAGTAGCTATGTAGCGTTGTAGGACATTTTCTAGGGTATTTAGTGCTCGATCAAAATCATCTCCATATGGTGTAAAGTCATCCATATATACTTCAAGTCCATCATTTATTAAATCTGCAAAAATGCTAAGGATAGCCCTTTGGAATGTGGCGGGAGCATTACATAGGCCAAAAGGTAGAACTCGGTAGGCAAATGTTCCCCAAGGACAAGTGAAAGTAGTTTTGTCCTGGTCTTCAGGGGCAATCTGAATCTGATTGTATCCACTGAAGCCATCCAGGAAGGAAAAGAATTTCTTTCCTGCCAAAGTATCTAGCACTTGGTCTATGAATGGGAGAGGAAAGTGGTCTTTTTGTGTTGCTTTATTGAGTTCCCTGTAATCCACACAAATTCTCCATTTCCCATTCTTTTTTGGTACCACCACAAGTGGAGAGACCCATTTACTATCAGAAATAGGATAAATAAAATTGACATCTAAAAGTTTCTGAAGTTCCGCTTTTACCACATCCTTTAGATGAGGATTAAGTCTTCTTTGCGGTTGACGGACGGGTCTAGCATCTTTTTCTATATAAATGTGGTGTGTACACAATTGTGGGTCGATTCCTTTCATATCAGGGTAATCCCATGAAAATGCTTATTGATATTTTCTTAACAGATGGATGAGCTTAGTTTCTTGTTCAGATGTGAGGTTGGCATTGATATTTAAAGTTTTTCCCGGTTCAATTTCCACAATTTTACTATTTGCGACAGAAGTAACAAGTATTGTTTGATCATGTGTGTCTTTCAGGGGATCTTCTTCTAATTCATTATCAAATGACGCTTCTATCATGTGACATTGTGTGCAGGGTCTGGATTTAGTTTGACTAATGAAGTTGTTAATGGCATCATCTTCTGTTTGATCTTTAAAATCAAGTGCCTCTTGTATAGTCAATGGAGATCTAATGTTATCAGTAAGGTATGATACAGGATACTTGTTAGTTTTAATTATTGTGACACTTGGCTGCGCTGGAGGGTATAGAACTAAATTCTTGATATCAGGTCCTTTGGTTATGGTCATATTTCCTTGCCGGCAACCAATGTAAGCATCAGCGGTGGCAAGCCAAGGTCTACCTAGGATTAGTGGGTGTCCATCAAGTCGGGTTTTTGGACTAATTATCAGGAAATCGGTTGGATATTCCCAGAAATCTACAGAGACCATGACATCGTGTAGAGTACCTTCTGGTCTAACCACAGATCGGTTGGCCAATTCTAACAAAGTAGAGGTAGGTTCTACAGATGTAATGTTGAGCTTTTGACAGGTAGTGGTTGTTAAAATATTTATTGCAGCTCCTAGATCAACTAAGGCATTAGACAGGGTCTGACCGTAAATTTGAACAGTTACAATTGGATTTCCTGGGTCTTCATATTTAATGGGTGTTTCTTTCCCAGATAATAAATCAGATAAAGTACCGACTACTTGGACTCTTGGATTAGTTGTTATATTCCTCCTTGGTTTCTTTATGCACAATTCTTTGATAATTTTTGCGTATATAGGAATATCTTGAATGGCTTGGAGGAACGGGATTTTTATATACAAATTTTGTAATTCTCCCAGAATGTCAAAGTCAGGATACTGTAAAGGTCGAGGTATGACTAATAGTTCTGGGAACGGAGGAGAGGATGTGGTTGCTTGATTATGAGTCTGCTGCTTATTTACATCCTCTTGTTGCAACTGATGCTCTCTTGATAACTGATCTTCAATATGAACTGTTTTATCTCCCTCATTTTCAATGATACGTCCAGATCGTAATTGAATATCGTTACACTCCCGCAGGTTGGGTCCTATTTCTGGTGATTCTATGATTTGAAGAGATTGGACCGGTATGTTATTTGGATTGGGGTTAGGTTGGGCTGGGAGTTGCGGTCTCAGATTAGACTGGGGATTTTGTTGTAAAGCTGGCAGAGTAGGTTGAGGGAGTGGAATAGTTCCTACTAGCTGTTGCATCGGTCTTTGCCAGTTTGTCTGCCAGGGTGAACTTTGTGAAGTAGGGGGAGTCCGTTGCGGAGGATATGGGCTATTTTGCCAATATGGTGGAGTATAAGGGAAATTTGGCCAACCAGATTGGCTTGGCTGATTCAGCCACAGGTTTGAAGAAGGAAACGATGGTGGTGACCAGTTTGAAAATGGGGGTTGGGACTGATTTTGCCACATATTATATTGTTGAGCATTATATTGTGGAGGCTGAAAAGAAGAGGTTGGGTCTGAAAACATACCAGATTGTCTTGGCTGCCACTGGCGGCGCTGGTTGATCAAGTACACCGATTCTGGTTCTTCCTCTACTTCCTTGTATACTGCTTTTAATCCAGGAAGTGAGGGGCAGCTTTCCGTCAGATGATCTTTTGTACAGATGGCACATGTTTGGACTATATCTAGTGGACACTCCTTGTGACTATGCTTTTTTCTGCATCGGGGGCAGAAGATTGCCAAATTCTGTTCTGCCTCCATCTGCTTCTGTTTGGCCTGCATAATATCAAGTTGTGTAGTTAGTGTCCCTAGAGTATAAGTTTTAAAATTTTCTAATAAATTTCCAATCTCCACACAAGTTACTCCTTCTATTGATATTTTATTGTCTCTTGCAAACCGATCATATTCTACCACTTTTATTCTTGTGTTGCCTCTCGAACTCCTAATACATAAATCAATAATGTCAGCAAAATTCTCTTGATAAATATCCCCTTTTCCCATGATGTTTAATGTTTCAATCCATTGTTCCTTCATGCCCCTTATCAATGCAGTTTTTAACACATTATTAGGTAAAGGTAGTGATGCATAAGGAGATCTTTGTAAATTGTATTGAAAACATTCCACATATTCTTCTAATGTTTCGTTTGGTTTGGCTGTCATTTGGAATATTTCGTCTTTCAATTCTCTAGACCTACAATAATCCTGATATTTTTTTAAGAAGGATTCTTTCATTTGATCCCAATTGTTGATGACCCCACCACCTAGTCCCATAAACCATCTTAAAGCAGCACCCTTTAATGTAGAGGGGAATAATTTCAATTTCTGGGGATCGATGGTGTAATCATATCCCCTGCACAACACATCAAATTCGAATAAAAATGCATCCGGATCTTCTGATGTGAGACCGTGAAATGTAGGGATATGTTGAAGAGGGATAGCTTTCATGGGCACATTTGCTGCAGAATCCACTATAGGATATTGTAATGTAGAGGTTTGAGTATTTGGCTGGTTCTAAGCCATAGGATCAAATATATGCCAATAACCTTCAGGGATATCTAGGAGGGTATTCCTAGGTTGAGAGGGAACTATTTTAGTAGGGATAGTTTTAATGGCACTTCCTTTATCTGGGATAAGAGGAATACCTTATGTCTGAGGAGATTGGACTCCTTCAACAATGATTTTCGCAGCGCCCCCCTTATCTGGGCTTTTTAATGGCTGATCTATTCCAATGGGAGATTTTGGTTCCTCGGTTTCCCCTATTTCTCCTTCTCCTTCACAAAAGTTGCTGAAATTCCCTTCCTGCAATAGTTCTGGAGTAGAATTTTCAATTTCTTGAAAGTCCTGCTCTTCAGTTTGACTATGCACCTCAGCAAAGGCTACAGATGGTGATCATGTGGCCTGAAGGGAACTAGTAGGTTGTTTAGAAATGATTTTCCTGGGACCTACTAATGGCTGAGATTCTGTTTTCTTATAGATTTCGTCTATGAAAGTTGTTCGGCCAAGGGTCACCGGCCCCTTAGCTTTTTCGGGTTTGGATGGAAGCATAATATTCTTTTCTGGTTTTTTCTGCTTAGTCATGCACTCAAATGAATTACTAAATTATATTCAAACAAAGCAACAACAATCTGTTAGGAAAGCGGAAAATGGAGCAGGGCTTTTACATGCTCCGCACGCGGGTTCTTACCTTTCGTTTTTAAGATCCAACTCTTCCCTAGCAGGTTCGTACACTACTCTGAAAAAGACAAATGGCTACACTCTTTCCCCGGCAACGACGCCAAAATGTAAAGCTATAAAAAGGGTCTCTTTCACCTCTAATTACCTCACATTAATATGTCAATTTGGGAGCATTTGGTTATTTCAAAGAGTGACTCAATCTGAGGCTATTTGACAGAGTAATGCTAGTAGTATAGCACTCTGCAAATATAAAAGAGTAAACGGATGCTTGTCTATGACTAAGTTACTTCAAATGACTAAATCACACACTCTTAAAGCTAGGCAACTTTATCAGTCAAGGGTTCAACAGCAATAGCCCATCCCTTTGGAAACTAATGGAAAGGAAATTAGAGCATGGACCATGGGTCTGGGAGCGAGGCAGTAAATGCCAAGGCTCACTACAGCCACAGATCGTCTCTCACACCAAAATAACAAATGCAAGTAAATGAAACAGTAGGTAAAAATGGAACGACAAATAAGAAATTGAACAGCAAATCTAGAATGGAATAGCAATGCTTAAAATGGAACAGAAAGTTTGAAATGGAACAGCAATCGAATAACTAAACCTCGCGAGCAGTAATCAAGCTTTATCCTATCAACTCAAATGCACTCATTGTAATCAAAACTCCAATCTTTCATTCTCCAAGCAAATCAAGCAACACGCGCTAATGGAACAACACTAATTACTAATAAGTTATGGAACAACATTTGGAAATCATACACACACAACACCCTTGAAAAGTAATCTGATCTAGCACCAATCATCAACAGGAATTACAACTGTGTTTCAAAATGGAACAGCATTAATCCTGAATCATAAAGAACACATCTTTCAGATAAATTCCACAACACGAATACACAGCATAAGAGCTTCGTAACAAAATAATAACAATGTTCAATTAAGTCTAATAATATTCAATCAACTCTTAAGGTATTGGTGATATAATGCAGAGTCAATATAACAGTTATAAAAACCTTAATGAACGAATCTTAACATAGCATATGATGTAACTTATAAAGCATATCAGATTACCAACTAATGACGATAAGCAAACCACGCAGAAATCAAATCGTAGTGATACAGAAGCAAGTGTCCTCTGGGGCCGGGCCCTTAGCCTCAAGGGTACACCGATTTAAGTTAATCCAGATGCAGAGATAAGATAATCACCAAGTTTATATTAATGCATAAAACAGAAAGTACAATGAGCGAAGTTCAACGAGACTCGATGGTCAAAGTTCAATCTTTAACAGAAAGTTACATAAAAGCATAATCCCCCAAAGCTAACAATTTCATCCCTTTATATAAGGGTGACGACGGAGATGTCTAAACAATAAGATAAATAAAGCAGCGATCCCTTAGGATCGAAGATCCTGAGGGATTCGCCAAACTGTTAATCCTTAATCACTTCTTTTCTCCTTCGCCGAGCTGGCGCCTTCTCCTCCTTTTTCGGACCAGTTGGCTTCAACCTGCTTAGCCTCGTTTGCACTCTGTCCTTCGTCAAAGGGACAACAGTTACCCTGTTCTTGTCTTTTTCTTTGGAACAGCAGATCCTCGTTTTTACCCTTTCCTGCACAGGAGAATGACAACTATCAGCGGTTAAGTCTTGCATACTAATTCCACATATTTTGTCATAATTATTTATTGTTTTCCACATTCATGATGTAAAAGATTCACAAGTCCCACTGAAAAGCCATTGAAATGATCATTAAACATACCTTTTTAGTACTCCACATCAACAATCGTTTAAGTTGACCTAGCAAGGTTTACAAGTTGACCCCATAAGTCAGCATTCAATCCTTATAAATAAAGGATACATGAGTATTTTTGTGTAAAGTGAAAGGCGATAGAGGAATTTTAAACAAACAAAGATGAATATTAGAGGAGAAAGAAATGGGGATAATTCTTCAAAATCACAAGTTTCAATACATAATTCCTTATTAGAAATTTGGATTCCTTAATGTTACAAAACCCATTGTGCCTCAATTATGTCAACTAATAGGATAGTTCCAAATTGAAAGGAATTTGATAGAAGTAGTGTTTTCACTAAGAGAAGACCGTACAAGAAGTTTTAATAAATCAAGCACATGAAAATTTTCCGTGTTGAAAGGTTTCAAACGTGGGATTTATAGATTTTGAAAAATATTGTAAAGTGTGAAAATTACACAAATTTCTAAAGTTTTGAACTACTAGTGTTAGTTAATGGAACACAAGTATGGTTATTAGTTGATAGACCATCACACCAGAGCCAAACCATACCAAGACTTTTGTTAAACTGCATTTTATAGTTCTTTTGGTGTTTCAGTATCTGGTGTCATTAGATAATGGGCCTAGTAGATAGAATTATTGATATAAAATGCCATCCATCAAATAGGAGCATAGTCTACTAGGATTTCCATATTAGTATTTTATTATGGTAATCTTCTGTTGTAATTGATTATTGGTGTAAAAGGTTACATGACTTGCTAGTGTCCGACGACATGAAGTGACATAGAGCTTTCCATTGGGTATTTCCCATTACATTGGGATAGAAAAAAAGTGTTATTTACCAAATCTATGGTATTTCAATATTGTATTTCTCGAGCTCATAAAATGATAGAGATGTTACACTCAAGTGGTACGAAGTTTTGATGTCATCTAGGTCAAAAGGTCTTAGTTTTGGGTGTTTTTTAGTGTCAGCCATTTTCAGTATTTTTCTCAGTAAACCAAAATAATACCAAAATTTGAAGTGTTAACTCCTTGAGCACGCAATAATGTTGAAATTGCTATTAGGTGTGGTGTAGTACATTGGGTTGGAGGTAAGAGCATCATTTATCATATCCTCTAGTGTTCTAAAGTTATGGTAAATGGCTAGATGTATCACTTTGGTGTACGATATAGTGTTTATTCATATGAGCACCAATTTGGGAAGACTGGGTTGAAGGAAAGTATTGATAGAATACAACTTTATGAAGTTGTAAGGAAATACCTGTGTTTTGTTGTTTGAGTAAGGACCTAGTATAAAACTTGGTTGTATATGCACTAATTTGGGAAATTTGTGTTGAAGGAAACCATTGATAGACTTTCCAATCTTAAAATAAGCTCTAATAGACTAAGAAAGAGGATTGATCAATTGAAAAACACATCACATAATAGGTCACAGAATCAATTATCCATTGCAAAACATATCACAAAGAAACAATCATTCACTATAATGTAAATCATAGAGAAAGGGTATTGATCTAGTTCATAACCATATTAGTGTCTTTAGTAGAATGGGGCCTACAAATAATTGCTACTGAGGGGATTGATTTCTCCAGTAGATCAATTCCTACAAATATTTTTTGTAGTGGGGATTGGCATCTCTAATAAGTTGAGGCCTAAAATTCTTTGTGACTGTTGGTTGGTGCCTACAAAGAATTATTATTAAAATAAGTTTTATGATTTTCTCCCAAAAGGTTTCCACTTGTATCTTGTATTTAATGTTCTACATTTGAGATTATTTTCTTATGGTTCATAAATGTGTAAAGAAGTAAAAATTGTCTTATACTGGTTCACCCCACTTTATTATAAAAATAACTTTTGTGATTTTCTCCCAAAAGGTTTCCACTTGTAACTGGTATTTCATGTTCTACATTTGAGATTATTTTCTTATGGTTCATAAATGTGTATAGAAGTAAAAGTTGTCTTATATTGAGTCACCCCCCTTCTCAGTATAATTGTGTGATCGATAGTATTCTAACTATTCACATTCTATAGATCTTATGTTTGATATTTTATGAAGAGTACCAATAACATTTCTTGTAGAATCCTTTTCCATATGAGAAAATAATAATAATTCTCTTTATCAAAAATTTTCAACTACTTATAAATGTATCTTCCAATCAAAATTTAATCCACTTGTAAGTTAAATACCTTTCAAAACCTAAGTTGGAGGTTGTTTGGATGGTTGACCTTAGTCCTAAAATATCTATGAAATTTGATCCCATTTGATTCTAAAATTTCTTTTAGTAGTACTATTCTATGACTTATTAAACTCCTGAAAATTCCATTATCTAAAACTTCATTCAAGAAAATTTATAATAAAATTGTCGAATTGGGTTGCTTAAGGCTAATTTTAAGACTAGTTGAAAACTCCAAATTCCAAAAGATATATATCATAAAATATAAAGAATCAAAACATATGAAAATTTTTCCACATGTAATTAGCTATGTCATCTCAAGATTTTGAACATTCAAGCATTTGAAACTTCACCAAAAATACTTTATAGAAAAAATTCCAACATGTCTCTTAAAATTGATTTTAGGTTTAACAAAAAACACCTTATATTCCATAGATTATATGTCTAAAAGTATAGTGAAATAGACTATGAAATTTTGACAACCTATAACATGATATCTCTACTTAACCATAAAAGAATTCGCTATTTGGAACATTCCATAAAATAATTTATAGTGAAAATTCCAAGATTATTCATTTAAAACATTTTTATACTAGTCACAAACCCTATCTTCCATAGGATATATCTTTGAAACTATACTTGAATAGAACTTGAAATTTTTACCAACTGTAGCCTGATATTTCTCCTTAGTTTCTTCAAAATATTATAGTCTGAAATGTCCAAGAAGAAATGTTATCAAGAAAATTCCAATATGACTTGATTGAAGGATCCTTGATACCAAATGCCAAGATGCTATGAAATCAAATCTTATGGATCATGCACCTTAAAAATTACAATAAGTTAGTGAATACAATCCACTTCAAGGGGATTCCATCCTTCTACAATGAATTCAATACACATGACAAGATGAGATGATCCAAATAATAGACGTCATTTGCATATATATAGGAGGCAAATGGTAATATCATAAGGAAATGGTATAATGAAAGGTTCTAGCCAGTAATGAAGGGGAGTAACCCTATGCAGGTTTGGGATCTTTAGGTTTGAATGTGATGAGGTAGGGGCACTACAGATATTGTTGGGTTCATTCTATAGGGTATGCTATAGTGATGGATGCCATATGGGCTAGTTGTTGGAATATATTATATTCCTTGGAAGGTAATAATGATTTTGTATTATGTCGGAAGTTGTACAAAATCTCATGTAAAAGAGTAATACATTATATCCCATATTTATTATGGCATAGTATACTCTTGTATCCATTTATTATATAAAGAGGTGTTATTTTGGAGAATTATATTATCCCACTTTTAATATGTGAGAGTAATTCCTCCACATCTCTAGGTATATAATAGGGCCAAGGGAGCCTCTTAAGACATTTACCATCTTTTGATACCATCACATTTTATCCTGTGCTCATAGCATACTTCCATTTGTATCGGGTTATTTGTAGTTGCTCTCTTTCTAAGATTGTAGGAGATTTATTGAGATAATAGAAGACAGCCTTCCTGTGGATGTAGCCCAATTGGGTGAGCCACGTATATCTGTTGTATTATTTTTCCTTGTTCTCTTTCTATTCTTATTTATATGTTGATATATTGTTGGTTTCTTAGATAGATAGCTAGTTTAGTAGATCTAATATTCTAACATGGTATCAAAACCATGGATACTATGATCTAGCATCTTCTTTGAATTTAACCATCAACGTGTATCTTCATTTTTTATTACCTAGGAACTCATTGTTTTTTTATTACCTAGCCACTCATTATCTGGTCGCCATTAGGCTTCTCTTAAGATCTGGGCATGATTCTACATATTTGAGTTTTTTTTCTCATAACCCTCACTATGTTATGTAGTTTTTTGTATATTTTTCCATTTCAAGGGCTCTTGATTATTTTTCTGTAAGACCTATATGGTTTTTGGATTATCCTCAAAGAGATTTATCTTCCGGTTGTAATATCTGTGATTCTCATCTAGTTGTTTGGTCCGTTTTTTGTAGGGCAAAAGATTGGCAGACCAAGGGTTAAGATCATAATTTCGGCAGCATAATTGGGTGCAGAGTGGCTGCGTCATTTCTGAAAACTGGTTATAATGAGCATTTGGAGTATTATTGAGAGTTTTTTTATTTTGAAACCCAATGTTTTTTGTCGGGCCTATTATATTCTATGCAAAATTTCCCATAACAGAGTAGATATTTGGGTTCCTCTCGTCGGGCTACCCAATTTCAAAAAAAAAAAATAGCTCAAACGGAGTACCAGAAGAAAAATTATTGTTGATTTAAGATTGACAGTTTTTTCAGGTTTTCTGGTGACGGCAGAACGAACTGCAAAAATTTACAGTTTTCTATCCACTTTTTCTCTTGTCATTTCTTGCATTTGGGTTTATATTTTTTGTCAAAATTTCTATCATTATGACTTCAGAAGTAGCTTTTGTTCCTGAACTTATCGGTTCTAACTATATTGCATGGAAAAGGAAAATTATTGATGTTATCAGGAGTAAGAATCTATGGAGGCTGGTTAATGGTGAATACAAGAAACCTATAGATGCTCAAGCCTTGATTAAATGGGAAGAAAAGTGTGATCAAGCAAGAGGGCTCATTGGTCAAACGGTTTCAGATAGTCTTCAGGTGAGTATTGAGGCAGAAGACAACCCGGTTGAGGTATGGATAATTCTTGCTTCTTTATTTGATAAATCTGATGATGTTTCTACTTATTACCTTGAAAAGAAGATTCATGAGATAGATCCTACTAATTTTGATATAGTAGAATTATATCTTTCTGAATTGAAAACCTTAAATGAAAAGTTAAATAATTGTGGTAAAGATTACAAGAAGACAGACACTTCTCTTATCATTCTTGTAGAACAAAAATTGCCATCTTGTTTTGACATGTTCATCCAAACCAGGAATAGAGTTGTTGAATTGTCTCAAAGTACCACGAAACTTACTTTTGATGATTTATGTAAAGGGTTGATAAATGAGAAAGAAAGGTTGATTGCTTTAGGACAAATCTCACCTAATAAATCTCTTGTGGCACATAATAAGAATCCTAAGAAAAGTTTTAAAAATGTTAAAGGTTCTAATTCACACACTTCTAATCATACTAATAATAATGGTCATGCTTCTCATGTACATCATGAAACTAGTAAGAGGAAGAAAGTGTATGATCCTTGTAAGCATTGTGGTAAAAATAACCATCCTGAAAAGAATTGCTTTAAAGTGAAATGTTTAATGGCTAAAGCTAACAAGAAAAATTCTAACGAATCTCAAGTAGCTTTATGTGCATCTGTTGTTTCGTCTAGTAATTCTTCTTCTAATATGGAATGGATAATGGATTCTGGTGCTTCTAAACATATGACTGGTAATGTTTCTTTATTTATATCTTATGACACTAATAAGCACTCATCTTAGAAAGTTTCTATTGGTGATGGTAAACAACTTTCCGTAATTGGTTCTCGTAATATTAATGTTGTTAATGGTCAATTGGAAGATGTTTTTCATGTTCAAAACATGCCCATCAACTTACTTTCTATTTATCGTGCATGTCAGAAAGTTTTCAAATTTGAAGCTTGGCCTAATAAATATGTTCTTAAAGATATCAACTGAAATTACAAAGTATTTTCTTGTGGTCTTGTTGATCATACAACTGGTTTATATAAATTTGCTAGTTTTAATTCAACTAAGAGACAACCCTTTTATTCCTATGTTTCTCATGCTAATGAACTAAGTCAATTATGGCATGAAGGATTGGGTCACTTGAATTATGGTAAAATGCAAATGTTAACTAAAATGGTTCATGGTTTGCCTAATATTTCTTCTACTAATGGTGTTTGTGAAGGATGTGTTCTTGGTAAACATCATACAGAAATGTTTGATAAAGGTAAATCTTGGCATGCTAAACCACCTTTGCAATTAATTCATAGTGATATCCGTGGTCCTCTTGAAGTTCCTTAAATATCTCATGCAGTTTATTTTGTTACCTTTATTGTTGAATTTAGTAGAAAATCTTGGGTTTATTTTTTGAAAAATAAAAGTGACACATTTGTAAAATTTCAAGAATTTAAATCCATGGTTGAAAATGCATATGGTAAGAGTATTAAAATCTTGTGATATGATAATGGGGGGTGTGTGGGATCTTTTAAGCAAAATTTTATGCATATTTATCTAAACATGGTATTTAACATCAAAATATTTTCCTTACACACCTCAACAAAATGGTGTTGTTGAAAGGAAAAACATAACTTAGTTGAAATGACTAGATGTATGCTTTATTCTAATGGAATACATAAGAAATTTTGTGTTGAAGCCATCTGTTGTGCTAATTTTATTTTAAATAGAGTTCCTACTAAAGTTGTTAAGCATGTTATCCATTAGGAAAAATGGAATGGACATAAAATAGATATTAGTAATTTTAAGGTGTTTGGTTGTGAATGTTGGGCTTATATTCTTGACGAAAAAAAAAAGTTAGAACCCAAATCTCACAAGTGTATATTCATTGGTTATGATGATAATTCCAAGACTTACAGGTTGTGTGATCCTTCTAATCAAAGTTTCATAATCAGAAGGGATGTTCAATTTCATGAAGTCTCTTCCCCACCTGAGTCTGTAGAATCTCATGTTACCCTGAATTTACCAATACCACTTGTAACTCCTATTCTTGTTACTCTTTCTTCCAGTTCGGTGCATCTTATTGATATTGATTCTTCCTCTCCCTCAATTATTCCACCTAAAAGTCATGAAGCTCATGAAGTGACTCATGTTCCTTCTACTCTTCCTATTTGGGCTCAGAAAACTCTTGAATCTACAGGTGGTGAGGTCGGAAATCCTTCTGACACTCGTCGAACTAGATCTAACTTTCCTCTTATGACCAAATGTTTGGCCACGGATGATCCTACTACTTATGCTTAAGCTAAGGGAAAGCCTCATTGGGAACAAGCTATGTCTTCTGAATATGAATCTCTTTTGAGAAACAAGACTTATTCTCTTATTCCTCTTCCTTTAGGAAAGAATTCAGTTGGCTGTAAATAGGTTTATAAAACTAAGTTCATTGCAGAAGGACAGATTGAAAAGCATAAAGCTATATTAGTTGCAAAATGTTTTAATCAACTTGAAGGTATTGATTATAATGAAACTTTTGTTCCTGTTGCTGAAATGAACACAATAAGAACCATTTTATCACCTGCTACATCTTATAAGTGGGAAATACATCAAATGGATGTTAAAATTGCCTTTTGAAATGGTGATCTTACAAAAGAAATTTATATGCGACAAACTTCTGGTTTTATTTCTGCGGAATCGTCAAGTTTAGTATGCAAATTACACAAATCTTTATATGGTCTCAAACAAGCATCTAGGGCTTGGTATGATAAAATTGATGCATATTTCTTGAATAATGGTTTTAAGCATTGTATATCTGATCCAAATAATATGTTAAGAACTTTGGTGATAATGTCCTCATTATTGTTTTATATGTGGATGATCTAATTATCACTGGCAACCAACTTGTATTAATTCAAGATATGAAAATTGCTCTTCAGAAGCAGTTTGAGATGATAGATCTCAGTACATTGCACTATTTCTTAGGTCTTCAGATCTGGCATATGGCCGATGGTATTTTCCTCTCTCAGCCTAAGTATGTGACAAATTTATTGGATCGTTTACATATGAGTGATTGTAAACCTGCTCCTGCACCATTTCAATCCGATGTAAAGTTCACTTTTGAGTGTACCACTCCACTGGTTGATGCTATTCTTTATCGTCATCTCATTGGCAGTTTGATATATTTAAGTCACAGTAGACCAGATCTCTCTTTTGCAGTCAACATTAGGGGAATTTTAAGGTCTAAAATGGGTCTCCTAAGGAAATTATAAAATAATAGTGGAAATAATAAAATAAGATTAGATTACATCACCAGATTTTAGAGGGATAAAAGTAAAAACTATTTTTTCAACTCGTATTTTCAACTTATCTCCCTATGGGTTTACTCAAGTTTTGAGAAACAACACTCATTCGATGCAAAATTTGATTCCTCATCCAAGGATTACCCATGTTGCATACTTTCAATGAACCTTGCTACATGAAAAATTAGAAACACATGAAAAATGTGATTGCAATCACGTTTTTCATGTATTTCTCATTTTTCATGTAGCAGGGTCCATTGAAAGTATGCAACATGGGTAATCTTTGGATGAGGAATCAAATTTTGCATCCAACGACTACTCTCGCTCAAAATTTGAGTAAAACCTTAGGGAGATAAGTTGAAAATACGAGTTGAAAAAATAGTTTTATTATTTTATTATTTTTTAATCTTTTTATTTTTTTACTCCAAAAATGGTGAATCATCTCCCATGGTTGACAACATCATATTGAATTCTATTGGTTCTTATAAATTTTATTTTGGTTGTACATTTTTCTTAGGAGGCCCATTTTAGACCTCAAAATTCCCCTAATGTATGGTTCCTTGATTCATGCAGCAACCTCTTGAAAGTCATTGGTAGGTAGCTAAGAGAATTCTATGATATTTACAAGGGACATTGCATTATGATGTAGTTTATTCAAGTAATGCTACCGATTTACTCTCTGGTTATACAGATTTTGATTGGGCAAGTGACAGTTCTGATTGACGGTCAACTGTTGGTTACATATTTCAACTTGGTTTAGGTCTAATCTCCTGGTCCAACAAGAAGATGAATAATCTTTCTTTATCTTCATGTGAACCACAATATAGAGCAACCAAAGAAGCAGCTAAATAAATTGTTTTGTTATGGCATGTCCTTACCGAACTTGGTCTGGTTCTGAAATCATCCAGTGCGTTGAAATGTGGCAATTAGGGTGTAATTCAGCTTGCTTATAATCTGTATATCACTCCAAGACGATGCATCTCGACCTTGATGCTCATTATATTCGAGGTCTTGTCACCGATGGTATTCTTTCTCTGGAGTATTGTCCTACTGAGAAACAGGCAGCCGATATCTTCACCAAATCCTTGACATAATCGAAGTATGTTCATCTTCGTTCTTTGCTTGGGATGAGGGAAGTTGTCATCAAGGGGGAGCAGTAATGACTCCTTCCTTCCTTAGTGTTAGGATGGGCCCTTCTCCCAACCATTATTAAGGGGGAGTGTTGGAATATATTATATTCCTTGGAAGGTAATAATTCCTTTGTATTATGTCGGAAGTTGTCCACAATCTTATGTAAAAGAGTAATACATTATATCCCATATTTATTATGTCATAGTATACTCTTGTATCCATTTATTATATAAAGAGGTGTTATTTTGGAGAATTATATTATCCCACATTTAATATGTGAGAGTAATTCCTCCACATCTCTGGGAATATAATAGGGCCATGGCAGCCTCTTAAGACATATACCATTTTGTGATACCATTACATGTTATCATGTGCTCACAACATACTACCATTTGTATCGAGTTTTTTGTAGTTGCTCTCTTTGTAAGACTATAGGAGATTTCTAGAGATAATAGAAGACAACCTTCCCATGGACGTAGTCCAATTGGGTGAACCACGTATATATGTTGTATTCTTTTTCCTTGTTCTCTTTATGTTCTTATTTATATGTTGATATATTGTTGGTTTCTTAGATAGATAGCTAGTTTAGTAGATCTAATATTCTAACACTAGTGTCGTTGGAGATGATGATGGTTACTTCCTAGTCTTGGACGTACCTCCCTCGCTAAGAGGGAGTGTTGATTTTTTGTAGGTTGGGAGGTACTCCAAGCCTCCAGGATCGAGAGGTTGGAGGAAGGAGCTCCACAAATGACCTTGTGGGCTTAAAACCCAAACCTAGGGTTTTGCACCCATCGATATTTGGGCTAAAACTATGACGAGATTTCGACATGTGTTGGATGAGGATGATATTATTCATCGAGAAGAATCCAGCGCATCAAAAATCATCCAATTTCTATTTGACATTATTGAGTTATGAATTTTTGTAGTTATGTGTGGGCTAATTTGTCAAGGAAAGCATGTCAACTAGGGCTAGTTTAGCCCTCTTGACAAATTCATTGGAGACCTCTTGTTGGATATAAATAAGAGGTGAGTTTGGAGTTATTTGGCACATCCTAAGTGTATCAATATCAAAGAAGACCTCTGTGATTGAACAATGAAATTAAGGGAGGACAAAGAAGGTTAGGAGCACAAGTTTGGGTCTGTTTTAGGAGTGTAGATTTCTAAGGAAGAGGGTCACAAGTCTGGGGAATGTACATGAACAATTGGGACATGTCTTGACTTGGTTGAAATAATCCATAAGTGCAAATCCTAAGCCACTGTCACAGAGGTAAGTTAGGGATTGTTTGTGCATTGTTTAAGTGTGTTAGTACATGTTATTTGGGCCAAAAATCAAAGATGGAACAACATCATTGAGGAGGGACATTTGAGTGGGCCGAGAGGCCTATGAGAGACCCTCTAACCCAGCCATATTCATCCCTTGAAGAATACTGCATAAATAGACTTTTTCTCCATGAGTTTGGGAAGATTTGTATTCCTGAAAGGTACAGGTATAATGTAGGGTATTGTGAGTAGTATCATCCAGCTCTATACCGTGTCTTGATGCCTAAAATGAACAACAAGTGGAGCAACCTAGTTGGAGAAAGGTGAACACAAATATTTGGCACTAGCGTAGGGTTGTTGGTGTGCCCTAACCAATCTAGTACATGCATAGATCTTGTGGCAAAGAGAACGACATCAGTAAGTTGCATATGTCTTCTTATTTGATGATTGGATGCTAGAGGATGAGTGTCCTAGGAGGGGACTGATTTGATGAAGTCTGTTGGCAACCATGTGGAAGGGTTTCCTAGATGATTGGATTCCCTAACTAGGAGCATATAATACAACAAGTATTGGTCACTCGTGGACTGTTGGAGGGCAGTGTGAGAGTGGACCAAGTGTGAACTTAGATTAGTCTCTCGTGGTCTATTGGACGGTAGAGTGATAGTGGACCATGTGTGAACACAGGTTGGACATTTATGGTATGCTAGAGGACAATGTGATAGTGTCAAGGTTGGAGCCCATTATGCACCATCTTCATGGACCTAGATGGTTGCTAGAGTGGCAGTTTTTGAGCTCAAGGGTTGACGAACCAGAGGAGGAGTTGAGCAGCCCTAGACTTTTGTGTGGAGAAGGACTTCTACAACATATGATGGGCAATCCTCCTAGCCTGTGTTCATTGTGGTAGATGGATATCTTACAGTGATAGGTGGAAGCCGTCCATGCCCTATGTTGGTCTTCATTGGAGTAGTGCAGGAAGACCATAGTGTGTTGAAGTCCCTAAGTAGCTGAGGAGCAGCAGTGAGAAGTTGAGAGTTGTTCACAAGTGGAGTTGTGAACAACTCGACAAGAGTCTCGATGTGTTGTGCCCTTGATGGACTAAGGCGCAACTGGTGAGCAGTTTGGATAGCCAAGATTCAGTGGCTAGATGGACTTTGAGCATTGATAGAGGTAGGAGCTACATATCGAAAGCCAAAGGACTAGTCAAGTACATGGTATGATTGAGAGGAGCTCAGAGAGTTGACTACATCAACCAGATGGTCAAAGTATCTTGTTGAGGGTAGATTGGTTGTCGATGGATTGACACCAAGCCCCAGTTTTGTATTATTGTACTAGTGGATGTATGAGGGCCATTATCCCTAGTACGGTAGCCCTAGACTATTGTATTATATGTTGATTAATATAACAAAGTTGGGTTGAAAATTGTAAAAGGTTGTATATATTTTTTGCACTACTAGATTTACTATTGTTTATATTTCGCTATGCAAAGTAGTATCATTGTGATTCTTGGTTTGGTAGCATCAAATATTCTAAGATTCTATCCTAGAACCAAGATCATAGAAATTCAATAGATATCTAACCGTGCATCATGACGATCAAGCATGATTCTACCCATGAGGAATTTCATTTGCTATTATAAGTCGATAACTTGCATGTATTGGTTATACCTTCCATGTATGGTGCCTATGTCAAATACCTAATCTACCCATTCTACAAGAACTTCAATATCAAGTACAAAGGATCTACAAGAGGAGGCCTCTTCCTCCATGCTGGAAAGCTCATCTTGAACTTATGGAGGAGTGAGCTCTATGAAGCAAGAGGAGGATGCATGAATTCTATAGTGCATGCATGCTCTGCCTCTATATACTCATTCCTAATAAGAAACAACCCCTCTACAGACTTTACCTCATTATCTGGGCATGATGAAAATAGTGAGAGTGTTAAGTACTAACCAGTTGAGGAAAATATAACTTCTTCCTTAGAAGGAAAGAGATAAGGCACTAAATAATAGAGCTAGAGATTTCTGTTAATATACATGGAGAAGTTACAAGGGTGGATTGACAAGTAAAGCAGGGAAATGACACCCTTGCTTGATGCCTAGTGAGTTTGAAGATAAGGTTTCTTGTCAAAATTGCAAATGCATCCCTACCCCCAAATGAGGAAAAAGCTATAATGAAATAAGAATAAGGCCAATAAAGAAATCACCCCAAGATTGTGAAGGAGGCCTAAAGTGGTGCTAGACATTTGATAGTTCCTTGCTAAATTGTGTCCATTCAAGATTGAAATAGAGAATTTGAAAGCATCAAACTGAGTTAAGAGCCATGTTGTAAGGCTAAATGAAAGAGCCAGGGAGGTTACCTACTGACCCTGTGATAATGGTTTGGAGATGGCAAAGATTGAACTTGGCTAGCATAATCTCGAGCCAAGGAACAAAGTAATGAAGATTGAGTCTTGAAAGGAGAGGAACCCAAGCCAATGTATGCAAGAAAAAAGCCAATAGAAAATATGGAAGTTCTTACCAGACTGCGTAAACCTCAGACTTGGTATGTGTAGAAGGATTACCCAATATCCCATCCAAAGAGGAGGTCGAATATGAAAATAAGGAAAGGCTAAGGTTGGGACTTCTCTAGCGATGAAATACTAGTGCTTTGTGATGTCTGAAAAACCACCCAAGAAGTCCTCCGATGGAAGAGGTGCTAACATAGGTAGATAAATTATGGAAACAATGTTTCCGACTTTGTTGCTTTGAACCCAAATAGAATATCCTTTTTACAATCTACCTAGAATAGAATGCCAATTAGGCATATAAACTTGCCTTGTTTCCTTTTAGAATGAGTTATAACCATAATTACAAGCCAGATAACTAGAATGTCATTACTCTCATGCCTCTTTCACTGATTGGCCTGAAGGATGGACCTAGCGCCGTTTTCATTTAACCAAAATTAATTATGATAAGCAGGATAAAATGCATTATGATCTTGAGCTTCCCCCCATCATTTTTCTCTAGCCTATTAACCTCTCCCGAGAGGTGAGTTGAGTCACTGCGCATAAGTGCAATTATAGCAATGACGAGTGTAGTGCCACGACCTCCTACACTATTTCTAAATGAGGTTGTGGTTACTCGCCCCTCTCATGCTTGGCACATGTCACCCCATCCGAGGGGTATTCTATGTATGATTATTTCTACATATTTAGAAAAAAGAAAAATTTATTATAATGAAAAAAATAAAATTTTTAATTAAAATTAATTTAAGTAATTGATACAAATATTTTTATCTTTATAAATTCATATTAAATTTATTATAAATATAATAATACACTAAAATTTTAAAATTATCGATAAAGTTTATAGCATAAAGAAATCACAATATAATGATAATAGGATATATTTAAATGTACATTTAAATATTTTAATTTAAAAAATAAATTAAAATTTTTAATTAAATTATATTTTTTTAAATATATTTTTTAAATTATTAACAATTCAATTATAAATATTGTTATTTATATTTAAAATATTATTTTTAAATTAAAATTGATTCCTATTTATTAATAACTGATATAAAATAATAAAATATTAATTTAAAATAAAATCTTTCAAAATTTTATTTAAACACTTTCGATCATATTTCTTTCCACTCAACTAGTAATGTAACTGCTTTCTAAAGCACCCAATCGGGTGTTGGATGGAGGCTGGGGAGGATTTCAGGCCGACCCACAATGGGCTGAGTTGGCCACCATCATTCGGCATGATTATGATGAGGCGCGCGGCAGTGAAACTTTGGAGTAGACCTGGTGTCATGAGGAGGGTGCGTTGGATCTATGGGGGGCTGAGGGGGTTACCGGGTAATGATCTTATGCTGTGGTGGCGAATATGGGCGATAGTACCTCTCCAAGCTATTGCTGTAATCATTTGGCGGCGGTCTGGTCCTGCTAACATTCCCAGTTGGCAGACTGGTTTAATGCAGCTATCTAACGAATTTCCCATCCCAAGGCGGCAGTCCGGGCGTGTCCAGAGGAGGGACGGTGGTGGCATCACTCTGCTGTGCGGGCTATCACATCAAGGGTGGTGGGTTGCGACGTGTAACTCTACCTTGAGCTGGGTATTAATGATCAAACGAACCGGGAGATCGTCGTGCTGGAGTCCTTTATTAGTGCATGCTTGCGAGGGGATTTTGCCAGTTCGTCGAGGGTGGTTGATTGAAGATGTATCCGTCCAGGGTAGGGTGACATCAGTCCGGTTGAGAGGTGAGGGTGTGTTGCAGGGGTGTAGTGGTATAGGGCCGAGAAGGGGGAATTCTCTACCACCCGGTCGCAGCGACGGGCTCTGTCACCATACTTGGGTGAACGCCTCAGGCCGAGAAGGGCTCTGCGGCTATCTCTGGGCGAGTGCCTTGGGCAATTGGACCTTGTTGGTTCAGAAGTGGACGAGGATGGCAGCCATGCGTGCTGAGGGCCGGCGTACGCGTAGCCAGGGGGCTGTCTTGGAGGAGCAAGGGCCGCAGAGGCAGGAGGAAACCCTGCGATCCATTTACCAAATTTCTGATGAGTCCGACGGGCCGAAAGAAGCTTCACCGCAGGGGGTGGCAGCGCGAGCACCTTGGCCGACCTCTGGTGGTAAGGTTGGTAAATGGATGAAGCATACTGAGTCCGCGGATGCTGCAGATGAGTCTGTCGAGGAGGAGGTCTCGGAGGATGAAGATGAGGAGGAGTATGATCGTTGTCGAGGTCGAGGTCGCGGCAGGAGGGGCCGTGGGCGAGGAAGGGGTCGTGGCAGGTATAGTGAACAATCAGCGGAGGGTAGTCGGGCAGGGAGCTCTGGAGGTAGGCGCGTCAAGAGGGATATGCGACGCAGGCTTCACGAAGCAGAGGCTGCTTTTGTTCAGGAAACTCATCCACATGTTCGCAGTATCATCGACCACCTTGAAGAGCAGGCTTTGCAGGATCAGTCCGACCCTGAAATGTTTGATTGGGAGACTTATCTCCCTGATCCGGGTCATACTCGCGGGCGTATGTCGCTCTATAAGCAATCATTGCATGTGTATTGGGGACTCAAGCGTCTTCTGGCGCGGGCTATGGAGCAAGTCTCAGCAGAAATGTTGGATATAGCCCACGCCAACCTCAAAAAGGAAATGAAGAATATTCACATGACTCTTATGATGCAGGACAGACGGATGGATCAGCTATTCCAGTTGCTTAGGGACAATGGGATGGTTAAGGCCGAACCTGCGGCCCAACCCGCCGATGCTATGAAGCCGTAGAACCTGGAGGTTATGCGTGACTGTTTCTGTTTATATGATATCGTTTTCAGTTCCTTTGTTTTCAGTTAAAACTATGCATAGTATATCCATAGGTAGATTTGGCAGTTTTGATATCAGATTTGACAAACTGGCAACTTATTTTTTTGGATAGGTGTCATATATTTTCGAAGCCCACCTGGTTTCCCTTCTGGGCAGGTGGTGTCGTTTTAATCCTCTGTATATAGTCTGCTTTCGGTTATATTAATAGAATCTTACCTCAGTTTACAAAAAAAAACTTCGATTAATATAAAGTGTTTCATTCTATTAAAGTAATGTAATTGAATCCCTACTTATGATTAAATATTTATCGTGTAACATCTTAATTCAATGTAATAAAATATTTATCCTCGCAATTGAGAGTCATAAAATATTTTATTCTTTTAATATTTTTTTAAAATAAAATTAAAAAAATTTAAAATAACAAAACATAACGTTAATATTAAAAAAATAGTTTAATGTTTTATTAAGCCAAGCTATCATGACCGGTACCCTCATGATTGTTCAAAGTTTAAAAATGTATAATGCAATATTTACCCTCACATTATACAATCAATAATGTAATAAAACAATTTTTTTATTTACAAGACCTTAAAGTTAATAAAGTACGAGTATTAATATTATGAAAAGGTGTTTAATGTTTTATTATCCAAAGTGCTTTCGTAACTTTTCAAAGTTTAAAAGTATTTACTAATAATGCTTAAAAAATAATATCTTAGTAGTAGCAGCTACTCAGAAATCGGTAATATTTTTGTAGTAGCTACTCAGAAATCGATGACTATTATATTAGAGGGTTTTAACAAACCACTTTATCACTCTATCCTACCCTCGGTAAATAGGTTTTTTTTTTAATAAAAATGTGAAAGTGAATTTTAATTCATTTATATGTAAATTAATGTTTTATTGAGTTTTCAGGATTTGAGAGCGCGGATAAAACGGAAGTATATAAGCAACTTCAAAAAGGAATTTTCGAAATTTAAGGAATTTTCTAAAAATAAGGATGTCAAATTCATAAAATTATAAATTATTAAAAATTTAATATATAAAAATAAAAAATAAAATCCAAAAGATATGTCAATAACTAAATATAGAATCTTAATAATTATGAAATGTAAATCTAAATAATAAATATGATCATCATTACATATTAGACTATTATCATTTATGAGTTATCAATGATCATTTGACATTTCTGCATTGTAAATTTAAAAGTAAATTACTAAATTGAATCCATCATTTGACATTATGCAATGTTCTATCTAAATTCATCATTTGGCATTATGCAAGTTACATTTAAATTAAATTAATAAATTCATCATTTGTCAATTGAAATTATGCAATGCACATCAAATTTTCAAAAACGATAAAAAATAAATTCATCATATGACAATGACAATGATATCATGTTGAAGTCTAAAATAGCCATAGAATACTAAACTAAAAGTAAACATAGAAAACATTGAGCAATGAAATACTAGTAAATTTCTCAAAAAGTACTAAATTAATAAATATTAAGTTTTAAGTTTTAATATACTTATTTTTTGTTATTGTTTTTAATTCCTTTTAAGTTTTGAATTTAATATAATTTTATTTATTTAAAAAAAAATCAAGTTTTGACAAATTTTAAGTTTTAATATAGTTTTATTTTTGTTGTTTTTTATTTTATTAAAAAAAAAAAATCATATATTCAAATTGGTATATTTTTTAAAATTTTAATATTTAAAAAAAATTATTACCCCATGCATCTTTTTGGCGTCCCCCCCTTCCCCGGTGTCCTCCTTGAGTATCCTCCTTGAGTAACCTCGGTGTACCCTGTCCCCGACATCCCCTTGCGTCCCCTCGGCGTACTACCTCGGTGTACCCCGTCCCCGACGTCCCCCTTGCGTCCCCTCGGCGTACTCCTGTTCCCCTTGCATCCCCTCGGCGTACTCCCATCCCCAACGTTCCCCTTGCGTCCCCTCGGCGTACTCTCGTCCCCACTGCAAAGAAGTCGCGTTTCATCGCCAAAAAAATGTCCCCCGAATTTTCCCAAGTTTCCCAAAAAAGAAACTTGGGAAATGTTTCCTTAGAAATTTCCCCATCCCCAAAACGTGGAAGAGCGCTGGGGCTAGGCGCATCCCCCACCTTGAAGACATGTCCCAGCGCCGGGGCTAGGCGCATCCCCAACTTGAAGACATGTCCCCATAAAACACTGATGTAAACCAATTATAAAATTATTAATATAATATCTCATTAAACCTATTCTAATAATTAAATATTTTCACTTTCATTATTTAATTCCATCTTTTTAACATTCCATATATATTCTTAAATTCTTAATTCCACATTATTTATTTATTTATTTCGCTTTTTACCATTAAATTCTTAGTGCTTTAACAGTCCACTTAGCATACCTTCTTGGAGTCTTCAATTAATAATTCAAAAACAATATTCAAAACGAAATTCTTACTGCATGTGGAGTGATAATGATACATTCATCACGAGCATCTGTACATGAGAAAATAATCCACCGCTTTGTGTATAAAAAGGTAAAAACAATCTATCTCGAAAAAGCAAGTACTGTGGCTAATTATGTAACACCATATATCATAGACCTATAACGTACTGCCTATGAAGGAATCGGCAGGTTTGAAATGGGTACTTTAAATGTGGGGCCGTGCATAAGTTATGCACATGCATGCCACATACATCTTCTCAGTTTCAGACATCCAAATTGGTTTGGAGTTTCCACTTATACTAGGGCAATTCATGCAGATAATCAGTGTGTCTACTTATAAATAGTAAAATTCTGGTTGCATTTTTGCAATCATCACTCTAGGTATTTAAAAATATATCTGCAAAAACAGTTGGATAAAATCCAGGGATCACTTATTTTTGCGATTAGTGAATTAAATCGTTGGAGTTACAAACAAATCTGCATTCAATGACTACTGCTACATATACATGTTACATTCACTGCGCGCAAACCTTTTTACCCGTCTCCTCCTTCGTGTCCTTCTGCAATTCAACTTCACTGAAAAAGTATTTAAAATTAGATTACGGCATGTCGGTATCTTCTGAGCATCCTATATATTATAGATATTAAAATCCTCGAGCCCTGAGTGGATGTCTACGGCACTGAAAAAAGCACGGTACAATTAACTGGTACTTTATTTATTGATTTCTAATTTTTGATTCTCTCAGAGTTTATGGGATTATTCGATGCTTTGAATTTCATCAACCATATAATTTGTCTCAGGCACTAAATTATGACATTTAAGGAACTGTTACTCAGAGCCTGTAAACCAGAACTCCACATTTGAAAATATTGTAAAGCAGATATCAGGACAACGAAAGCTAATAACGTGATTTGTGTAGGTGGGATTTGCTTGAGGAAGAGAAAGCACAAGGATGGTATTTTTGGAACAGGAGAGGAAGGCATTGTGTTAATATCAACATAGATTTATTTTAAATATGGATCTAATATGAGAAGAGAGATGAAGTTCATTTTCAATTTTTTTTTGTATAGTTAAACGTTTTGTATAATTTTTTTTAGCTATACGACCAAAATTTCAATTTTATGATAGATTGACATTTTTACACATCATACTGGGCTGTAGAATAAATCTTTAGAAACAACTTGATAATGTATAATTTTATTAGAGATAAGTTATAATATAAGTATTGATTCTATTTTAAAGTAAAGATAATTAATAAAGTGTACTGGAAAGTTTGGTCTTTTGTTAACTATTTGTTAAAGAAAGCATTAAATTTGGAAGTTGGTTTTACATTGTATTGAGGTTTGAGGTGATGAGTTAGTTTTGTGTTTTTTTTTTTTTTTTCTTCTTATAACAGGTTTGAGTAAAGGATAAATAGTTGAAATAATTGTTGATATCTAGAGATTAGTTTTAGGTGTTATTGGTTTTATGGTTTTAATTGTGTGTCTTTTTTTTCAATAAAATAGTTTTTAAGTTAATTATGGAATAATTGAAACAATGAATGGGTATGTAAGTTAATAGCTTATTGGATTATTGGATAGATAGAGATGAAATACTCTATTAAATTTATATATTATTCTATTATATATAGAAATGAAAATGAGTATATAGATTATGTATTTTTCTATTTTTTATTTGGAATTTTAATTATATGGTTTATAACAAATTTCTTAATTAATGGATAAAATAACTTTAAGAATGGTTGGTATTTGTTATTCTACTAAATTTATTCATATTTTGATTTATTTTCAAAACATTATATAGGTTTTGTGTTTCTTTATGACATATTTGTTAATTAATGGATAAAAAGTTCATATTATTATATAGTTTCGGTTTAAATAAGTTAGAAATGGTATTGTTATATAGTTGCAAATATATCTAAAGTTAATAGCTAATTGTATTAAAGGATAGATGGAGATGAAATACTTCTTAAAAGTAGAGTAAATTTATGTATATCTTGATTTCTTTTAGAAATTAAAACAATAAGTATTTAGGTTTTGTTTTTTTTGGATTTATAAAAAAGTAAAGAAGTTTTTAATTTTTTTAATATAAAAAAATTATAATAAAAACTGATGAAATAAAAATAATAAAAAAATGAAATTTTATAGTATATAAATTTAATTGGATAATTATCTAAAACATAATACAAATTTAAAAATAATAAAATGAATAATTTCAGAAAAAGGAAAAAACTAAAAAAAAAAAAAGAGAAACATGATGATGCATTATTTTATATATAGAAAAATGAGTACATATTATTTTATACAATCTTTCTTACTCATTAACTTATTTTTAAATTTTTACTTTTAATATGTTTAATATTCATACACAAGACAGGTGGAACTATTTGTAAATAGTTTCCAAATACCAAAATTCTAGAGGCAAGAGTTGGTGTTAGGACTTACTTTCTTATTTCTTGTATCCTCCTACATTACGGGCATATAGGTGACACCTCTATAGACTTGAACACGGGTGGGACTACATTTAAATCGTTACATGTAAATCGTTTCCAAACACCAAAACTCCAGAGGCTAGAGTTGGTGATGGGACTTACTTCCATATTACTTGTATCCTCCTACGCTAAGGGCGTATGGGTGACGTCCCCCAAAGATTTGAACACGGGTAGGACTACATCCAAAGATTTGAACACATAAATCGTTTGGACTTGAACACCGGTGGGACTACGTGTAAATCCACGTGGGACTAGGCGTATGGGTGATGCGCCTCCAAAGATTTGAACACGGATGGGACTACATCCAAAGATTTGAACACGTAACTCATTTGGTCTTGAACATGGGTGAGACTACATGTAAATAGACAGGTGGGATTACATGTAAATCGTTTAGACTTGAACATGGGTGGGACTACATGTAAACCTTTTAGACTTGAACACGAGTGGAACTACATGTAAATCGTTTCCAAACTGTAAATTGGAAACTATAAACTACATGTAAATCGTTTCCAAACTGTAAATCGGGGGACGCGCCTCCAAAGATTTGAACACAGGTGGGACTACATCCAAAGATTTGAACACAGGTGGGACTACATGTAAATCGTTTGGACTTGAACACAGGTGGGACTACATGTAAATCGTTTCCAAACACTAAGAGTTGGTGGGACTTAATTTCATATTACTTGCATGATGGGACTTACTTTCATACAGGCCAGGAGTTGGTGATGGGACTTACTTTCATATTACTTGGTGATGGGACTTAATTTCATATGACTTGCATGATGGGAACACGGGTAGGACTACTTGTAAATTGTTTCTAAACGCCAAAACTCCAAAGGCCGGATGACTTACTTTCATATTGCTTGTATCCTCCTACACTATGGGGTATGGGTGACACCTCAAAAGATTTGAACACGGGTGGGACCACATGCCTCAGGGGATTTGAACATGGATGGGACTACTTGTAAATAGTTTCCAAACACCAAAACTCTGAAGTTAGTGATGAGACTTACTTTCATATTGCTTATATCGTCTTACACTACCGCTCATGAGTGCCATCTCCAAAAATTTAAACACGAATATCACTACTTGTAAATCGTTTCCCAAACAAACATAACATTCCACCCTATCATTCTACTTGTAAATTGTTTCCCAACAAACATAACATTCCACCCTATCATTCGAGATCAGTCAAGAGAGAATGTAGCTCCAGTTTCTGAACAAAATATCTCAAACGAGACTATGCTGCTGCCAGATTATTTACAATTATGGGCTGAGATCCTACCGGACATATGCACAGCATATTGATGATTTATGGCCACCATTTTTATTAGTTTGGTATTACGAATGGCCGGCCTTTTCATGTTTATATAGACATAAACAGTTACGAATGCCGCGTTATCCAACAACCGACGGTTTTGAACCGCTTCTGATTCGCTGATTGACTATATTAAGCTTTTCGATTTGACTTATGTATTAATGTTGAAAGGTTCATGCATGTCTTAATTATGTTTTAAACACAATCCAGATTGATAGTGGCACTTTAAAAGAGGACATGCAACGCATTGGATAATGCAATTGGATGTCGGCGTTTGTTGGGGAATATGTACTTTTACAAACGCCATCAGATCATTCTTACGTACGTTTTGGCGAGGTAAATCAAGTTTATAGTATATGCTTTTGGATTAATATTTGCTAAGTGGACGACAGTGAAAGGTCGGTGGTTCAAATCCTGGGCCCGGTCTGTCTACCTCCCGGCAGCCAAAACGAAATGAGAGTGAAGTGGGGGATAGGATAGCTTCCCGGAATCGAACCTGCCGATTCTCCTTATTTACAGATGGAAAATAAATAAATTACATGTAAAAGTCTGGAGTTTGAGGTTTCCCAAAAGAAAATTAAAAAGAGCGATGGAAATGCCCTCGAAAATCCCATCCTTCGTGCTGCCTTATTTTTTGACAGGTTAAAGTCCTGTTGGCCATACTCTCTCCATCTTCCTCCTCGCCTCCTCGTCTTCCTTTCACATCAGAGCGTTTCAATGTTTTAGAGTAGCTGATAGGTACTTCCAGTACCTTCTCCATCTTCCAATTCATCCAGGCTGTGATGGCACCATTACCAAACTTAACCGTTTGTCTACACTGCCTCCCTCCGAATCAGTCTGGTGTCTGGTCCAACAAGAGAAGTTTATGAGCCTTAGAGGAAACTGAAATCTCAGTTTAGTCAATTTTTTCGCAGACGCTAATCACGGACATCGATCGCAGGACCATGAAATCAAAATTAGGTTTCTATTGGTCTTGTTTACAGATGGGCTGTTTTGGTCCCCAAGCTACAGTTCCTTGAGGGTTGATAACAGTATCAGATTGGGCAGCTGTACTCAAGGACGAAAGATTTTTTTTCTTTTTTCTTTTGTTTTTTTCGAACTGCTGTGGCAAAATTGGCAATTCCAATGCGATACAGACGTACCAAATTACAATTGAAGCACAGTGTTTTCGTTCAGGGTTAACTGTTCACATAATGCTTATTTAAGCAGAAGTTAGGGTTCCGCCCAATTTTGACTCGAGTATTCAGACCAGATCGCCACTAGGGTTGATACTCTGACAAGTCATCAACGCCCGCCGTTTTACTCGATCAAGCAAGCAAAGATTTGCTCCGGCTGCAAAATTTTCAGCAATCGAAATTTGATTCCTCACCCGGACGATTTTCGAGCTTGCAGCTATTCAGCTCGTTCGGAATTAAAAAATAGAGAAGCCAAACTGCTTTTCAATTGCAGGCCGCGGACTGTACAAATCCACAACAATCTATATCTCAAGAAAAGGTGCGGATCATCCGTTTTCTAGTCATTTGCTGTACTGATTCAAATAATTATTTCGATTCGTGCACTTTACCTAATCGTTAGTCATATTTAGGTATCAGAAATTAATTTCCTTTACGGCAAAGTATAGCATAGTGATTAATCTTCCATGGCAGAAATGGCTTGCGCTTCCTCGAATTCACCCTGCGCTGCTTGCAAATTCCTTAGAAGAAAGTGTACTTCGGACTGTGTGTTTGCTCCATATTTTCCTCCGGAAGAACCTCAAAAATTTGCCAATGTTCACAAGATTTTCGGAGCCAGCAATGTGACTAAAATTCTGAACGATTTGCCCCCTCATCAGCGGGAGGATGCAGTGAACTCTCTGGCCTACGAAGCCGAAGCCCGTTTGCAAGACCCCGTTTATGGGTGTGTTGGAGCCATCTCCGTTCTGCAGAGACAGGTGCAACAGCTGCAAAAGGAATTGGCGGCTACTCATGCAGATCTCCTGCAATATACCTCCGCAGTGGAACCCATTCTTATTCCACATAGTGCAGGCTTCACGCCACCATCTTATTCCAGGCTTCCGATGACTCATGCCATGGCCAAAGAACAGCAGCAGCAGCAAAATTTAGCGGAATTCCCTAATTCTAGAGACGAACTGCAACTCACTAGAGAGCAGCTTCTAGAATTGGCCATGAGAAGCGGAGATTCCTACGACGCCGGTCTTGCTGCACTAGGGATGACAAATCATGTCTTTGCGCTTTATCCTTCAACCAGGCCTGCAGCCGGCAGCGGAAACGGCAGCAATGGAGGCAGTTTTTGACCGTTCTCTTTCCCTTTGTTTTTTTTTTATTACTTTTTTCTCAGACCTAAATTGCGTGTTTGGGGTATATTATTGTTAGAATAGTAACGTATCTCCTTTAACTGTCATTGGCCTTACTGTAGATATGATGCAACTTTTGCTGGCATACCGAACGTTTCCTATTGTGCGATTTGGAACTAAACTTTGTATTTCTCTAAGCATGTTTTATATGTATCAGCCACCGATATGGAACTTTTGTCTATAAATCACCTTGATGTCTTTGAAGGTTGGTACTATATTTGATTTTGCTGCGGAGATATAGTTAGTGTTAAAAATACAACTTTCTGGTTGAAATTCATGCCTAATATGCTTTCCAATATCATATGATGAATGGTCCAAGAATAAAACATATTTTTCTATTGATTCCATTTCCTTCTTTTTGGCTATATGTCGTTTGATCGTCGTGATAAATCTTGCAAAGATGTTAGTGGAATGAACACTTGTCTTGCTTGGTGATAGCGCCCGAAATCCAGGATTAAATTTGTCTTTTCTCCATCGTATGAATAGGATGGCATTCAATATAGTTATACTTGCGTTGCCTTTAAAAAATTAGATTATATTATAGTAAAGTTTGTCGATTATTCACTGATAGGGAAACCACCAAACCATGAAACATGGACAATTCCTCAGATCCGGGGATTACAATTACCAAAATCCTACGGACAACTACTCGAATGCAGCGATTGCAATTATAAAAATCCTATGCACAACGACTCGAATCCAGGGATCACGGATATAAATTTCCCATGCACAACTCCTCAAATCCAGGGATTACATATTCTATATGAAGTTTAAAAGAAATGGAAAGAATAGGAGTATGTCGTTGCATAGATTTAGGCATGTATCTAAATGTGCTTCTTGTTAGAGTTACAGAACTTGTGAACATGATTCCTTGAATGACGGAGAGGAAATTCTAATCTTCGATTTTCCTGAGATTATGCTCCCCACTGTACAATATATCAAGCCTTAAAAGACAGCATGGAATGTTACTGTTTATAAACACTGTATAATAATTCATGGTTTTTGATATCTTTCTGTCTATGATAACTTTGTATATATTGCTTCATGATTTTTGTTTAGCTGTGGATGCTCGAGACCTCTGTGACGTGGGCATCAATTTCAAAGAGAAGTCTTATTTCTAAAAACGATGGGAACGAGATCTTAAAGACTGCCAAGAATATCGAAAAACTGTGAAGTTTCTGACAAATATTCATTATTTTTAAAATCTATAACTGGGATGGAAGAGCTTGAAATCAAATATTCTTAATATGCTGGAGGAAATATGCTCTGCTTTTGTGCAGTTGGAATTTATGCAGAGGGTCGTGGTTGTTTCGGATCAATGTATCTCAGACGAGTCTCTCTGGTCTGAATATTTGCGACTATATGGTGAGATCCCACTAGATATTTGTACCATATAGATTTATATCCATGTTTTTGATGATTTTGGGTATCGTTATTTATTGGCTTTTTGTTGTTTCTTGACCTAAACAGCTATGCATTCCACAATATGTAACAAACGCCGGTTTTTTTACAGGGTTAGGGATATCCAGGAATCCAATATTTTACAGGTTTAGAGATATGCAGGACTTCAAAGTTGATGTATTAGATATATCTCTAAACTACCTGAAGATCACAGGAATAACGGTAAAAGAGAACAACGCAACACGTTTAGAGAATACATGTCCATGTCAAGATTGGTTTGTTTAACTTCTGGAAGTGCTATCATCTTACGTAGATTTGCCTATTGATAATCTAAACGTAAATCAAAGCTATTTATGTATCCCTTTAGAACTTAAAGTTTTTCCAGCAAACAAAATTTGCTAACAAAGTAATTAATGATTGGTTTGCAGGTAGCCTGGTCGTTTGAAATAGATAATACGTAATGAACACAGTCGAGAAAAGCGGCCTCTTATGCCCTGTGGAGAGTACAAATTCATACCAGTACCTGTCGAAGAAAAGGTGCAAATATCTAATTCTTCTAGACCTTTGTGCACTGAATCAATTAATTGTGTCCAAGTAGTAACAGTTCAGCTTGAAGTTAGTATTACTAGTAATATTAGTGTCTCAGATGCTTCTCACTGTAGTATACACAACTAGTGTATGGGCAAGAAAATTAAGAAGTGTTGAGAAGCAGTGTTTCTTGTTCATAGAACCAAATCTAGAAAAAAAAAATGGAATAGCTGCATGATGATTTGTCTAGTTCCAGATAAGCGTCGGATAAGCAGCACTCAAACTCACCTGCGCTGCTTGCAAAGTCCAAAGGAAAAGTGCTGTCTATTAAATGCACAGAAAACATAGACAACCAATGATTTGAGTCTGCTAGGGTGCAAATACCTGGGATTTTTGGCTGTCTATGAAGACTTCACAAACTCTATACTCTATAATCAGGACAATGGTTCTGAGAAACCAGAAACAAACTGATCTTTTCACCATATAATACATCAACTCATCCTCACCGTCTATTTTCGCCATTGAACTTTTTTTGCCCGTTTTCACACACCTTTTACCTAAATATCAAGAATGCTATTGGTGTGTGTTATAATTCTATGAGGTAGTAAAAAATGATTGGGTAGCTTACTAGTTCTCGCTAAGTTATAGCTCTTTTCCCCGGTGTATACTCATCTACAAGTTTATTTGCCAGCCACAGCCAGAACCACAGAAAACTTAAACGGATATGTGATTTTGACGTAGAGTTTAGTGTGCCCATGAAAGTGGTTTTGAAGTGTTAAATACAAGTTTATTTGCCAGGCACAGCCAGGACCACAGAAAACTTAAACGGATATGTGATTTTGACGGAGAGTTTAGTGTGGCCATGAAAGTGGTTTTGAAGTGTTAAATATAACAGCGGTTGAGATTTAGGGTGTTCCATGACACATTTCGTTTTGCATCCTTTAATGAGAATTGAAAAATATTAGTTTCTTCTATTAACCTTGGTTGTCCAAGGTTTTCTAGGTAATAGATTTGTGCTCTCTACTGGCTAATAATCTTTGAGGGATTTGAGATTATTCCAATTCTAATAAGTTCATATTCTAATTAGACGGGGAAATTAATGTATAAACAGAGTTGTCCTCTCCCAATGAGGATTGAAATATTAGTTTCTTCTATTAAACTTGGTTGTCCAAGGTTTTCTATATAATAGATTTGTGCTCTCTACTCACTAATAATCTTTTAGGATTTGAGATTATTCCAATTCTAATAAGTTCATATTCTAATTAGACGGGGAAATTAATATATAAGCAAACTTGTTTTATCAAAATGGTCCATTTTACAATAAGATGTGTAATTCTTTTTTTTTCCTCAAGTTAAATTATATTCATGCCACGGGCTCCCCGCCCACCAATTTCATAGACATTTGAGATTATTCCAATTCTAATAAGTTCATATTCTAATTAGATGAAGAAATTAATATATAACCAAATTTTATTTAGCAAAATGGTCCACTTTATAATAAGATGTGTAATTCCTTTTCTTTCTCAAGTTAAAGTTGACACATAACCTTTTTATACATGGTTAATTAGGTAAATGTGTGCATTGGTAAGACATTCTTCATGTTGCAATAGTTTTTTTGTTATATTTATGAAGTCTACAACTATATCAAACACATTAATATTTTTAATGTGGTTGTACTAGTTCCTATGGTGACGGAGAATGCCAAAAGAGCCATTCGACTTGGATACCTTCTTGTAACTTTGAGTGTGTTAGGGGATCTTGAATCATAGTTGACCAAGAAAAGGAACGCACAAGTCGATTTAGTTATGACGGTTGAACACAAAACCAAATGAAGCTTTTCATTTTTTTTCAAGTGAAAAAATTTAACTACCTTTATTATATTAAAAGTTGTTATATTGGAATAAGATCATGAATCACTGAAAAAAAGGCTACTCATGGCAAGCAAAGGCTTCACACCCTCATCGTTCAACTCCATATGCACGATAAATTTGACCTTTAGGGTTTTGTACTTTAGCAATGGGGCCAGACTCTAATGGTCAACGGGTTGGATCCTGCATTGAAAGTGTCGGAAATGAAGAAGGGATTGTGAATGACATCTTGTTCTCAGGTTGTCGAAGTTCTTGCTTGGCATGAAGCCCTCATTGTTTTGCACAATTTCTCTTGCAATTATAGTTATTATCTCGTTGAGGACCATCAAAATGTTTCCAAGTCAAAAACGGGAAAACACCATGCCTTTTCTCTTCTTCACGGCCTCCCCAATGGAGCCTCTATCGAGATTTTCAAACTTTGCTAGAGTTTCAATAGCAATTTCCTTTGCCCTCTTACGGTGTTTTGTAGATTTATGACAATGAGTTTCAGTGATAATTACGGGTTTCAACTCTCGATTTCTATTGGAGGGAAGAATTCATGCCAAATGGTTGTTGAAAAGCCAGAGCAAAATGTCTGCCAGGGAAATGGAACAAGTGGGCAGGAAAGAAATGTGTTTGACAAAAATCATGAATCAAATGGGGAAGGAAATAGGGATAGTTATCTCCAAAATTTCCCAATTTCTGTTTGATCTATGTCTGGTTCATTTGTCTGCTCCACCGTTAATGCAACTGATATGTATTCATCCTCAAAGACAAAAATAAATCATTGTGAGGAATTAAGGTGGGTTCGTTTAGGTTCATTTACAAAGGAAGGCAACAACACATGGATTAGGTAATTAGAGATTATGACATTGTGAATGATGCTTCCATATCTCTTGTTGCATGGTTGAATGGTGGTGCTTACGGTGGTGGAGCATCTTTTGCTTCAAAGTTGCTTTCCTTCAAGGATGTTCTCAAGTTAGGATCCAAATCTCAACATGCCCAAGCAACACATAGGCCATTCCAGGTGGACAAATTTGAGGATGTTCCATCTGTAGAAATTTCACACCCTTCTCTGGAGTACTTCCTTGAGCTCTACTCAGAGAATGATCTCTATTTTTGCTTCAATGGTTGTGGCCACATTTAGTGAACCTTTATAAGTGGATTCAGGAGTCATAGACTTTGAAATGCAAGGTTATCTTTTGCTCTAAGGGTTTCTTTATAGTGTTGTTCACTGAATCAGAGGATTACCAGAAGGCCCTAACTGGTGGACCTTCGTTTTGGGGCAAAGCCAGTGCATTCATTGCCCCCTCGTTTCCAGATTTTAATCCCTATATTGTAGTCATCACCAAACTTCCAATTTGGCTTTGGCTTCATAATTTCCTTGCCCATCTATGACATTTTTCAGTTTTTGAGGGCATTTGTAATTCCTTGGGCCATTACCTTGCCACAAATACCTCTCAAGGACTGTATGTCTTGTACACCTACGAAAGAATACGTGTGGAGTTTGACATTAGTAAAGTGTTACCAAATAAAATAAATTTAAAAATCGGTGATTTCCATTAGTCTCAATCCTTGGATTATGAGAATAAAATGTTTCAATGTCGTATTTGTCTTCAAACTAGGCATTTACAAAATTCCTGCCCTAGGTCAATCTCCACCATGAAGCAGCACAACAAAATGTCTAAATCAAAAAGTTGGAATCCTTATGATCGACCCCTATCGAGGATGAGCCTTTTTTTCCTTTTGATAAATAGGATGAGGGCGTCGATGATCATATGCTTCGAGGAGATCAAGATGAAACTATCACTACACATCATCCTTATGAGGACTCGACTGGGATCCTTGTTTACCCTAGAAACAAGGAATTGGTTATTAAAGATATCTCTTTAGGTATGTTGAAGCGTGTTAATGAATCTTCTTCTTCTGAATCTGACAAGGAAACACCTTTAGATCTCACCAATACCATGTAGATTACCTTGGTTGATCTGTTTCCTATAGGCCGTACCAACGTTGTCAGAAAGAAAGGAAAGAAGATTCGTTCCGAAGACAATCCCAAGTCAGGTGATGTTGTACAGTCTGTCAATTCCATGGTAGTTTGTTTTTGGATTCTGTCTCAAAGTCCTTAGATGGACAATTGTTATCACAATGTAATCTCGTTTTTTCATTCTCAATCTTTTGTTATTTAGTTTTCTTGCTTACTTTGTCTTACCTGGTTGGAGACCTATACTCCCAGGTCAGCCTTATTAGAGGACATATGTTATCATGTAAAAATTATCTTTATTAATAGAAATATTTTGTGTTGGCTTACAAAAAAAGAAGATATCATGAAACACTTGGCCAAGGAAATAAAATAGGTCGAAGACATATAGATCTAGTCCAAACAAGAAACAATGGTCCAAAATTGTAACAAAAATATCAATCTCAAAAAATAAACATATTGCTAAACACAGAAGGCAACCCCTTGTCGAGCCAAATAAAAAGCAAAACAACAACCTAAACAACCCAAAGCCAACAAAATAGGAAACATACCTGGGTTATGATAGAAAAGACAAAACTGTAGACCCAATAAAAAAACTGAGTGAACACCTTAAGCATGGATGTTGTTGTTGACCCATAGATTGTGATGAAATAATCTTGACATCGACGAAACACCTCTCTTAGACAACTTGTCAGCCATGGTGGTCTATTCCCAGTAGATATAGGAAAATGAAATCTTGGTGAAAGAATCTATCAAGCTCATGATATGTTGAAGACAATGGAATAAGGAAGGGAAAACCAACAAGGAACTACCCTGCACCCACTCTATGATAGACTTGGAATCCCCAATGATCTAAACATCCTCGATGGCAAGCCACATTGAAAATTTTAGCACTCCCCAAAAGGACAACACCTCAGCCCATTAACTGGAACTTGAGCACCTGACCAATAAAATTTGAAAGCTTTGGATTGATCAATCACAATGTAAGCACCAAAACCACATGCACCCTGTGAGTATGTCCCATCAAAGAAACTGACAGGTGAGGAGAAATCAATCTCTATGAGTGAGACCACTGAACAGTGTACTCTAGGCCTATAAGGACTCACCTCCTAAAAATATTCCATGATTTTAAAACTTGTGGAATGTACATCAGGAATCAGATTTTCAAAAATGTATTTGTTCCCACAAACCCAAATAGCCCAGATGAAATATAGTGTAAGGGCTCTTACTTCTTTCTGACAAGCACTCCAATTGGACAACTATAAGCCTTTCATAAGCTACTAGAAACTTCTATAGGTCGTATAGGCACAAGACATATCTCATGAGACAAATCTCACACATTTCATCTTGTAATTTCAGTGAAGGATGGGAGTGTATACAAGGTATTACGAACACTCATGTAAAAACAACTTGGAGCATCTCAATAGCTATGAGAATTAGTTTAATAGCTACAAATTTTAGAGGGAGGAAGATCTTAGAGTTTTATATTGTGCTGAAAGTGAACAACAATGATGGGAAATACAAGAGGATGGGAGTAAGATCAATGAATTGAGATCCCATGATCATGTAATGTGTGATAAATTTGAGCAAGTAGAGGTGATCAACTGAACAATTGTGGGAAACATAAGATCATGAAATACAAGAGGATGAGAACAACAAGTTGGAAGTACAATCAATGAAAGGAGATCCATGATGATTTGTCGAGTGATAAATATGAGCAAGAAGAGGTGATCAACTAAAACATGATGGTAAATACAAGAGGATGGGAACATCAAGTTGGAGATAAAATCAATAAATGGAGATCCCGTGATGATGCGAACGGTGAGAAATATGAGGAAGAAGAGGTAATAAAATGCATGTTAGATAAGATGGAGCACAAGTATGTGATTGATATATGCATGTTTGAGTGACGAAGGAGAATACCATAGAAAATATGTAATTTCAACATGCAAAAATTGAAGAAACACAAAAGGGAGGTGTAGAAAGGAAATTTTGATTTTTATAACATATTTTGTGTTGTTATGTGTATGGAAGGAAAACTTAATAAAAATGTAGTTGAATATGTCTTTGAAAAGGTTGTTATGTTTTGGATGATAGCAAAACAATTTATCACTACATGACATTGGTTTGTATTTAAGGAATGATTATGATAGTTGAAAAGCAAGATATGGCTAGGAAACACCATAATTTTCTACAACAATGACAGTTAATGATAAATTTGGAGTACGTATATATCTTTTTAAAACCAACGAGGACTTGTTTTGAAGAAGGAAGAGATTGTGATAAGATGTCATTGGAAATAATAATATATTATTTAAGGTGCAAGTTAAAAATGAATCACAAAGACCTTTTAGTAGAGAAAAGAGGTATACAACTAGTGCAACATCTAGTGAACCTAGTCAAAAAACGCATGAGAGAGATTGTACATGTTTTACAATATATTCTTCAAGCACTGATGAAGAAAAAAAATAATAAAAACAAATCATATAGTTTTATGTTATCAACAACTCTATAAATAAGATTTTCTCCCAGATGCGGGTGTTTGAGCTGGCATTAACTATGAAGGGACAGGGGTGGGGCGAGGTAGATCGACACCTGCCCACCCAGTACAGAGAGTTAAATACAGGTAAGGTGGTTAGCTCTTGGCATGCGCGCAGAGCAAGGTTCACCGGCTCTCATTCCAGCGGCTTAGCGGCTCTGGTTCATACTTCATGTCTACAGCGATGGTTCTTCCCTTTGCACGGTCTGGCCTACATCAGAAGGTGGTGTTCTTTAATGCTATAGTAATGGATGGAGCATCTCGAGGCATGCCAGAAAAGGTTAAGGCCAGGCTATGTCTCGAGTATGCGGTGAAGTCATTTATGCTGTTTCACTTGGTTCATTCCCTCGCCTCTGGCCTCATTTCTGATTTTCGGCTATTTGAGGTGAGCTCTGTTATTCTTGAGGTCTCTCGGCACTTGCGGGGGAAAGTTACTCTGGTGCTTGGCTCGGCCCTCCTGGCGGAGTGGCTCCTACTCTCCCTCTCGTTCCTCTCCTGGGTTTCGAGCTGTTGTTTCGTTGTCTTTGTCTCGTCGATTCATTATCTGGTCTCAGGCCTCGTCTCTGGTTTCGGGTTGTGGGTTTCGAGCTGTTGTTTCGTAGCCTTTGTCTCGTCGATTCATTATCTGGTCTCAGGCCTCGTCTCTGGTTTCGGGTGGTGGGTTGTTGGCCCTGTCATTCCTAAGGCCTCCTGAATTTTGCTTGGAAAGGATAATTCAGCGCTCAGCTCTGTTTTTTCGGTGAAGGGGCTCCAGCTTTTCTGTTGGCTCCCTTCCTGGACTTTGGGTCTCTGTTGCTCTGTCTACCTGGCTGTTGCTCTGCCTTACTGGCATCCCACTGCTGCTCTCTCTCAGATGCCTCGTCTGCGCCAAAGAATGGGGTGCCGAAGAGGCCAGCCCCAGCGTGCGCCTTCCAGCTCGTCCTCTGATTCGCCTTCCCTCTCCAGTGAGCTGTTTGCAGGCCGCTACCCCAGCACCCGCAGTGGGAGAGGGCGGCTCCATTCCTCTAGCTACCACCCTGGGCTTCCTTCCTCATCTGGCTCTGCAATCTTCTCCTTTAATAGCTCTCTGAATCGCCCTAGGATAACGGCTCATATCTCGGTGGTCTTCCATGAGACTGATCAGACAGAGGACTCTGGATCTCATCCGGGAGGTTCGGGGGTAGTTTCTGCTCCTTCTTCATCCCTCCAGATGGGAATTGGAAATGCGCCTCGGCAGGATTTGAATGTACAGGTATGCAGCGCTCAGGATGTGGTGATGGTGCCGGTTGACCCTGGTCCCTCTACTCAGAATGTGGCTCAAGCAAGGGATTTTCCAGATTATGGTTGGTGCCGTATCGAGGAAGAGCCTCCAGATGACTAGTGCACTTACCCCGGCTTCGTCTTCATGTAGTGCGACCTTTACCACTGGGCAAGTTTGTAATGCAAATAGTTTTGTGGTTTTCCGGTGTTTTTTGGCATTTTTGTTAATTATGCATTATCAAAAGAATATCAACTCGGTCCCCTGCGTGGGTCCTAAAATCCGTCTCAACTATGAGCTCACTGCCTACAGTCAGTCTTCTCATCTGCTTTTCTTGACAGTTCTACCTCTCTTTAGAGCAGAGTTTTGACTTCGGTCACGTTGTAATTGTACCTCCTTACTTTGTTAATAGATTAATCTTATTTAGAAAAAAAAAATATATATTTTTAACTCTTTTCCAACCATGGGATTTAATAGAAAAACATTACTAGTATATTGATCATCCTACTTCAACACAAATATAATTTTTGTTCCCATTTTCTTAATTTTTTCGAATTTTAATAGTAGATAGTAACATTTATTAAAATGCAAAGGGATAACAACACAAATTACATAAATAAATCCTAAGTTTCTCACTCTAATAAGAAGTCGTGTTGGTTAATCTTGGAAATTTGAATTAAGAAGTCGAATTGGTTAAGCTTAAATTGGATCTTGAAATGGCCATTTTATGGAGGGTTATAATTTATAAGAAATATGGATAATTATTTCTATACATTGTGGAGCAGCTCAATAATTGGTTGTTTAAATTGACTCAATAGTTGGTTGTTTGGACTGATTATTGGAATAACTTATGAGAGCTCATATTTTTGACTTGCTAACCAGATGAAATAGATACGATTGTAAATCAAATCTAAGAGAATATATATTTCAAAGTAGATTAAATAAGTGTGGTGATTATATTTGAATTTCGCTATATGTTATTGCTATTAAACTTGAGTTACTTTATTATAATAATTTATAATTTAATTAATAAAATCTAAATACAAATTTAATATATATATATATATATATATAATTTTTAACTAATTTTTAATTATTATTTTTTATAAATTTATAAATATGCTACTAAAATGGATTTTATAATATTTTTATTATTTAGATTCATAATGGGTACAATACCTTTTATGTTAGTGTCATTATTGTTTTTAATTTATATTTTGATATATAATTTTTATAGGTACTGTTATTAATTTTATGTATTTTTTTCTATTGAATTGTTAATTGAATTGAAATTTTACTTTAAAAAAATAATGTGTACGTGTTTTAGTTTTAATTAATTTATATAATTGTAACTTTATATATATATATATATATATATATAATCATTTAAATATGATATTAGTTAAATGATGGATACAATTTAATTTATGTTAATTTTATTGTTTTTGTTTGTTAAGTTTTGTGATTTTTGAGATAATTAGCATGTTTAATATATGGCTTGAGTAGTCACAATCTAGGGGCATCTAAGACATCAAAAGCACCTGGGAATCATACTTGACTTGGGCCACTCCATCCCTTAGCATGGATGGATTTTTCCTTGTGGAGTTTGGAATCAGTGACCTTTACAGCACAAAGTGCCTTAATAGAACAACCTATCACCATCTACTCTATGCTCCATGAGCATTAATTTAATTTTTTTCGATATACAATTCGATATATAATTTTTATAATAAATATTAGCAGTTTTACATATTATTTATTGAAATTTTAATTGAGTTCAAACTTTATTAAAAAAATGATGTGTAAGTGCATTTAATATTTATTAATTCATATAACCCTATATTAAAAAAAGACAGTATATTAGTATGGTGTTGCAGTGCAGGTTTATTGAGCTAACTAATATGCATCTAGAGAAGGATACATACTTTTGATGTGGATAGATAGTCTAAATCCTCTGATCCCTCTACTTATTTCTAAGCACCAACTTAGCAAGATATACCAATATCTTCATTTGTATAGCAAAAACCTACATATAGCTTCTTAAGAAATTATTTATTCACGTGAACATTAAATCTACAAGCTATTTATCTAGATTTGGTTGTCACTTCACCATATTAGCATATGGCTTCACTTGATATACTCAACAAATCTTTGCTCCCCATATAATAATCATTTTTCACACCATAAGTGACATTCAATTGTCCCTTCATCAATGATATTCAATTGTCACTCCACAAATGGCATCCAATTATCACTCTACGTCAAATGATATTATTCAATGTTACTCCATTAACATTTTTAAATATTACATTTCAGTTTTGCTTTAAAATGTTAATATTACATTTCAGTTTTGCTTTAAGTACTTTAGGATTTTTATACATTCCCTCGTAGCCATTCGTAAAGGGATATATTTATTTCAAAAGGTATGATAATCATTAATTAAATAATTAATTTTCTTTTTAGGTCTTTCAATCTATAAATTGTGAGTCCCTAGATAATTGCAAAGTCTAAGGTCATATTTCCATGAGTTGTAATCTTTATCTTGATAGGCTGTTGGCATTATTCGCTGTTAAGTTGTCAATGAAATCTAAATCTAAATCTAAAAGATATAGAAAGTCAAATTGATATATTATGAGATCATATAATGAGATTGATACAATGTGCAATAAAATGGTTTGACGCATTTTATAGCACGTTACACGTCTAGTCTTACTCATATCAATTATTAATATTTTCCAAATACCATGCGAAAATACCATGAGTTTCCCAAACCATAAGTTTGAAACCATCAATTTACTTTTTAAATTATTTATATAACTTAACTTTTTTTATTTTTTGTTTTCATGTACTTCTTTTTTTTGAATTCACCATGAGTTTGAACCACCAATTCACTTCTTTACATAATTTTTTTATTACATCTATATCATGTATTTTTTTTCAATTCATCTTTCTTGCACCCCTTTTATTATACTGAGGGAGACACACACAGGTCATTTCTATTAGGTTGATTTTCTCTTTATTTTCTTACGTAAACATGATATTTTCTCATTCCCTTAATACATGTTAATTATTTTGTAATCATTTTGTGATTTATTTAGCATCCCATTTCAAAATAAATAAAAACTTGAAAATTTAGAAAATTATTGACTTGTTAATGATGTAGATACCAATCCTGTCTTGTTCTTGTCAATGAATTCCTTAACATCTATCAACCAAATTTCTTTTTTATCATCATATGTCTTCTCTCCTAAACAATATTTACCTTAACATTTTTTTTGGCATTCACTATTTCACAATAATACTTTTCTTTGTAATTCCTTTTACATCCCATTAGAAACATAAAATTTGTGTTTACATCCTCAATATTTCAACCAACAACATTTCTATTCTCAATTTCCAAATAATACATTTCTGGTCGCTCAATTATCTCACATGCATGTGAGAGTTTGCAAAAATGGTAGATGTTAATTCTATTGAATTATTACTTCAAAAAAAAATAAAAATTCTATTGAATTATTACTTTAAAAAACAAAAACAACTATTTATTCCGAGGGATTTTTAATTAAAGAAGTATTTGGAAAATGAAAGAAAAATTTATGATAAAACTTAGGGCTCTAATGATGTTGCAAATATAATATACATAAATAATAACATGTTTATCTAGATTATATCTTATATAAATATTTGAATGGATCAATGGAAATTAAAAGGAATTAGTAATCAAATTTTCTACATTTAATTTTTAAAATATTGGAAAAATTTATCATAACTTTATTGTCAATTAATATTGGGGACAATCATTATTGGTTGATATCCAAAAATGTGAGCTAATTCATAATCGTTATCAAGAAAAACCACACCGCTTGAAATGACCTGCTAATGGTCTGTAGTGAGGTCCACTTTTTCTCCTACAAGATAATTATAGAACTTGGGTCATTAACTTATTTCCTTAAACCCTCCATAATTGATTTCCATAATTGAGATAATTTATTGCAACAATAAAAAATAATATTATGTCTTTAGATAAATATTTCAACTTGTAACATCCCAAGAATGACCCTGTTGTATATATTTATATTATATCATATCAAGTTAGTGAGCCAATTTGTGTGGGGCCTTTGTACCCTTGTGTATATATTTGTTTTATGGTCTACATCCCTATGTCTATATATTTTGAGACTAGAGTTCCTATGTGATTAAGGCAAAAGATCCTATATGCTAAAATGCTAGCAATCCTAGAAATGTAATATTTACTAACACTCATGTTCATAAAATACATCATTACTAAAATCTAGATCAAACACAAAAGTGGGGGGTCTAAGACTCCATGTGAGGGAAATGTGAGGGGGTTGAAACCAAGACATGGTTCCTATATCATGAAAATAATAAAATATTCATAAACTCACTTTATGAATATAATCTAAAGCAACGAGGACATGGTATAAGTTTAATTCACAAGTTGACATTACAACCTAAGTCCAAAAAGTGAAGGGATGAGTGGTAAATGTGAGTTCCCAAGAGGTGGGGGTGAGTTCCTTAAAGGACACTTGGGAAAAACCCACATGCATACTTAAGCCTTATTTTCCCATGATTCTCTCCAGCATTCAACTATAATTTCACCACCATTCCTCCCCTAGTTCCTTATTGGTTCATGTTATAGACTTGGGGTAAGTAAGCTTGGGTTGCCACTAAGCCTTGTCACCTGGTGAGCTATTGAAAATTCCTAGGTGGAATTATATGGCCAACTCTTAGTTCTCGTCGTAGGTAATCCTGGGGATTGAAGGGGGGATTGGTTAGGTAGGATTGCTTAACATGAGGGTTGAAGGGTTCCTGGAAAACTCTTGAGGGCAGCCAAAACTCCCAAAGCTACAATAATTTAAGACTTGTTAGGTGGCATGTGTTTGAAGCCATTAAAGGGTAGTGGCATAACTTAAAGGAATACAAAGGCAGAGAAATGGATGCATTACATTGGGTTGTTTAGGTTGGGCCTAGATGTGAAACTATAGTTAGGGATGTTGCTATAATTGGTGCTTGGAAATTGTACTTGTTGGTGTTTATTGTGTAACCATAGTTGACTCTGAGATAACCTTTATCTAGTATATTTGTAGCCCCACCTCATGGGTGACCCATTAATGAGACATTTAGAGTAGTGGGCTTTATGGTTGGGTGGAACTTCTAATGTCTATAGTTAATGGGTGACTTACAAAAGATAAGTGGCCCTATTATGTGTTGACATGTTTAATGGGGTGTTTATATATATATATAATGTATGTTTATGCAATTTTTTTTTTCATTTTGATCATGTTAATTGATACACAACATGGTAGTATGCAGAAAATATTCATGATAGACCTGAATTATGGTGCAAAGGTAGCATCATAGAGGAGTTCATTCTAGTAATCGAAAATTATGTTGACGAGAAGTGGATCCTAGAGGGCCAAGCTACTTATGGTAGCAAAAGTTTATGAGTTAAGTTAGACAATAAATTTCATTTAGGTAGTTGAAAACCAATCAGTGAATGGTAGTCTCACTTATACAATCAAAATCCATCAATGGATGGGAGATATATCCATGTAATCAATGACAATATACCCTATAGCTAGTTGGTGAATAGTAGAATTGATTACATAGTTGATGGATGATAAATCCATGTACACACTCAAGGATAATTGAGGAGTTAGAATTATAATTATTGATCAATGGAATTAATAAACTTCCAAAACAATTTTTTTATTAGAAACAACTATAAAGAGGAAAAAAATAGTATTAGATTACAAAGAAATGGGAAATCATGGTTTTGAAAGTGTCCCATACTCTCATCAGTGTATCGAGGCTATCGAGTATGCTATAAAATCAAGTTGTCGATTGCTACATAAGACTTGCATGGGTTAAAAGCATAGCAAAAAAAAAACTATGGAAAAATATGGTCAATTAAATTGACTACTTAGGCGATTTGTGCATTGTAGTGGCCAACTAGTATTACATTCGTCATTTTGATTGACAATCAACGAATTTGACTACAAATTCAATCATTTTATAGGTGACACACATATTCTATTAACTGACTTGACTAGATGGCCAATTGATTCAACTCCTAACTCGGATCATTCTTACAAACAACTAGCGTATTTTATCAGTCAATTAGATCAGATGGTCAACTAGCTCAACGACATAGTTGAATGACATATTATATCAATTGATATGACTAAATTATTGTTATCTTGACTATTTAACCGACTATCTAGATTAGACATATTTTGAGGCCTAAAATAATATTATAAATCTATAAGGAATATTATAAAATAATAGTGAAAATAATAAAATAATATTAGGTTACCTCATCATGTTTGGAGGGGAAGAAAACTATTTTTTGAACTTATATCTCTATGATTTTACTCAAATTTTGAGCGGGGACACTTGTTGGATGCAAAATTTAATTTTACATCCAAGGAGTACCCATGTTGCATACTGGACACCTGCTACACAAAAAATGTGAAATACTTGAAAAATGTGATTCTAATTATATTTTTTCAAGTATTTCACATTTTTCATGTAGCAGAGTCCATCAAAAGTATGCAACATGGGTACTCCTTGGATGCAAAATTAAATTTCACATCAAACAAGTGCTCCTTCTTGAAATTTGAGTAAAATCGTAGGGAGATAAGTTGAAAAACTAGTTTTTTATTTTTATTTTTTATTTGTTTATCTTTTAACCTTTTTACTCAAAAATGGTGAATCATCATATTTAATTCTATTAATTCTTATAGAGTTGATTTTCGTTGTACATTTTTATTTTGAGACCTATTTTTTACCTCAAAATTTCTCTAATATATATTCAACCAAAAAAAAAAAAATCATTAATAAATCTCACTTAAAAATCAATCAAATCAACTGTCTTAACAATCGATTGTCATATCACTTTGGTCGAACCGATCAATAATCTACTAGGCATATCATTTTCATCAAGTTGATCAATAATAATAATATATTTTCTTTATTCAACAAATATACATGTATTACTCAGATCATAACCTTTTGGTTGAAGTTCAATACGATTGAATGATTTTTGATGATAATAATATATTTTTATCATGAAAAAAATTAGTCAAACATTTGAAGTAATAATATTTTAAACACTTTATGGAACCATGCAGTGTGAACACTCTAGTGAGGAGTGACAGAGGCACTTGCTTTTCATAGGTAATCACTAGAGGCATCCATGGAAATGTAATCACTGAAGGCATCCATGGAAAGGATGTGCTAAATAAGATTTGAGGTTATGGGGTTTAGCGGTGAGTTTCGCTAGGTGAAACTCACGAGATGAGGGTTCAAATCTCATTGAGTATATATATGACTTGTTGTGTCTTGGTTAGAAGAGTGGGCGACCCCATAGAGGATGTCTTGGTTCTTGTTGAGGCATAAGTTTCCTGTTATTATGTGGTTTGCAAATTGTTGCACGTAGCCTAAGTTTATAGTGGCAGCTAATTAGATTTGATTCTGGGTCTGTTTAGGATAACTCTCACCAGTTACCAATTATCCTAGATTATTTTATATAAATAGATATATATTTAAAAACAAAGGATTTATAATTAAATATAAATTAAATATAGTTAAGAAAAATTTATGATATTTTATTGATGTAGTTACTTTTTAATTATTATAATCCTGTTCGTTTTGAAGGGACAATTTCATTTTTATGGAATGCTTTTAAATATTAAATAATTAACTTATTTGTTTACATCAAGTGATACCAACTTATAATTAATGAAAAATAGTTTTATATGACATTCTAAGTTCAAGAGAAGGTTTTAACTATTATTAATATCTATCATATAAATATTCCATACCACAAAACAATTACGTGGAAAACTCATTTTCTATCCAAAAGCACTTCACCTTTGGGCCATACATAAAATATGAATACTAAAACTTAATTATTATTTAACCTCATATCTAGAGGAATAGCAACTTATTGTTATAATATCAATTATCTTTATTCATAATTTTATATATTTTTAAATTTTAATATTTTATATATTTTAAATTTTAATATTTAATGAAAACCTATAAGAGCTAAAGATAACAATGTAAAAGCCCCGAGATAGTTTTGATCCTACATTAAAACTTGTAATTTCAATAAAAGATGGGAGTCTATATAAGTATATAGAATATTGATTTAAAAACTTGGGCTATCTCAATAATTAAGGGTAGATGGGAGTCTATATAAGGTATATGGGTAGTTTAATAATGGGAGTTTTAGATAATTTGGTGAAAATTTTAGAGTTCTAGATGATCATATAAAGATTAAGAAAATTGAGAAAAAGTGATCTATTAAAAAATGTTGGGAAACATAAGATGATAATATACGAGAAGATGAAAATATCAAGTTAGAAGTACAATAAATGGAAGGAAATCTATAATGATGCATAAAGTGAGAAATATGAGCAAGAAGAGGTGATCAATTTAAAAATGACGGTAAGTATAAGAAAATGAGAACATCAATATGGAAGTAAAATCATTGAATGAAGATTCCATTAGGATGGGAAGAGTGAGAAATATGAGGAAGAAGAGGTAATCAAATGCATATCATATATGATGGAGGACAAGCATGTGATTTACATATGTATGTTGGAGAGAGTGTAGGAGGAGATTATTATGGAAAATATCTAGGTTTATTTGTAAAAAATTGAAGAAGAAAACTAGGAGGAGGTGTTGAAAGGAAATTTTGTTTTTTATAACATATTTTGAGTTGTTATCTGAATAGATGGAAAAGTTAATAAAAATGTAGTTGAATATGACCATGGAGAAGTTGAATATGTCATTGAAAATGAGGATATTGTCTTTGCTTAATGTTTTTTTTCAAATGTGAAGATTATGAACTTGTGAAGGTTTCTATGTTTTAGGAAGATAACAAAACAATTTATTGCTACATAATATTGGTTTGTATTTAAGGAATGATCAAGGTAGTTGGAAAAAAGGTTTTGGCGAGAAAACACCATAGGTTTCTACAACAATGATACTTGATGAATTCAGGGTATGTATATATATTTTTCTAAAATCTAAGATATCTTGTTTTGAAGAAGAAAAAAGGAGCTCAAGATCAAATGCCATGGAAATAATAAGAAATTGTTTAGGGTCAAAATAAATTAAATTGAACCTAGTATAAAAAAATATGAGAGATATTGAATATGTTTTACAATAAATGATTCAAACAATGATGATTACTAATATTTACCGGTTTTTTTTTTTAAAGAATATACATATAAAAAAGAAAAGAGAAAAAAAAGAATAACATTATATAGCTCTTTTCCAACTTTATAAATAACTCTTTTCCAACTATAAGATTTTAATGGAAGAACATCCCTATTATATAGACCATCTTACTTAACATAAATATACTTTTGTTCCAAATTTCTTTTTTTTTTTCAAATTTTAATAGTAGATAGTAACTTTTATTAAAAGGTAAAGGGATAACATCACAAAAAACATAAATCTTATATGATGTCAAGATGAGTTTGATATAGCTGCAATTCTCAAGAAATTGGATCTTCTTGACCTGGTAAACTAAGAAACATGGATACATGTTTGTATACAATATGGAGCAGCTTAAGAATGGGTTGTTTGGACTAGCTCAATAGTTGGTAGCTTAGAATAGCTTATTAGAGAGATGCGAGTTTTTTATTTGAATTTGAGTATATGTTATTTTTTATATTAAACTTTTAATCTAGTTATTTTATTATAATAATTTATAATTAAATTAAAAAAATTATATATATATATATATATAATTTTTGTAAGTAACGAGTTTTTGAATTAAATTTATAAATTATATTATTAGAATGAATTTCTATAATGTTATTATCACTTAAATAAGACATTAAATAAGACATTTTTTAAACCATAACAATATGATTTATATTATTATTTTTAATATACATTTTGATATATAAATTTTGTAAATTGCATTTATATATATATATATATATATATATGGGGGAATGGTTAACTAAATTGGAATTTTATTTAAAAAATTCACAAGTAATGTGTAAGTGTTTTTAATCATTATTGAATTATATAATTGCAACCTTGTAATAATTAAAAATATATATTATCACTTAGATAAGACATTTCCTTAAATAATTTAATATAATTTATGATATTATTATTGTTTTTAAAATAGACTTCGATGTGTAACTAAATTTTATAATTAGTATTATTAATTTTAATTATTATTTGTTGAATTGCTAACTGTGGTGAAACTTTGTTAAAAAAAGTGATGTGTAAGTGCTTTTAATCTTTATTAATTCATATAATTAATCCCTATAACAGTAAAGAATAGATATAGCATATCAAGAAGGTGCTGCAGTGCGTGTCCACTGAACTAACTAATATGCATCTGGAGATCAAGAGAAGGATAGATACTGCTGTTGTGGATAGACATTCTTCCGATTTCGCTCCTTATACGGATTTCCCTCCCTCGGAAATTCATGCCTAATCTGCTTTCCAATATCATATGGTGAATGGTCGAAGCATAAAACATATTTTTCTATTAATTCCAGTTCCTTCTCTTTTCTATATATCGTTTGATCGTATGAATGGGATGACATGAATGGGATGCATTCAATATAGGTGAGACTCGCGTTGCCTTTTAAAGCATTGGTTAGATTATAGCAAAGTTTCCCGATTATTCACAGATAGGTAAATCACCGAATAGCAAAATTTTCGGATTATTCACAGATAGAGAAATCACCAAACCAAGAAACATGGACAATTCCCACGCACAACTACTCGAATGTAGCGATTACAATTATAAAAAACCTATGCACAGCGACTCGAATCCAGGGATCATGGATCTAAACTTCTCATGCACAACTCCTCAAATCCAGGGATTACATTTTCTATATTAAGTTTAAAAGAAGTGGAAAGAGTAGGAGTATGTCATTGCATAGATTTAGGCGAGTATTTAAATGAGATTCCAGTTGGAGTTAAAGAGCTCGTGAACATGACCCCTTGCATTACGGAAAGGAAATTCTAATCTCCGAGTTTCCTAAGATTATGCTCCCCACTGAACACTATGACAAGCCTTAAAGACAGCATCTAGTTTTTCTGTTTATAAACCCTTTGTATAATGTTTCATGGTATTTGTTATCTTTCTGTCCATGGAAACTTCGTATACTCTTTCATGATTTTTGTTTAGCTGTTGATATTAGAGACCTGTGTGACGTGGTCATCAATTTCAAAGAGAACTTCTAAAATCGTTGTGAACGAGATCTCAACACTGAAAATATTGGAAAACTATGAAGTGTCTGAGAAATATTATTATAGTCTAAGAGAGAGCTTGAAATCAAATATTGTTGATATGCTACAGGAAATATGCTCTGCTTTTGTGCAGTTGGAATTTCTGTAGAGGGTCGTGGCTGTTTCGGATCACTATTTCTTGTACGAGTCTCTCTGGCCCGAATACTTGCAACTAAGTGGTAAGATCCTATTGGAAATTTCTACAATATAGATTTATATCCACGTTTTTCATTATTTTGAGTATCGGGATTTATTGGTTTTTTGTTGTTTCTATGCCTGAACAGCTATGCATTCCACAATATGCAAGAAACCCCCGTCTTTTACAGGGTTAGAGATATATCCAGGACTTCAAAGTTGATGATGTATTAGTTATATCTATAAACTACCTGAAGATCACAGGAATAATTGTAAAAGAGAACAACGCAAAACGTTTAGATAATACATGTCCATGTCAAGGTTGGTTTGTTTAACTTCGGAAGTGCTATCATCTTACCTACATTTTCCTATGGATAGTCTAAACGTAAATCAAAAGTTATTAATATATCGCTTTAGAGCTTGAAGTTTCTCCCGCAAACAAAATTTGCTAACAAAGTTATTAATGATCGACTTGCAGCTAGCCTGGTCGTTGGAAGTAGATAATACGCAATGAAAACAATCGAGGAAAGCGGCCTCTTATGCGCCGTGGAGAGTACAAATTCATAACAGTATCTGTCGAAGAAAAGGTGCAAATTATCTTAATTCTTCTACTTTTCTGCACTGAATCAATTAATTGTGTCCATGTAGTACCAGTTCAGCTTGCAGTTAGTGTCTCAGATGCATTTCACTGTAGTAAACACAATGGTGTAGGGACAAGAAAATTCAAACTGTTGACAAGCAATCTTTCTTGTTCATAGAACGAAATCTAGAAAAAGAAAAAAAAATGGAATGACATGATGATTTGTCTATCGTTCAGGATATGCAGCACTCAAACTCGCGTTTCATAGACAGTAAAAGTTTTGTCTATGAAAGGCGAAGAAAATCATAGACAACCAATGATTTCAGTTTGCTAAGGTGCAAATAATTGGGATTTTTGGCGGTCTATGAAGGCTTGACAAACTCTATAATCAGGACAATGGTACTGAGAAACCAGAAACAAACATATCTTTTCACCATATAATACATCAACTCATCCTCACCGTCTATATTCACCTTTGAACTTCTTTTACCCCATTTTTACACCCTTTCTTTTTATCTAAATATCAATAATGCTAATGGTGTGTGTTATAATTCTTTAAGGTAGCCAAAAATGATTGGGTTCCTTACATTGCGTTTTGCATGCTCTCTAAATGAGAGCTGAAATATCAGTTTCGTGAAATACAAGGCGGTGACGGAGGATGCCACCACCTGCGAGTAAGAGATTGGTATTAGTTTACAGTGCTGAGAAAATCCAGTCGACTGGGACAGGTTCCTGTTCATCTTAGTTAACCAGGAAAAGGAAGCCATGCATAGGTTCAGCTGTGAGGGTTGAACACAGAACCGAGCGAAGCCTTTCGTAAGCTCCTAAAAAACAATAGGCTGTATAGGCACGAGACGAATCTTCCACATTCCAGCTTGTAATTTCAATAAAGGATGGGAGGCTATACAAGGTATATGAATACTCATCTAAAAACAACTTGGATCATCTCAATAATTACAAGAAGTAGTTTAATAGCTGGGAATTCGAGATAGTTCGAGGAAGAGAGTTTTAGATTGTGCTGAATGTAAATAACAATGATGGGAAATACAAGAGGTTGGGAATATTAAGTTGGAAATAAGATCAATGAATTGATATATGCCATGATCAGGTAAAGAGTGAGACATATGAGCAAGAAGAGGTAATTAACTGAATAATGTTGGGAAACATAAGAGGATGAAAACAATGATGCTTGATGTACAATCAATGAATAGAAATCTCCCGATGAAGTGCAAAGCGAAAAATATGAGCAAGAAGGGGTAATTAACAGGAAACATAAGATGTTGAAATACAAGACGATGAAAACATAAGGTTGAAGTACAATCAATGAATGGAAATCCCATGATGAAGTATAAAGTGAAAAATATTAGCAAGAAGAGGTGATTAACTTTAAAAAAATTGATGGCAAATACAAGAGGATGAGAACATCAAACTGTAAATAAAATTAATGAATGAAGATCCCCTGATGTGAAGAGCGAGAAATATGATGAAGTATAAAGTGAAAAATATTAGCAAGAAGAAGTGATTAACTTAAAAAAAATCGATGGCAAATACAAAAGGATGAGAACATCAAACTGTAAATAAAAGTAATGAATGAAGATCCCCTGATGATGTGAAGAGCGAGAAATATGAGGAAAAAGAGGTAAGCAAAGTGAGAAATATGAGGAAAAAGAGGTAAGCAAATACATGTTAATTAAGATGGAGGAAATGCATCTTAGTTAAGATGGAGGACAAGTATTTGCCTGATAGATGCATGTGGGAGCGAAGAGATTATCATTGAAAATATGCAAGTTTATTTTTAGAAAATTGAAGAAGCACCCTGGAAGGAAGTGTAGAAAGGAAATTTTGATTTTTATAACATATTTTTTGTGGAATGAAAACCTAATAGAAACGTAGTTGAATATGACCATGAAGAAGTTTAATGTGTCTTTGAAAATGATGATATTGATTGTGCTCAAAGTTTATTTGCAATTGTGAAGATGATGAGGTTGGTGACCTTTGCTATGTTTTAGGATGATAGTAAAACATTTTATCACTACATAATATTGGTGTATTTAAGGAATGATCATGATATTTGAAAAAAGAAGATGCGGTTAGAAAACACCCTAGTTGTTTACAATAATGATAGTTAATGATGAATTTGGGGTAAACATGTATCGTTCTAAAACCAACGAGGACTTGTTTTGAAGAAGAAAAAAGAGCATGTGGTTAAATGCCATTAGAAGTGAGAAATGAAAAATAAAGACTTTTTAGTGGAGAAAAGTGGTGTACAACTAGTGCAACATCCATTAAACCTACTGCAAAAA